>OZ010692.1:3389818-3989818 GCA_963932265.1 Thymelicus lineola | reverse complement strand
TAACTTCCGATTTTCCCGCACACGTGTGATTTGTCAAGGTTCCAGTTTATGATGTGTTATGTAAATATGACAAAAAGCCGGTTGCGAGCAGGTTTTGTGAGCAAGTAATGTATGCGTGAATGAGAAAATGTACGGAAGTTTTCACTGTCGTTTGAGGCTTTAGTGAGATCGTGTGTTAAAGACATTAGAGTAAAAACAATGATATTTAAAAAATATAGATACGTCATGCCCTTACAAATCAACCAAAAAATCTGTTCCGAAAAGAGCTACAACACACACACTTACCGAAGATATTCGAGCAGGAATGGAGAGTCAGAGACTGACGGTATTAGTATTGTTGGATTTCAGCAATGCTTTTAACGTTGTGGATTTTGACATCCTTTTGGGCACATTGCGTTCTCTCAACATATCTCCGGCTGTGATCGAATGGTTTCATAGTTACTTGCATGGTCGCCGGCACCGAATCCAAGTTAAAGGTTCTTACTCTGGTTGGTTGGATGTTCATGCTGGCGTTCCGCAAGGTGGCGTGTTGTCTCCTCTCCTATTCTCAATATATATTAATTCCATAAGTTTTCAACTTACTTCTCTCTACCACCTGTACGCAGACGATTTCCAAATTTATCAGCAAGCCTCATTGCAAGATTTGGATAAAGCTATCGATGCTATAAACAGCGATCTTGCTTATATTTCTAACTGGGCAAGACTACACGGTCTACGAGTTAACCCACAAAAAACCCAAGCAATCATACTTGGAAGTTCTAGATTGCTCTCAAGAATAGTCTGGGGAAGTCTGCCTACTGTAGTCTTTGATAATGTTACTATTCCCTACAGTGATCAGGTCAAAAACTTAGGAATAACGATGGACTGTTCAATTTCATTATCCTGGGGCCCTCAAATAACTGCAGTCAGTAGAAAATTATTTGCAGCTATAGGATCGCTTCACAGATTAAAAAAATTTCTACCCATTGCTACTAAAATTGCGTTAGCGCAATCATTACTTCTACCTATTCTTGACTACGCCGATATTTGCTATCTGGACGTTACTGAAGAGCAATTAAATAAGCTTGAGCGTCTCCAAAATTTCTGTATTAGATTCATATTTGGATTGCGCAAATATGATCATATTTCCGAATTTCGTAATAAACTCAAGTGGCTCCCAATCCGTCTTCGTCGGAATGCACATATTCTCTCTGCTTTATACTGCGTACTGTTCAATCCTATCACACCCTCGTATCTCAAAGAGCGGTTTAATTATAAATTTGAGTCACATGATCGCATGCTCCGATCTTCCTATAATCTCTCACTCCTTACTCCTCCCCACCTTTCATCATTTTACTCTAAATCCTTTTCTGTTCAGGCTGTTCGCCTCTGGAATTTACTACCAGTAAACATACGTCGTGCTCAGACACTTCACTGTTTTAAATCACAGGTGAAAGAATTATATCTCAAAAAGTATACATAAATTTCCCTTTTTTTATCATCACTGGTATTAGCTATTTAGTTTATATGGACTGCAACTGTAGAACGATATTCATTATGTACACCCTACGCCTCATTGTTATTTTCTCTTTTGTTTCCTATATGCTAAGGTTGCCTGGAAGAGATCGCTTTTTAGCAATAAGGCCGCCTTTTGTATGCCACATTATTTTTTTTAAGTATTTCTGCTTGTTTGTTAATTTGGTGTACAAATAAAGTGTATTTGTATTTGTATTTGTATTTTTCTTTTTCTTTCATATCTTTTGTTTCACTACACCAATCACACTACAATAATACACGAAGGCATTTTAACGTTGTGTGTCAAATCTCAAGCACTTCTGACAACAATATTTTAACTTATTTATTTTAATTTATTTAACTTTTATATTATACAAAAGAAAATATTGTATAAAACCTAAGTGAATATAGGAGAGAGGTACACACATTATAAACACAAACCTTGAGAAGGCTATGCAGTAGGCTGTAATGTAATGTAGTAAACAAAGTATGAATGCGTGCGAGACATCTTCCGGAAGTCTGTATATTGTCGCACAGGCGTCTAGGCAGCGGATTTCTCCGCCTCGAGTCAACGACCCCAGCTAATTGTAATGTAAGCAGCTATAAAATCGGGGAACTGATTCACTCAGATAGATGTTATCGTTCATTTGATTCATGATCATTTATACCCAAGTAGGAATATTCGAGGTTCGAGCTTGAAGCGCTCTTAGACTCGTGGCTTGTGTTGGTTCTATGTGGTCGACCGAGTTAAGCAACCAAGCGTGGTAGTTGGATGGATGGTCACTAGTGGCAAAAATTCCTTGATCGTTCCCATTCCATGCTTCCAAGGGCACGTAAAGCCTTTGGTCCAGGAGTTATAGTTCTAGTCGTTAAGCCATGTCGAAGGCTTTCGGACAGCATGAAAACTTCTGACAATTGGAGTGGCCACTAACCCAATCCGCACTGGAGCAGCGTAGTACAGTAAGATCTTCATTCCAGCTTCTTCTTTCTAGGAACAATGAGATCATCCATACTGGAGGCCAGTTCAACCACCCCTGTGATGAGGTTATGGCGCTTAAGTTAAGACTGAGGTACCCGAAGCGAAGCGATTAATAGACATTAATGTCAACAATGTCAAGGAACTCAAGGAGCATAGGACGCCCCCGACCAGGCGGACTGACCACCTGAAGAAGACAGCGGGCATCCGTTGGATTCAGAAGGCTCAGGACCGATCAGAGTGGCGCAAGTTCCCCTAACTTGCCTAACGGCCTATGTCCAGCAGTGGACCTCCAAGGGCTGATGGATGGATGGATGGATGAATGTCAACAATAATTATTCTTGTATTAAGTATCGTAATAGATAACAAAGTTAAAGTAAAGTTTCTGCGTACTATTAACGCAAATTACTATGTATTTGTGTGTGACCTTTCACCACGCAGCACAATGACATATTTGCGTAAACAGCAGGCTATTGAAACTGCGCGTGCGTGTGCAAACGTTTATTCTTTTCACGCGCGCAAAAGCCATTAAGAAGTTTTTAGTAGTGAATAACGCATTTCTTAAACTACATATCTATTATATAATACAATATTGACTATATTCGTACAAAAGCTTTAAGAGTTTAAACAAAGACTGAAAGGAATGTTTTTAAAAAGAAAAAGTTTTGTTATAAGAGGCCATTCATTAATTACGTAACGATTTTGCCTATTTTTGACCCCCCCTTCCCCCATGTAAGGATACGAGATTTCTCGGACCCCACTCCCCCCTTCTTTAAGATTTTATAACGGAAAATTAACTGCATTACAATTCACAATTTGACGGAAAAAAATGTCTCATGTTTAAATGTCTCAAGAATCCCATGTTTAAATGTGTAAAAATTGATAGGTAAGTAATTAAAGACTGAAAACATGTTTAGATTAAGTTTCTTGTTATAAAATACGAGTAACCGCCTTCGCTTTGCTTCGGTTTTCTTATTTTTTTTACACCTTGGGTTACATTATTGGAGTTTTATTAAGGATCCTTAATTTTTTTGAAAATATAATATAAATAGCCTATGTCACCCAGCGATAGTGTAGCTTCCCAACAGTTAAAGAATTTTTCAAATCGGTGCAGTAGTTTCAGAGCCTATTCAATGCAAACAAACAATCAAATTTTTCCTCTTTATAATATGTATTAGTATAGATTACGTAAGAATATCTTTAACCCCCCCTCTCCCCGAAGTAAGGGGACCCCCCCTCGGGACCCTTACGTAATTTATGAATGGCCCCTAACCAGGGGCGGCTGTACTTTAAGTGCACTCGTGCGCCGAACTGCCAGATTTTAATACATACAAACGTTTATGAACGTTTAGAAAAATAAAACAAAAAATGTTTAGTAAATTATTTCATTAACGATCTATCCAATATTAACGAAATTATGATAAAACAATTTAAGCTCTTTGCTAAAGCATTTAGACTCAATTTCGCGGGACTCAATATTCCCGGTGCGCTAGCTCCGAGCGCACGGCGAGTGTTCATACAACTTCTATGAAATGCAACCGAAAACGCCTGGCGCGTGAGACAGAGCTAGTTCAATAGTAAATGTATGGCGAAATATCACCGCTTTCGAGCGCCGCACGAGCACACCGAAGATTACCGAGAGCGGGACGAAGTTTTGACGAAATTCGCGCGCGCATCGCCGGCAAGCTCGAAGTTTTTGTGATTGTTAATCAATGATCTTCTATATTGTTAATTGTTTACATTCTGCAAGGATTTTTAATATTATATTATATAGTTATTGAGATGTGGGACATTGTGCGTGAGTAAATAGATGTAAAAATGAGTACTAACTTTAACATTGACTTTATTAAGAGTAAAAACAAAACATTTGAACAAAAATTAGAAATAAAATTGGCAGGACCGCCCAGGCCATTTCTTAATTTGAAACAAGAGTGTAAATCGAAAAATAATTTTTTTCTCTCTTGGCAGTCGTTAAAAATACGCTTATACAGTGCACCACCACTTCTAGGATCCACCAGCCGCCACTGCCCCTAACCACAGAACATCTAATAGATGTTCTGTGCCCCTAACCCTATTACATTGTCAAACCGACTTTAACTTTTTAACCCACTTCAAAAAAGGAGCTGACAATTCACCAAGTACGCTATCTATTGAAATGTTTTAAGTCGGTGCCAATGTTGTATCTTATCAAATCATCATTATTAGTGTCGTGAACCCTTTTGTTATTATCACACACTTAGATTATAATCCGTAATTATTACTCTAAGATCACACACGTATTTAGCTATAACATCTTGTAGTCTCTCTATTTGTGTTGCAACGTAACAGTTTTATTAATCTAAGTAAATGTATTCTCTAGTCTAAAACATTCAATTACCCTTTAGTCGGCTAATCAGATACGCTAATTGCAGACAAACCGTGTTTGTGCGGCTAAGTGCGTGTAATGGCTAGAAATGAGCGAAGTTGACGCCACGCGTGACGGAATAAGATAGTGTCATTGTTATCGCTCTAACGTGGTTTCTATTCATTCTTCAATTTTCCGGATGCCTTTGTAATGAAAATGTGTGTGAATGTAACCTTACGGTTTAAGACTGCCTAGACATAAGTTTAAAAGATTCTTTCAGCGTTTTACAAGCTCTTTTAGACAAAAAACGTTAATAGATAACAACAACAACAGCTATTTTTAATATATATCAATGATCTTCCTTATTTCACTAAGGACATGTGTGAAACGGTATTGTTTGCTGACGATACATCTTTAATTTTTAAAGTAGATAGGAGGAAGAAATGTTATGACGACGTAAATAATACTGTTTCTCAAGTATTACACTGGTTTACATGTAATAACTTGTTGTTAAACATGAAAAAAACTAAATGTGTCAGATTTGCCTTACCCAATGTGAAACAAATCCCAGCTAAAATTGTCATAAATAAGGAAGTATTAGAACTAGTAAACTCTACAACATTTCTCGGCATTACCATAGACTCTCGACTACAATGGGGTCCTCATATTGAAGCCTTGTCAGGGAGGCTCAGTTCCGCTGCTTACGCTGTTAAGAAAGTAAGGCTCTTGACTGATGTAGAAACAGCAAGATTAGTTTATTACAGCTACTTTCATAGTATAATGTCCTACGGTCTATTGTTGTGGGGCTCAGCTGCAGATATTGAGTCAATCTTTGTATTACAGAAAAGAGCAGTTCGCGCTATTTACAACCTCAGGCCTAGGGACTCTCTTAGAGAACTCTTTAAAGAAATCAATATACTAACTGTTATTTCACAATACATTTTGGAAAATATTATGTATGTTAAAAAATACTCCGATACATTTCTTAAAAAGAGTGATGTTCACAATATTAACACAAGAAACAAGGCCAGACTGATTGTGCCTAGTTTTAGACTCAGAAAAACTAGTGGCTCGTTCATGGGTAGATGTGTGAAAATCTATAATAAAATCCCGTTAGAATTAACAGAAATGCCATACTGTAAATTTATAACTCATTTAAAAGGTATTCTCATGAAGAAAGCATATTACAAAGTTGATGAGTATTTAAATGACAAGACTGCTTGGACATGAGTTTTTTTTTATATCAAATATTGCAATAAGTAGTATTAAGTGCTGTCTGTAACTGTGAGTAAGAAAAAAATAATCCCGGGAGTTTCTTGCCGCTTCTTCTCCCGGGACCACTCACGGTAGGGATTTGTTGAAGCGATGGCGTTGAGTGACTTTCGAAAAGTGTTTGTAACAAACCTACTTCGAATAAAACTTATTTCATTTCATTTCATTTCATTTCATTTCATTTCATTTCATTTCATTTCATTTCATTTCATTTCATTTCATTTCAACTAACTGTACGTAAGTAAACAGTAGTAAGTTATTAAAAAAAGAAAATTACTTTTTTCAGTTACTGAATGTAGTTTTTTGTAACTACATACATATCGGTAAAGGGGCTGACGATCCATGAATATCAGTTACCTACACCAAATGCATCACTGATGCGTCGCCGGCCAAGAAAGAAGAAGGAAAAAGAGAAAAAGAAACAAAGAACTGTTAGTATTTTATTTAGTAGAACATACGATTATTATTTATACTTCATCAATTGTACAAATGGAAACAAAAAGCACATATCATGTGGGCTAGGCGGCAGAATCAGTCTGATAGGCAACTCGATAGTTCAATCGTTCCCTCTAAACTTTATGGACAAGTATCGCTAAAATTGTCACAGAATTGCCTTATGACTGCCCATAATCTATACTAATATTATAAAGAGGAAAGATTTGTTTGTTTGTTTACTTTGAATAGGCTCCGAAACTACCGAAACGATTTGTAGCTTCCCAACACTGAAAGAATTTTCTTTCACTGTTGGGAAGCTACACTATCCCCGGGTGACATAAGCTATATTATTATTCTTTTTTTTACTATTTTTCCCGAAGCTAAGCGAGGACGATTTCCTATTATTATATAATAATATAGCGGAACTTACCCCCGTATTCAGAACGACACTCGGCTAAGTAAGGAAGCAACTCTATATTTGACAATTGCAAAAAAAATGGCAAATTAAACAATTTTTATTAACAAACTTTTTTCTATTTTGATATTACTATGCGTTCAGTAAAATAGTTCAGCCGCTACTTTTCGATTTTGAGAAACGCATAGCGATCATTGAAGTATATCTAATGTCATAGAACAGACATCTCGAACAATGAACGAATGTGTGTCCCGCCCGGGAGGTTCCATATTCAAAATTGAGCCCCCGCTCTCCTTTCATAATGGAACGAATCCATTGAAGATTGAAGCCATACATGACATACGATACATGGTGTTCGCGGTGTCTGTTCTATACGCTAGTAATAATACTTTAATGATAGCGATGGACTTTATTTATATCAAGTATTGTTTATGAGATAGTTGTAAATGTTGTAATGACACTATACACTCGCAAGCTGTGAGACTTGTTCCTGAATACGGGCATTTAGTATCTTAATGTCACTGTCCGCAGATATCAGGCCCTTTGTTTCAGTAGCCAGACTCAGCTTACGTAACGCTAGTGATCGCTGGAAAGTGGTCAGTCGTTGAAAGTCCTTTGTTCTGACAATTTATGAGGAACTAAAACAACGAAGATAGTAACATAAGCTTCAATTGTAGTTTCATTTCCTTGTTGACTTCGCCCGTTTAAAATGAAAATGGTTCTTGTTTTAATTATGTAACTGTAACGGTGTAACCCCTTTCATTTTGAGGCTTCATAATGTGAAAAGGTAATAATTGTGTTGAGTTTTGTGTGAGTTCGTGTTTTCCGTTTTCAAGGGTCCGGTGAGAGGCCCGTCCGTCTGACCTCTACAATCGTAAGTATAAAAATGTATAATAATGGTAATAAAAAAAATTAAATCAACTTCAAAAAATGTATCTCAACATTATGAAATAACAAATTAGGGAGCACCGTTTTTTTGAGATGGATTCTAAGAAGCCAACGGAATCAAGTTATATAATTTTGTATAAGTATGTTGTTTGGAAGCCTTATTTATGTTATATCTGTATACGTGTCGATTGATAAGTTTGAAGTCTTACAAAGGAACAAAACGTTATTGTCAGAAACATAATAGCTACTCGTACATTCACTTCATGGATAAAGATACAAAGGAAAAAATTAAGTTATTCGGATGAGAACAGCAAGTAACAAAAAATATTAAAGAAATATATATTAAGTATTGAAGCCCACTCAATCTAGTTCATGGTCATTTGAACATTAAAATGCATTGAAATGTGCATGAACATAGTCATGCACTTTTATTAATTTTAGAGTACTGAGTCGCGACCCGCTTGCTTAACAAATCCGAGTCTGTGTGAGTTATTTATTCAAAAGACCAAAAAAAAGTGTGTGTGTGTGTGTGTGTGTGTGTGTGTGTGTGTGTGTGTGTGTGTGTGCGTGCGTGCGTGCGTGCGTGCGTGCGTGCGTGCGTGCGTGTGTATGCCTACTTGTATTAGCACGTAAGAAGATATACTTCTTTGGCGTAACAGAACAAAAAAAAATGCTTCTGTAAGCAACAACACTTTGTTTGTACAATGAATCGTTTATCAGCTAACTTCATCATGTCGATTATTGGCTGTCGGTGTACGCGCGCATCGAAAAAATTTTACTGTGATATTTTTTCCAAACGTGCCAAAATAATTATAACTTCAAAAATACCCAAAATTTGAATGATCCATTCATTGACTCTTTTGTCGTTATGACCCAGAATCATTCACGCATGACTATCATGCGGTAAAACAAAACCTTCTCAATGTTCCCAAAAACACCCACACTGGAGCTTGTTTACATATGTTTCGTTCGTTTCGACATTTCCCGTAGAAAGTGGTTGCATCACAGTCGAATATTGTCGATACTGAGCGTCCATTTCGCGTTCAGATCACGTCGACCAGGGACCTGGTTATTCGGTGATTAAGCGTGAGAAAGGCTCATGGTTAGGGTCGGATTACACTTGAGTTGTTTATAGTGTTTGTAACACGGCGACACAAAATGAGTTTGTAGTTAAGTATTAAACCGACTCATTTTATGCCACTCACAGCTCAAAATATACGCTCGTTTGGCCTCACACTTAGTGTATAGACGTGTGCGAAGTGAAACTTATTATATTTTCCTACATACGATTTTTACGTGTTTATTTTCACATCAATTCACTTAAACTTAACTTTTTGTACCATGCCGTGTTATGCTATTAGATGCATTTTTCGAGCATCGATGATTCCAATTTCCATGATGACAAAAAAGAAGAATATTCAACCCAGTTTTTTGAGATACCTTAATTTTTCACTCATTGTAAGTATTAAAATCCACCTGATGAAGTAGATACATATTATGTACTGTTTATACTAATATTATAAAGCTGAAGAGTTTGTTTGGTTGAACGCACTAATCTCAGGAAATACTGGTTGGAATTAATAATAATAATAATAATAATAATAATAAAATCTTTTTATTGCCATGTAAAATTACATCCTTTACACTATTATATATTACATCCATAAAAATAATTAAAATTACATGGCAATAGGAGCTGGCTCAGCTTTTGCTAAAGCGGGGCTGGGCTCCCGTGTAGCGCTGGTTTTCAGCCAGTCCTTCCTCCCTAAGATGTTGTGCGGGAGTTACGACAGTCAATCCCCCAGTTACCAGCGGATAACCTTTTGCCAAGTGTAATTAAATGTCAAAAAGGAAAATACAAATTAAATTACATGACATGCAATATAACTTAAATTACATAAAAAAATACATTGACATAAAAAAATACATTGAATAAATTAAAAGAATAATAATTAAATTACATTTAAAAAATTACATTAAAACAAATTTACATTCCATTAAACTGAATAACATTAAATTATCTACATTAAATTGATGTCGACCTAACTCTCGTTTGCGTATAGGTATTGTGTGTGTGAATTGAAAAATTATTTTTGTGTTTGATAGTCCATTTATCGAGGAAGACTATATAACATGATATATTTAAGTAAGTAAGTTTTTTCCACAAATTAACGCAGGTGAAACCCCGCGGCACAGCTAGTTAATTTATAAAGCGCACTAACTTAGTAAAATGCTACTCAACGATCAGCAATTTTGTTCTTTATTCTTTGCGAGGTATCGCTGCAGCGCTGTATTCATGTGGAAATCGTAAAAAAGCGATTGTTTAATCTTTCTCTCCATTGTGTGTATCTACATCCTTACATTCGCTGCGTAATTCGTTATCAATCTGTCGGCACGCCGCACGGTCATTGAATGGCAACAGCTGATTCATCGCATCCGGTGTTGCACCTCATGAATCCTTTCCAAAATCCTCAAGAACATCTCTTAGTTTACATTTAAGTGGAGAGAACAATCTCTTACACCGTGACTGCAATGTTTAATTTAGTTTCTACAGTTGTGTTATTTCTGTAACATATGTAGTGACATGGGAGTGGATGACGAACAGTCCAGTTGTTATTAAATTAGTACAAAGTTAAAATATTACAATCTCTCTTTTTATACATACTTATAATATCATTGATGAAGTCATTTTAAATGCTATTACCAAACGATTTTGTTTACCCTGATTGTGTGTATCAAACCTTATAAGCTTTATTGGACTAACTTCCTCTTAATATGACACCAATGCATTTTTGTGATAATCATAGTATCGGGTTAGGCTCCAGACAAGAAAATCCTAAACGGTTAATTGTGCCGTTAAAAAAAAATTCGCTTTACATTATGATGGTTTGAACTTAATTAGGAGTTAGGACCAGCTAAATTCGACCAAGCTTCGCTGTAACCGTTACCTTAGTAACAATAGTAGCAACTATCCAAATTATAAGTTAAACAAAATTTTACATTTCTGTTTGATCCTTGTTTTATAGCCTGAAGAGTAGACGAAAAAGCATACGGGCTACCTGATGCTAAGTGGTTACCGTCGCCTATGGACATGAGCAATACCAGAGGAATCGCCAATGCAACGCCGGCCCTGAAGGAGAACTCTTTTTACACCTTTTTTAAAGAACCCCATGTCATAGCGCTCCGGGAATACCTCATATCAGAAGGAAGCTTATTCCACAGTTTGCACGTACGTGGCAAAAAAGTTCGTGCAAATCAGACTGTAGAGGTACTCCACGAGTCCAATGGCGTGGATGGAACTTTAATCCTCGGCGAGATTCCTAGAATAAGTTTCCAATTTTTCTTCTGGAATCAAAGTTTGTCAATAGGTCCTAAGAATAGTAATTTAATGGGCGAACTCCTTAAAACTTTGCCTCCAATGAACAAGCTCGTGCAATAAAATAAATACTCGTAAATACCCACGCTAAGTAAAGAGCGGATGAAACATTCATTACCTTGAAAGTTTATTTACTTGATCTCAGCAATTGAACCATCTAAGTAGCAGTGAGAGGTAATGAGCAAGTCCTTAACGATTCAAGTATTTTTTACGACATGATAAGCAAATGGACACATTACTAACGATAAGTGGAGGTTGCACAAACGAAGCTTGTAGCCCTGCGGCTCGTGTCAATCATAATTGTTAAGCTAAGTTAAGCAATGTCTGCAGTGGTCAGCTAAATAAGTGTTAGGGACAAAACATAAGTAGTTTGATTTTCATGTTGGTAGACGACGTAAGGTGGTCTTTTAGGGTTTCGTAGTCAAAACGGAACTTTAGTTTATTCATGTCCATCCGTTCGCAGCATAGCGCCAAGACCCTGCTAGAAAGCTATAATTTGGCAAGGAAATACATATATATTTATAATAAATAAATAACAAAATTCAAGTTAGCTCCCCTATAGGTAACGTGGGAATGTATATTTTTGTGTACCCCATAGTGTAGGGTATCGCTGAAGAGGCAAATTATCGGCTTTAAATTGCGAATTTTGTGTCTTTGTGCTCCCGTTACAGTAAGTGGTAGATGTTGGGCATGTGATTTAATTCACAGCACTAACAAATATGATGAATCTAAAAGGAAAACTATCACGGCAAGATTACCCTAGTGAAGCTATCTAGTTATTTAATGAGTTATAGTCGATAAACCTACTACAACGGAACCCTACATTGTGCGTAGCCTGAAACGCACAGCCGTCATTGACATCAGTATCATAGGCATTTGTCATTGTATTTTCCAGGCAGTTGGCAGCTCGTAGTAAAGAAATAACGAGAGTTCGGTTTGTATTTCAAAATTAAGACTTATCACACCGAATTATGTACGAGTATCAAGATACTATTATTCTTAGACACGTAAACGTGTGATTTTACGCACCGATTACACAAGGAACGCGACGCCGTGAGTGAGTTGTGCAAACCATATTGATTCTTTGTTAGCCAACTCTATGAGAATATAGTATTGACGCCAGATGCGTAAATTGATGTACGTTTTTTATGGAAATAACCGATATAGGAGCTGACGATCCATTGCAGCTAACGCTAAGTGAATAACGTCGCCCATAGACATAAGCGACGCTAAAGGCATTACAGATGAATTGCTTGCTAGAAAGATAGGAAGAACTGGCTCTCAAGCCCCCAGCCGGAACACGACGAGTCGTTTAGTGGCTGATTGGAGCAGAAGGGTGGTAGCTATCCAGGTGGACCCTACGGAGAAATAATACTTCATTAATTAATAAACCAACAAGCCGACTAATTGAATTTATTTTTCTTGTATTCTTATCCAACATTTTTAATCCAAAAGGGTCCATGAAATTTTGGAAGTTTAAACGTTGGTCCGTGACTAAAACGTTAAGAAATACTGCTTTATGACAAGAAGTCCCATTTAAACTGTTGATAGTCTTGAGATAATACAGTTTTGTTTATTAGTAGGAGTCGCGTTTTGTAATAATTCATGGTTGCGTTGCGTGGCGACGCCGGCGACGCGACCCTAAGTTCGGGCACAACGTGTTTTACGAAATATTTTATTGGCTTTACATGCAAATGTCTTTATTAGGACCATTTCATTTCGAGAGCGAGATATTTGATAATGCCATTAGTTGTAAAAAAATATACTAATAGGTAATACGGACGACTCGTAGCTGAAGCAAAGCAAGGTATTGAACTAAATGAATTCTATTGTAGTAACTTTATTATTTATGATTTAAATGACAAAGACGCATGGAAATGACCTCTGCAACCAGTTCCGCTCAGAATAGTAAATACTTTTATATTATTATCTTTTTTTTGTAATATTTTTTTAAAAGATGTACTGAGGAGTTTATTTAGGCTTTTCTTCTCCTCCACGACAAAGCACCATCCGAAAAGCCAAAAAATGACGTGCATAAGTGTATCAGTGATACCTATATGAATAAAATATTTTGACTTTGACTTTGACTATGAACATTAACTGAAAAACTCTTATTTGAAGAGCGATCATGATAACTTTGTTTTTGTGAAGAATTCTTTTTTTTGCTGTGACCACATAGCGATATTAGATTAAGCTGCATTTAATAAATGCGTTCAGCCTTGGCCATACAACATACTTAGGCTTAGAAAAAAATACTAGCACTACTTTTTATACTAAACGTTGGTTACGTTGCTAATCCGAGAAAGATCTCGAACGCAATCTCTGATCCCCAAATGCGTGTTAGAAACAAATTTCCACACAAAACTGCAAAGTCACTTTGTGCGTTTAAGCACCTGTGCTATTATGGTTTAAGTAAAGAATGATGCAAATAGCACGATGAACTTCACCATTATAAAGTTATTACGACGCGCCATTGTTGCGAATATCTCATATGAGAATATACATCATTAAGCAATGCATTGCAACCCATGAGTTAATGGCTGCATTATGCATGCAATAGCTTTATGCTTTTGACTGCACATACTGAAAATTCACAGACACTTGGTTTTTTTAATTTTTTGCGTTTATATTATGTCTGGCGTTTGATAAATAAATATACACGGCCATACTGTTTAACAACACGCCAGACTTGTTAGCTTCAGAAATTGTGTTCTGGTCAGAAGGGTCGCCGGGTACCCTTATAGAAGAGCCAACCATCCGTCCTCAGGGATAACAACGCGTCTGTGATTTTGGTAACGACAACCAACACTGATATTCAGTGCAACCCATAATAAATGTAGTCAGTGAATGTAACTACTAAATGTAAATGTAGTAGGGGCATCAAAATGTAGACGTTTGCGAAATAACTTCATGTAATTAATTATTGAAATAAAATCCAATTACCCGAATAAAGTTATAGAATCGTGATGTAGGACAACTAGCCGTAAATGGTGGTGAGGAGCATCCGATTTGTGATCGACTGACGGCAATCACTTGATGGAGTGTGGTACAATCGCTAAGGCAACGCGTAATTCCACCACACGCGTAAATCCATTCAAGTCAGTGGCGTAGTTTGCCCTGAGTATCAATATATGTTGAGGGGCCCCGCTCTAACTCAAGCTGTCAAGTTTCGGGAGAAAAGAGGTGCAATAGCAGAACTTCTCACTTCTCAGTACATCTTTAAACAAATATGCAATAGTTACAGAATAAGCATTCTACGCAGAACTGCGGCACTTTTACTTCGAGACGTTCATTACTTATCCTTAATATTCTTGATTTCAGTTCATACCAGCAACAACCAAAAATCTTTATCTGAAGACATGAATGAGCGTTATAACTTAGACCAGACAAACGGACGATGCGTAAAGGGCAAGTGAGAGGCGATCTAGATATCTAAGAGCTACCGACTGCTACCAAGACCTGTCTCGAGCTTCGAATGTCCAGATGTCCACATACGGCTCTAGATCGTCTGCCTGACTCATCGCCTTGTACAATGTGGGTTAAACGAAATTGGCATCGGTAAAGGAAATAATACCCTTTTACATCTGACTTAATTAGGTAAAAACATCGGTTCTAGGTTGTTGGTTTATTTATAGGATATTACGTTTATTTATAGGTTTACTACGACTCATTAATGGCCCACTACTGAGCAGAGGTCTCTCCTCTTGAATGATTTAATCCCTCATTAAACACAATCTCCATATTCAAGTATTTGCATCTTTGAAAGAAAAAAAAGGTGTCTTTCTGGCTTCGCAAGGTAATATGAAATCTGCAAAACTCTTAAAACAGGACCAACGTGTAGACCTATAATGGTAATAGGTATTAAGATATTACATTATAATTAAGTTTATAATAATTATTGTATAATAAACGACATTTGTATTGGTAGATTTATGTGTTAATTAAAATGATTGATAGTGTAACTATCATTAATTTAAAACTTATCTCTTGCATCTCCGTGAAATACAAGTTGGTTTCGTTGTCAGCGCCAAGTGATTAATATCTTTGTGAAACACTACTGTGTAATGAAGTGGTGTATATGACAACTTGGAAACTACATATAATAACAATCAATAGGAACCCTACATTGCGCGTGGCCTGACACGCACTTGCTCGTTTTTTGGGTCATCAAAACGGAGCTACTCACAAAAAATTAGCTTGATCAAGTGCAAAAATGTATCAAGGATCCTGGACTAATACTGGTATTGCAAAAACAACTATCTGAGAGAACTTGAAAAAAGTATAGAAATCTCTGCTCATTTGTGGACTCTGCAATAAAAAGTAGGGTGAAAGAACCGATATTCAAAAAAATTAAACAAAGGTCAAAATCTCGAAAACGGTGACACTTTTACAAAGGTAATTTTTTGACATCTGGTAGGTCGTCCCACGAAATCATCGGTTAAAAATACAAATAGGTGCAAGATTCAATGAGGACGAGGCATTCTATCAAGTTACATACCAAACACCCAATCCACCTATCATGAATGAAAGTCATAACATGCTGATTAAGCCACACTAATTTATTAATTCAAATAATAGTATGATGAGCCTTCTTAATTTTATAGTTCCCATAATCAAATATGCGTTCTAAATTTGTATCTGAAATTAATACTTATTTATCAGCATAATTAAACGCATTAAACATGTGAATGTCAGTTCAAAATTTTATCAAATTTAAACTTCGACACGATAACTTTAACATACAAAATTGAATTACTGAGAACCATTTCACTGGTCGGTTCACAGTCTAATTTATTGCCCGTTATGTCAATGGCATAAGGTATATTTTTGCTTGGCAAAGACAACTCTACATTCACGTTGTGTGAGCGCCGAAGTAAATCTCAATCGTTACGTAAGTGTTACGTAAGGTGGTCCGCAAGCTTTGACCTCTGACACTATGTAGTGTTGGGGGCGTGTTGTTGAAACTTGTTTCTGGTGTTGTACACTATACATTTAATGTAAGATTGTTTATTGACATAGTAACCGAGTGCAATGTTCTTCATCTGAGAAATGCTTATTTGCTCACGAACTTTATAAGACGCTTTTCTATGTTTTTTGGGTGTTGTTACGTTACCACGGTACTTGTCACGTCTGTGACGTTACTACGTTACTAAGTTATTTAAAAATATCGAGATTCTACGTAATCCTGTATGGTATGAGAATCTTATCTGCCCGGAAACCTACCCTGATTACATTGTGTTTATAAAAACAATAATTATAATAAGTTAAGTGGAGTATTTGTAGTTTCTTACGATGTTTTCCATCTTAGAAGCAAGTAAAGAGCGTAAGCGTTTTTATTTAAAGTACCCGCCAATAGATGTCGGGAAGAGACTATGGTAACAGTTTTTCATTGCCTGAAAACTCGCCCCTGAAATCCGATGCATACTAAATTTCATAAAAGTCGTTGGAGACGTTTTCGAGATTCCGAGAATATAATTATATTTATATAATATACACAAGAATTGCTTGTTTAAAGATATTAGATAGTAGACTGACGAGTAGTAGAGTTACCTTATGGTAAGCGGTAACTGCCGTCCATAAAGATCATTAGGTAACGCCAAAAAGGCATCACCGACGTGTTGCTGGCTAAGAACACCTGGTCTGCATCATTAATAAATTATTTTTTAATTATTCAAATATAAAACATCGATGAATTTCTAAACAAAGAACATCACTACAAGTTGCGCTCATAGATATACAATATGATTGCTAGATACGTACGCGATGAGAATTTTTTAATCAAACCGTTAACAACACCGTATCTAATCACTGCGTGTGATGTCAGAATGTTGAAAGACGTAGAGAAAAGAATTTAATTGAGTGACGATGAACGAACCCAAATATAATTTGGGCTTTTATTTGTGTATCACATAAAACTACTGCATTTATGCGTTTTGATCATATGAAAATTCACAAATTTTTAGTACGAACTTATTAGCAAAATATAGTAAAATAATTCAGCTCATCTTTTTTTTTTGGAATCGGAAAAAAGCTTTCAAAAACACGCAGGATCAAACCAAAATCCCTCTTCTGAACATAGAGACCCAGAATTGAGTATAAATAAACGATCTCGTTTCTCTTCATGGCTCCAATTTTGGTTTATCCCACAGGACTTTATTCTTGCGACCTTCTTATTACCCGATATGTAAAGGCTGCATTACCTGCCCTAATTATTTAATCTATTGTAACCCTAAAAATGGATCTCGAAAAGCTGGAACGTGACTTTTCCGTTTGTAATTGAATTGTCCGCGAGCGCTGCGTGCTCCACTCGGCTTCGATTTTCGCGAATTCCCTTTGATTACACAACTAACGTCTTTTGGTTTGAGTTACAAAAACTCGATACATTACAGTAACATGGTACAAGCCGTACAAGTCAGTCTCCAGCTTTAAGTCCCGTTCCCGAGTTACCATGAATGCTCTTCTGAGTGTTCTGTTTTCTTTAATATATGTTACCTTAATTTATTCCTAGTAACTAATAGGACCTAGGTACTGAGTACAGTCCTTTCATAATCCTATTCGTTATTAGTCACAGATGTCCATGGGTGGTAGGCATAGATATAGTACTCAATATCTATGGTGGTAGGGGATGGTGGTACTGCAATCTTATTTGCTACCCTTATCATATAAAAGGACAAATAATTATTTGTAGTACATTATATAAAGTTTAGCTTTCTATACATCTTCTCTGTGTAAAGTTTTATCCATCGATCAGCCTTTACAAGTCCACTGCTGGGCGTTCGCCTGTATTAACCCTACTCCAGTGAATACCCGCCATTTTCTTCGTCGGCAGTCTGTATAGTCGGAGGGCGTCCTATGCTCCTTTTTCCGAAACGTGGTCTCTATTCATGGACCTTTCTTCCCCAACTTGTAAACTTTAAATATAACAAATCTCACACTTCCATCCGTGCATTGTTCTTAAAGGGCTACAAAGGCTTTTCATTAATAGTTAAATGTGAAATTAATTCAAACTTTAGCTTAATTCATTCTCCTTGTTTCAGTAACAATGAGGTCCCGGTACGAGGTCAAATGGAGGAGAGTCCATTGTACGTCCACAGAGAGTTTGAGGTAAACAAGAGGCTAACAATGTTATTCAAATATGTTATTGTTATTCCAAGCCTACTAGCTGTTTTCCGGGTAGTTTTAAACTTGATCTACATGAGTTTTTTGAGCCAAAATACAATGCTATAGTCCATTTTTAGGGTTCCGAAGAATCGGAGTCTTGCTAGTCTTGCTATTGCTATTAGCTTCATTCAAAAAAATTCAAAATTCAATCATTCTTGTGTACATACTGTATATGTGTGCGCGCGTACATGTATCCGATTTGAATCTAGTATTGAATCGAAGCATGCCATACCGTACCGTTAGTCTGCGCCGGCTTTTAGTTCTAAATGATTCGTGTTCCAGTAGATCAGTGCCAAGCAGGAAGACGAGTGGGAAGTAAGCCATACACACGTGCACCTCGGATCCCTGATCGGCAGTGGAGCATTCGGCAGGGTCCACATCGCGCAACTGGACCTACCAGGGGGCGACACTGTCACCGTTGCTGCTAAGATGCTCACGGGTGAGTGTTCCATCCAAATCCTTTAATCCATTTCTCAGATTAGCTCTAATAGCTTCCATGTACAGACATCCATCAGTTACAGTTTTGTTTCTGTATATACAGGTGTAATAAAAGGTCGTGTTTTTTTTCAACATCAACCGGATAGGTTCCTGGTCAGGAATATTAATTTTTCAAAAATCTGATGATGCAGTTTTAGTTTTCATCAAAATTGGCCTCGAGACTTGTTTGACCATTTCAAGTGTGAAAAATTCATCCTGTATATAAAAGGCAAAAGTTTTGGCAAAGGCAAAAGCTTAGATTGACTGATGTGTCAAAGCAAAGGCCAAAAACTTAAAATTTCGCACACGTATTCTTCTTATGACGTAGGCATCCAATAAAGAAGAATTTTGCAAAATTCAACCCCCAAGGGGGTGAAATAGGGTAGAAATATGATAACCATAATTTCCGAGTGCGAAGCTGCGGGAAACAGCTAATAAGTTTTCTTACATTGACTTTGGTAATACGCCTTAAGGATGACAAAATCACCAATATATTTTCTTCATTGTAGTTGCCTTCAATTGGTAAGTGTAATATTCTTCTAATATACCACCTACCCTGGTCTCACCTAGTATCACTTTTAAAAAGGCCTGTGTATGATTAATTTGTTGAACAAATAACATTTTCAACCACCAAAGATTGAAATAAGGAAGTAAGTAGTTAGTAAATTTTACATTCCTCTTTACTGACCATTGTTCACAGCTGAAAGATTTTGCGCATAATTTTCATTGTTACACTAAAATAGTGAATATAATGCACACACTTATCGCTCATAATTACAGTGTTAGGTACATGGCTCATCTCATAATATCACCCTCAGTTTTGCAACGCGAAGTTGGTTTATTCTGTAAATGGTGATATTTTTATCGTCGCGTTGTCGTTATTTATTGACCGACGAAGATAATTCGAGTCGATCGTGGCTCCAACCCATTAATGTCCCACTTCTGAGCACGGATCTCTCCTCCAGAGAAGGCCTGGAGCATACTCCACCACGGTGCTCCAGTGCGGATTGGTAGAGGGGGTAGTGGTCAACCCAATGTCGGAAGTTTTCATACCGCCCTAAGGCCTCTGACGCGCGTGCGCTTCCATGCTTCGGAGGGCACGCAAAGCCTTCGTTGGAAAAATTGTATTCGGTTGAAATAAAGATGTAGATTGGAATAAACTTCAATTTCGTTAATTTTCCTCCAAAATGTGGAGCACATACCTCCTTGAACGTGATAAACGTAAACCTCCCTTGCGTCGCGCAGTCTGGTAAAAAAATAAAGATTCTCCAAGAAAATTCGACGTTCGACGTTGGATATTTTTTCATCAATAATATCTAATATTTCGTTATTTTTGCCAAAAATGAACATGTTCGTGCTTATCAGAAAAATGCATTATCATCAGGAGGACAAAAGGAAGTAGGACCTAATTAAGTTTGAAAACCCACAAAAACAGGGAAAGCTAAATAAATGTGTTTGAAATTTACCATAACATTTAACACTAAACTTACTATTAATTTTGCTGCAAGCTGGTAAAAATTGACACATAATATTATAACATAACATCAGTGGCGGCCTTAGGGGGTGGCGAACGGGGCCACCGCCCGGGGCCTCGCGTTTGCAGGGGCCTCGCGCTATCATCCGAGTAAAAAATCTTTGTAGGCCAAAACAAAAATATAATTGCATAACTACGAACGGAATACTATGATATACAGTCTTCGATCATGTGTATTATAGATCGATGTATACAGCAAAATAACAATAAAAATACATAACAATGTTAATTTTTTATTATTTATCTGTATATACATATAACAAAACCGAAACCTTTACAATATGCACCTAAGTCGTACCTCGAGTATTCATTTTAGTTTATCTCTGGTTTTCTGTCGTGATCGTAATAGGTTTTTTGTGAATCTTACGTATTAAAATTACAAAAGCGTGTTTAATGTATGTGCGCATCAAAAGTAACAAAATGATCGTGATTTACGTGATCGTGATTCTGGAAGAAAATTTAAATAGGGCAATTCGAAAAGAAAACTAGCTCTCAAAGGAAAAGGGTAAATTTATACGAGCGAGTTCAAGGTCAAATTAAAGGTGTTAAAAAAACTGAATAATTATTATTAATTACTACTGAAATTCTAAGTGGACAGACTGTGGGCGACTACAAGTATTAAAAACGGTGACTTGAAAATACTTTGTGTAGTTTGTATTGAAATTTTAACAACTCATATTATATTCAAAATGCATATATTTAGTCTGACTACGTTTTGCGGGGTCCCTCCCAATTTTATGCGTAAAATAAAATTATTCAACCTAATAGTCCAGTCAAGGTATGACTCAAACGAGGGTATAGAGTGCGTGAGCGGGAACCTAAGCGATTTCTTCAGAAACTTATTCAGGGTGCTTTGGGAGATACATACTAAAAGTCCTGGCGTCTAGGAGGCGAGCCGGAGGGAGGTGGGAGGGGACAAAGGTCCCGATTTTAGGTTTTTCGGCAATATCTCAAAAACGGTGCGTTGTAGCAATAATTGTTCTAGATGAAATGAAAGCTTATAAAATTTTCTATAACTTTAATTCTGTATAATTTTTCCATATCCCCAACCGTTTTTGAACTACACGCTCTAGTAAAAAAAAATGTAAATGTAGAAATGTAGAAATTAAGGTTATTCAGCGTGATGACCATTATCTGATGCGAAAATTATCTTAAAATTTATTGTAACCTAAGCTGGGAGTACCTCCAGCTGGTGAAGGCTGTAACAATAAGAAATTGCGTTTTTGAAGTGAAACTTCTTTAGAATCGTTGTGATTTCAAACCGGATGCAACGGAAAAAACGACAGGTAAGAGACACAAATACAGATGAAGCCAGGAAAGAATGAGACAGAAATATTCGCCAGTTAAAATAAATAAAAACGACATCGCGACAGTAAAAATGCTAAGTTGTATTCATAGATGGCGCGAGGAATAAGATAGAAGATTCGTTTTGTTGCTAGAAAGATGGCGCTAGCTGCTCATTTTACTCTTCATATTATGTTAAGAGATGGCGTTAGTTACCACTGTTTTCTTTTTCTTATGTTCGTGGTTATCTTTTAAAAAGTGCTAAGTTGTATTCATATATGGCGCGAGGAACAAGGTAGAAGATTCGATTTATTGCTTTTTCATCTCATTATCTTGAAACCAAAATTTTGGAAAGTTTCACTTCTACCACGTGTGAATTGCACACATTTTAATTTTTTTTATAACAATGGAGAACTGAACAGAGATGGGAAAACAATCATGATATTGACGAAGCTGAATAACTTTAATCTCTACATTTCTAGAGCGTGTAGTTCAAAAACGGTTGGGATGACGCGTTCTTTTTTCAAACTCTAGAAGGCGATTTACACACTTGCCATAGAGTAACTTTGTTTAGACACTTGCCGAACCACGACAAACAGTCAACGAATCCAAATCTTTAACTCTTCCAAATGTTTGATTTAATGTTTGATTTAATTTAAATTGAATTCACTGATTAATGTAATACACAAAATGTATTATTTACCAAAGAGTAGGTACTACGAGTATAGTCATTCTTATCGGGCTTATTTATTTGTCCATTAACACGCTTACGGCTTGCCAAGTGTGTAAGCCCGCCTCATGATTTTTTCATTCAAAAATGGCAACATTACACAATAATTGAAATAAATTCGTTTTAGTTGATTTAAGTTAATATTTTGTTTTCTTACTGATGATAAGTAATACCATTTTCTTTTGGAACGAAATTCCTTATCGCGCGTTGTGAAAGGGGGCTAGACGGAAAAAATTCTTACGACACTTTTTGATTCTTACGCAAAGTCGCGACGACACTTTTTACTATTGAAGTGATTCAGAAAGTTTTACAGAGATGGCGCTGTACAACTTTCTGAATCACGCTACTAGCGTGATTCTCTCGTTTCATATTGCTGAATCACACTGCTGAGTGCATAAAACAATACTTAAATCGAAAGGAACTTCGTTCCATCCGGGTGTCCCTTGACACCTCTTAAGTTTTTTTTGTTTTTTTACGTGCAATTATTGTGACAGGTTCTTATCACGCAAGACGGCATTTTTTCAGTTTGTTACTAAACAATTTTGGCATGCGGCTGCAATGAGCGAAGGCGAGTGACAAGCGAGTGAGTGAATAAAGTAAGCCACCTGACTGCAATGCCCCGACTCGATGTTCGGGATGTCTGTTCTATACGAAGTAATAGTACTTCAATGGTTTACAGTAACTTTTTCGCACTCAGAAGTGAATTTTCTTTTATCTAGTGTTTATGAACGAATATTCACTATCGCCAGTTAAGATATTTTTCGCAAATACATAATTTCCCCGCTTGGCTGAGTATACATATATAACCTACCTTTAATTATTAACCCAATTAATTATATCTCAAAAGAAAACAGCTTGAACATGACCTGCGTGAATCCGCGTTTTAATATCTGAAAAATGTTGATCGGGAAACCTTTAAAAACCTAACACAGACTAAAAGTGACGTATTGCAATCCAATCCTCATTAAATGCACGGGCGTGCGGGGTTCGAAAAAACATGACATGTGCACATGCAGTAGTAATGTGGGCGAATATCGCGGCATTAGGTACTCGTGGCGTTCACCCATGCTTGGAATGCACTGCCCGCTTTGTATCAGGTGATGGAGTCATTGTGGTTGGTCAAAATAAAAAATTCTCAAATCAAATCTAAACACACATATTTTACGGAACGGACAAGGGCCTCGCAAGGATCTGCTGCCCTGGGCCTCGCAATGACTAAGGCCGCCACTGCATAACATTACAAAGTATCTACTTGACAGAAGCGTGAAAGTATTATGAAGGCTTGATGACTTGATGCCAGGATTCTCGGTTCCAATTTTATTCAATTATGTTTATTTTCTATGGCACGATCAACGGTCGAGGCTAATGAAATTCGCGCGTACACAATTAGTTACATAAAGATGATCTAGGAAATGAAAGTTGATGTTCCGAGCTATTCGAATCTTGTTGGACAAGATGAGATGTTACTGTGATGACGGCGTAAGCATTTGCATTCTCAATCGCATTATTACCTGCCAGTAACATCTATCCTGAGGCTTATTGGTTTCATAAGCAATAGGTAACTATCAGTTATCGAAGAGGTAATACTTAAATAGGTCTTTACTTAGTTATATCCTAAGGCTACATCGGTCTTACCATGGTGGGGTCGTAGTCATGCATTTTGATGGCGTGGCGGAATAGTTAACAGATACCGGATCGTCATTCGATTATTCCCGGTGCCCAGTAAGGCAGAGAATGATGAGTTAAAATTTCGATTCTTGGTTTGTGTGCTGTACATGGTAGCCACAGGGAAACCTACCGAGAGCCAGTTCTTTCTATCTTTTTCTTCTCTCTTTCTTGGCCGGCAACGCATCAGTGATGCCTTCGGTGTTGCTGATGTCCATGGACAACGATAGCCACTTACCAACAGATGGATCGTCAGCTCGTTTGCCACTAGCGTTATTATTACAGTTAAAATGCAAAGGCTAAAATATCATAATTTGACTAAAACAACTTAGTATCCAAAACAGCAAAACCAGGCCAAGAGGTCTGAAGCGTCCTACCAAGCTGGCCTAAAGGAGATCACCTGAAGTGCACTTCAAAAGTAATGTTTCACAATTTTATTTTTAACGACTTTGTTCCTGACATGATTTAAATCCATGTTTTAACTTTCCCCTTTTACCCAGGTAAATGCCTGCCTGGATATTTCGTGATTGATGCCTTTGGTGATTGGCTGGCACTTTTGCCTTTTAACAATATTCACATTCCAAATTCAAATAATTTTTTAGTCCCCAAGGATACCGATAATTCCTGTTTACGAGGAAGCTTTACTAGGATATCATAAAAAATAATTGTTATTCGCTTGCATCATGAAAACATGATGAGGAAACCTGCGCACCTAAGAGTTTTCCACAATGTTCTCGAAGTTGTATGAAGTTCAATCCGCACTTGGCCAGCGTGGTCTATGTAAGAAAGACTCTTTAATAGCCTCTACCCCTCACTGTGAAACGATACTCGAGACTGAACTATAGTTCATTTGTTTTAGACGAGACTTATTTTGTAAACAAACGAGCTACTTGTTATGGAAAAATTAATTGAAATTAAATTTAAAAATGGTTATTAATGGTGAACAAAAATTAATTTTGGCATTAAATATTTATTCGTTTTTAAATTATTATCATTTTGTGTCTGTCTTATTTTTAACCGACTTCAAAAAAAGGAGGAAGTTCTCAATTAGACTGTATTTTTTTTATGTTTGTTACCTCGGAACTTTGGACTGGGTGAACCGATTTTGATGATTCTTTTTTTAATCGAAATCTGGTACTTGTCGTGTGGTCCCACATAAATTTGAGCGAGATCTGACAATGGCATCCATGTCAAAAACATATAAGTCTTAAATTTGAAGTCGGTTATTTTTTTTGTTAAAATTTTAGATTATTAAATTATAAATATGGATAAAAAACACTAAAAAATTAAATCAAATAGTACTCGTCTAACAAAATGGACTATACGTTACTTACCTACTATCTTTCTTCAACAGACCACGCAACTGAAGAAGAAATGCAAGACTTTCTCCGCGAGATCGCCATGTTGAAGCACGTGGGCGCCCACAAACACGTCATTCGGCTGGTGGCGTGCTGCACGCTGCGTGCGCCCCTCATCGCCCTGCTGGAACACGCGCCCCGCGGGGATCTGCTCAGTCTGCTCAGAGCTGCGCGGGGGAAGAGAAACTTGGAGAAGATGAAGTCTAATGAGGGGCGGCCTTCAGAGGCAGATAGTAAGTATCTTACATACATCCATTATTCCATTCTAGAGTAGAATTTAACACTTTTTATCAGGTACCTAGTACCTACCTTCTTTTATTATTGTCAGCCTTTAGCTGTACTGGCGACTTCGTTCGCTTATTCGTTCATGGGAATGTGGGCGCCACAATATTCTTGCCTGGGGCGTCAGTGGCTCTAACGTTGGTACTGTACCTAAACACCTATTGTTACGAACGATGTTACTTCAATGTTTTTGTGTAAAATAGTAAAAGTATATGCCTTCAAATAACAAACTTATTACGGGTTTGGAATAACCTGTTTATTATGATTAAACTCTGAAATGTTATGTTAAGCTAAAATATCAAGAGCGCCTGGTCGTTTCCCGAGCAAAGTTTTATTACATCAACATATAAAGTAAAGTTTACAGGCTGTCATAATAACATAATCAGTGAAGATGTCGGCGGTTATTAGGTCCTTATCCCTATCCCTATCCCTATCCCTATCCCTATCCCTATCGGAATTTTTCCCAATTATTATCCGTATTTTTCTTTGTGTAAATAATAAACTTATCACCAACTAGGGAAGTAACTTATTAAAAGCCTCCTAGTCCTTTATGAAGTCGTAAAGACAATTGTAATATATTTACAGCTGAATACACAAACCTAAATGACTTCGACCCAGCACTGACAGAGGCAGAAGAGAAGCTGTTCACAGACAACGGTAAGCCCAGAAACAGAGACCACTACGTCGCAGAGCCAGCTCTGCAACTAGATGGCAGCACCATGCGAGACTATGCCCTACAAGTAGCATTGGGCATGCAACATTTGGAGGAACGAGGGATAACACACAGGTGGGATGAACTTTTGCTTACTTTATTAATTTACTAGAATTCGTTCGCGGGGGAGTTCTTTTCGCGTAAATCCCGATACCGTGGAAATTCCAGAATAAAAATGCCTATATGACCATTTTCTATCTTCCGTTGAAAGTTTAATTAAAATCGGTTCAGCCATTTCAGAGATTAGCCCAGATATACAGAACGACAGACAGACAGACAAAAATTATAAAAAAGTTTGTATTTTAGTAATATGTATCTAGACACGCGGCAGCGTGTCAAGCCAAGTTCAATCAAAGGAACTGGCTAGCCAGCGCCGAGTGTAATATTACACGAACCACTTGGTGCCACTTTTGACCCTTTTATAACTCATAACCTCTTTAACGTAAACACATAAAACTATGTTTAATTATATCCATAAGGACATGTAGAAGCCCAAATTTCATGAAGCTAGCTCAAACGGTTATAAAGATATGAAGGTCAAAAAGTCGTAAATTTTAGTACTGACTGACTGACTGACATATAGTACCTAAATCTAACCTACTTCCAGATGACCTAGAAGGATGAAATTTGGAATCCAGCTCGGTAACTGTGTGTAAGCGTAGGAAAAAATGAAAAAATAAAAAAAAGTCGAAAAATAAGTGGTGTCCCCATACAAAATTTGTATGGTACCGAAGCAGAGCCATCTAGCGGCAGTGAAAAGAAAAACTTCGGTCCCATAAAAATCTTAGCCAACTCGTATTTACATTGTGAGCCCGTTATGTCACGTAAAACTCGCACTAAGGCCTCTGTGCACGTGGGGCTCAATATGGCATACTTCAGCGCATGGAATATTGAAGTAGAACGAGGGCCATCTTATATGAAGGGAAAGTTGAAAAGGTTTCCAGCTGTTTACAGAAAATAGAGGTTCCAATAATGGCAGATATATGAACATGGCTGTTGTAAACAGAGTAAAGTTTGCTGAGTTATGGAACTCTAATCAATGGCGCTAGTGTCCGCCAAATAGATATTCGAACATAGCTGTTTTTGACCGCACCGCAGCCCCACCCGTAATTTTACACGTTTTTACGGACGATTTTCCCTTTGCTGTCCCTTGCGGAACAATACAATTACCTGGGACAAGTGATCCAGATGGGTAAGTCCAACTACGAGAAAGAAGTCACTCGTAGAATCCAACTCGGATGGGCTGCGTTCGGGAAACTGCGTCATATCATGTCGTCCAAAACACTACCTCAGTGCCTGAAGTCGAAGGTGTTCGAGCAGTGTGTGTTGCTAGTGATGACATACGGATCCGAGACGTGGTGCTTCACTATTGGCCTAATCCACAAGCTCAGGGTAGCACAGCGGGCTATGGAGAGGGCTATGCTCGGTATTTCTCTACGTGATCGTATTAGAAACGAGGAGATCCGTAGACGAACAAGGGTAACCGACATAGCTCAAAGAATTAGCCGGCTGAAGTGGCAATGGGCTGGCCACATAGTGCGAAGGACCGATAACCGTTGGGGAAGAAAGGTCCTCGAATGGCGCCCGCGTCTCGGAAAGCGGAGTACAGGACGCCCCCCGACAAGATGGACCGACGACCTGAAGAAGACAGCGGGCATTCGCTGGATTCAGAAGGCTCAGGACCGGTCAGAGTGGCGCAAGTTAGGGGAGGCCTATGTCCAGCAGTGGACCTCCAAGGGCTGATGGATGGATGGATGGTCCCTTGCGGAAAGTTGTTGTAATGTATTGTACCATGCGTGTTTTTCAAAGAAGCTGATATACTTTGGTACACCATTAAAACAATGCGCGGTGAGGCAGATCTACGGTGGCGGTGCGCGGAGCAGTGTGAGAATCACCTGTTTGTCATATTTAGCTAGATATTGAGTACTCGACTAAATAGTATAAAATCAGCTGTATACCGAATATAACCATAACCAAATACTCGTTCTTGTAAGCAGAATAACTTTTGAATTCAGTTAATCAGGATAAATATATTATGAAAATAATTATATATATGATAATATGGTTGCTTTAACTTATTTTTATACCAGTTTTAGGGACTCTTTAATAATCATACAAATATTCGACTCACCGTAAAAGCTAATGTTTTTCCGATTCACTTTCCGGTTTATGGTCATCACTATTTAATTTACACCCGAAACTGGTCCCCCGTGAAACATCAATTTAGTCTCTAAGATTTGTGAACAAGGTATATTTTTCTTTACAAAAAGTAATGATATCCCACCAAAAACATAAATGTAAAAAAGGAGAGCCAAGTTCAATACAAAAATTATGCTTGGCTGTGGGCTTCGCCGCAAAAAGAATGGAGATCTAAATGAGTGCCAAGTTCTATGCAAAATCTAAATATGTATTTATAGGAACAAAATAACATTATGAACAAGTATTAAATTCTATTTCTTTGCTTTATTGGATACCTATAACAATTGCTGTTATTTAAAAATGTGAGATTTAAAAGTAGGTTAGATTTGACTTGGCCAGTTTTCATTACATCAGTCATTTTATAAAGTTATTCAACATTTTAATTCTGATAAAACAAACACAAAGTCAAAGTCAAAATATTTTATTCATAGTATCACTGATACACTTATGCACGTCATTTTTTGGCTTTTCGGAAGGTGCTTTGTCGTGGAGGAGAAGAAAAGCCTAAAGAAACTCCTCAGCAGATCTTTTAAACACACAGTTATGTTTCTCGCATACAATTAGAAACTTTGAAAGAAGATAGAAATAAACAGCAACAAATCTACAGTAACAATCTACAGCAACAAATTATAACTTTTCTCAACAAAAAGTAGGTAAATATAGCTTGAATGGGCCGTAGAGCCGTTACTTTTTTTCTTTCTTCGCTCCTTCTTCTTGAACGGCAACGCATGGGTGATGCTTTTACCGGTATTGGATGGCATGATTGTGTTACAGGATTATTTTACTAAGGTGTCGTATGGTAAGGTAAGGTGAGTATTTACGTAAGTATCAAATCATTTATTTTATTTATTTATTTATTTATTTATTTACTATAATTAAAACGGTAACAACCAATTACATTAATTATAAACTTAATATACCAATCTTACATAATATACAATCTTAATATACCTATTACATTAATTATAAACAACACAATTATACTTCTCGCTCACAAAACTTCAAGCATACAGACAATATTACCGACCATTCATCCGCAAACAAATCGCACTCAGGGTATGCATCCAGAAGAGCGTTGAACGCGGTGAGAACGTGGGGAATAGGCGAGTTGGCTCTCGCGACGGTACGCGCCGAGGGTGCGGCAAACAGTTTATGTTTTCGACGATAATTATCTGGCGTAAAGAGTCGACACAGCTCATTACTCAGATCTGGTGCATCTATCGTGCCACGTAGTATTTTGCACGCAGTGATCAACTGACGGTGCTCCCGTCTGAATTCTAAGGAATTGTAACCCAAAAAACCTAATAAAAAGTTACTAGGATACAAGTAGGGGTAGTATCCGCAAACACGCTTGTACAAATATCATAAAAAAATCCTAAAAATTATTTCAAATAATACAAACCTTTAGAACCAAGAATATCAGTGTTATATTATATTAATGTATTTCAAAGTAAATAATATATTATACTCCGCTTTCTCGGAATTATACGGAGTTTTCCTAAAACATCCTTTGCCAGGGCTTGCGAGCTCCGGCCTTGTTTATTTTTATCCGCCAATACCTACTTAAGCTTATGAAAATTCAGACATGGTCTTAATTCTTACTCAGTTAAAATGTTTTTAATTGTAGCATTTTGCATTTTGTTAATATTTTCACCGAGTATGATTTAGCCATTTTGAAATATGAACGCATCACAATGACATAGTTTTAACTAACGAACGCCTGTCACAACCATTACAGCAAAATTACTTTTATGTCCTAAATACTTTTTTTTGCTTGCCAGGCGTTAAGGCAAATCTTATATTTTAACGTTCTCTTTTGCTTTTCTCATGAAACTTCGTGAAATGGTTCAACCATAACTGAGACAATTGCTAATCTAACAATACCAGGCATTGTATCTTATTTTATAGTAGGTGTACTACTTGATGCCTCCTACTATGGGATTTGTTAGATATTATCCGAGTTAATCATTCCCTTTTTTGATATTTTTATGTTGTTTGGTAGGTATGTGATTGATTTAACCTAACATTGTTAGATTGATTAATATTAAATATACCTACCAGCCTTAATAATAAAAACAATATGTACATAATAAACATTTTCTTTTAATAGGCAGGTACATACCTACCTATTCCCAAATTTCCTCTGGGCTCTGGAAAAAGCATTGAGGCGTTAAGGTATTCTAAAATTATACACAGAAGCCGCATTTACTTTAAAATATGTTTTGTATCATGTAATAATTAAATTCTCACCACCTCAGATTATAGAACATTTATAATGTGAGGCCATTGTGTGAGGCATACACTCTCACAACCCCTTATTTCAGGATTTCAGGAACCATTGTTTATCAGTGTCAATTATTCTTCCGACATCAAAGCTGCAAAGGCGTCAACGTTAGGTATTGTTTTACGGTACGAATGAGGGTACGAATACGAATTAATACACAATGTAATTTTTTTTACCTTTGAACATTCTTAAATCACGGTAAATAAATATCATTAACGTGCTTATACCTACCCACTAATTTATCTGCCGCAGAGGTAATTTTTACCAATACACATCAAAGATATACATCAAAATAAAACCAACAGGAATAACAGAATCGCTTGAAGATTCATAACACCGACTAGCAACCTTTGCTAGGCAACGACATCCAATGGCGTAAATCTATAATGAAATTGTGATATCGTCATTGAAATATCAAATTTATTGCTAGGTAAAAAGACACGGATTACAACGATACATATTATATTTGACATTACAATTTCAGGGCTGGCCTATTATTGTCCACTGCCCGAGGCTTGGTCAATCGTAATAATGAACCAAATTACCTAAATGATATTTAGGTCAAACACTCAAGTTTGCTTAATTAGTTACTATAGAATGTCCCATTATAGATTGATTTCAAGTTGCAGATAGATAGGCGCCGTAGAAACGCCCAGGGCGCTGGTTGTGCTAAAACCGGCACTGGGCTGATTGAGAGTGAATTTTTGTGAATCTGTACTTAAAGGAGCGATTTAAGTAACTGATAATTGACTCTTAAGTTAGGGCGGTAAATGAATAACTTTGAAGCCAACACTTAAACTTTCCAGGGATCTAGCAGCTCGCAATATCCTAGTGGACGCAGCCGGCATCCTGAAGGTGGCAGACTTCGGGCTCTCCAGGTCCGGGGTGTACGTGCACACGAGGGCACGGCCAGTTCCTCTGCGGTGGCTGGCTCCAGAGGCGATATTCTACTCACAGTACTGCAATGCTAGTGATGTGTGGGCGTTTGCGATACTTCTTTGGGAGATCGCTACCTTGGGTAGGTTTTGTGTCAGTTTTTGATGTTACTAATAAAAATGTATAATTCGACGACTCGCGTGGCGTAACGGTTACCATGGCGTTCGAAGGGTCCTGGGTTCGATTACCTGCAAGGCAGAAACTTGAAGGGATAAATGACTGTGCATTCTGAGTGTGTAGGTATGTGTTGTCTTTATGTGTTGGTCCATGGCACCCACGAAACAGGGAAACCTATATGTACCTATAGGGTGGAACAATAATGATGCGAAAATGCGAAATTACACCAGCAGTGGTTTCGTGTATTGTAGCTGCTAGTTACAACATTTTGACGCCATCCCGCCAGTGTGAATGAAACTAAATCACTTTCGTACTTTGCTGTCGAGATTTTGAGGCTTCCCACGCGGCACGTGATTGGGCCCTATAAACTAAATTAGACCTGTAGACTGCGTTCAACATTACAAGCCGATGCCAGCCGCTTGTTCATCCTTCTGATCCTCATGAGGTGATGATGGTCAATTTGATGATCAATGGGATTTTATATCATAATGATTTACCCCTATAACGCCTACTGCTCCACATATAAATATTACGCTTGAGTCAACCGCCAAACGACTCGTCGTGTTCGGGCTTGGGGGCTAGAGCCAGTTATTTTTTCTTTTTTTTGGCTGGCAACGCATCAGTAACTGTAATGTTGCTGATGTCCATGGGTCAATAGACGCTTACCATCAGGTGGATCGTCAGCTCGTTTGCTGGCTATTTCCATACAAGAAAATTACGGAACGTTTTTGTATCATGCACCTAACCTAATTCTTTTGCTGACGGTACATAATCAACTTTACGTCATTCCAGGTGGATTCCCATACGCAGAGCTGAGCAACCCTCAAATTCCTCAGTTCCTCACAGACGGTGGTCGTCTCCCGAAGCCTGCTCGCGCTTCACCTCGCCTCTACAACCTGATGGTGGAGTGCTGGTCAGATGACCTTCGCCTCAGGCCCACCTTCGCCCAGATAGTGGAGAAGTTGACAGCTCAGCAACAATTATACGTTGACCTTGACAATGTGCTTACTAAAGACGATAGCTTTATAAGTGAACATGACCTCAGCATAGAAACGTAAAAACTAAAGACTGTTTTCTTGTTTATATTGTTTAATGGAGTAAGTGTTGCTTTATTTATGATATTAGAAGAAACTTATGCCATGAAAAGAACATTCCAAATATTAAAGGTTTTTTTCAGCACGATGTTTGCCTCAGTGATCCGGTTTTCGTTCATGTTCTGATATAATAATGGAGAACAAAGCAAAATCAATTATTACACAATAACATACTTATAACACATCGCAATTTTATGTAATTTTCTCACGAAATAATAGTCATAATTATTAGTTATCAAATTTACAAGCGTTCAATACGATGAAACACTATATTTTTATATGAGGAAATTAATATAACATAATATTGGTACAGGAGTCTAGACTCTAGATTGAATTGAAAGTTGGGATTGTTTAATTTGGTTGCAATTTGGAAGTAGGTTTGGTACGCCCTAACTATATCGCTCACCTACTAATATAATGGCAGTGGCACATTTGCAAAAAATGCGAAATTGAGTTTATATGGTACCTACTTACGTGTTTAAAAGTGTCTAATCTACATAGTGGTAAATATGTATTAGTGTCTATACTAGTAAGCAAACCCATACAATCTGTAAAAAACGTAAAAAAGCCATTTTCGATTCTCGTTTCTGTAAAATATGACAAACGTAGAAGTGCCGTTGTACTAGGTGAGCGATATACAAATTGTGAGTACTCGTATCAAACACGTTCAATTTATTCATTTAACAAAATCAATGAACGCTGTCGAAGGCAGGGTTTATTGGATCCGTCACGTTCAATTTAATTCCACTGTTGAAATATTAATTTAGCGATAACTGTGACGAGAAGGCATGCGGTAACTCCGAAAACTGCGACAAAATGTCTGGAATAAAATGTTAATATTTATTTAAATGAAAGCTGTGAAAGTAAGTTTAAGTTTAACTTTAATTAAAACGTTTTTAAGCCTGGAAACTGTGTAATGGTTAGGAAATAAACCACATCCCCAGTTATTTTCCTTGACCATTAGCGATGTTGGCCACTTACATTAGGAGGTTGGTTTACCGTATTATGAAAAAATATACAACCCTATTGAACTAGTACAGCAGATAGTCGATTAGCCGGACTAATTGTAGTCATTAGGATAATCGAAAATCCGGATATTCGAATGTATGAAGAAAAGAGGTTTTTGTTCACGGCAGATTATAGCTGCTCTACATAATGTTAGGTACCTAATTATTAAAATAACAAATTATTTAAACTTTCTATCAAAAATCAATGTTTATTAAAAAAAAACAGACAAAATACTAAAATAATGCAACTTATTTAGTAATATTATCATTTGACGTGACTTATTTGATCGGAGTTTATCCTTTTATAGTGCAGATAATCGCGAATCGCGTATAACTGAGGGCCGGATAATCAAGTTTCCACTGTACTACCTAAATATGTTTCTTACTAGTGGACCCTTTAAAAACAACAATAAATTACTCAAGCGAACGCACGAATATCGACAAAAAGCCAAAAATCTAAAAATGATAATTATTATATTCGGAATGTACAGCGAATAAAATAGCCGCATTTCTAAAAAAAATCCATGCACAGTGAGGTATAAAATAAAGATTTTTAAAATTAGTTTTTAATTTTTTTAAGATTTCTTTTCATTATTTTCAGTGATGTTACATCTTTACGAAGCTCTCACACTAACATTGGTTTTACACTCATGTGCGAAGGACTTAAATGAAGATCCCCTGGTATTCATAAATAACCCTGTAGAAGCAGAGATGCCTGGCCATTGGGTGCCACTGAGCATAATCAAAGTTATGATGGACAAATCTACAACGACTACAACCAGAAAACCGTTCACTCTTGGCAAAGTCGTTACAAGATCGACAACAACAACAACAACTACTACTACTACTACAACAAAAGAACCAGAAACCACAAAACAACCTACTACAGTTATTGAAACAACACAACCAACGGAACCCTCACCAGAAACAAAAGCGCCAGAAACCACAAAACCACCAGAAACAACAGTACCGGCACCAACAACAACAGTACCGCCACCGATAACAACCGTACCGGCACCAACAACAACATCACCGCCACCGACAACAACAATACCGCCACCAACAACAACAATACCGCCACCAACAACTACTACTACTACTACTACCATAACTACAACGACAAAATCACCAGAAACCACAACACAACCAACGACAGTCCTGACGACAACAGTACCTCCAACGACCACTAAAAAGAAACCAGCAAGAAAAAAGAAAAAACCAGAAGACACTCATGACAACACACCCGACTAGTACCGAATTGAAACAATCTTTGTAATCTATGTAATTACATAACAGCCCAAACATTACACACACAATAACTAGACATGGATGGGACTATTTCCTTTAATCAAATCGTGAAGGATGCTTAAATTAATATAAATTAAAGTAATTTCACGGTTTGTATTACCTACGCGAAGTTGCTTGAGATTTCAAAGCCTAAATACTTGTAATAGCAATATTACTATAACATGTAAAAAAAAGTTTCGATAGGAATCATTGATAGGAATGAAATTCATTTCGCGCGAAATAAAAGATGAATATACGTAGAAAATCCGTTTTTATTTTAATTTTAAAAGTAATTTACACAAAAATAAACTTGTTTATTTACAAAACAACAACAACAAATCTCTTTATTGTACACCAATATACAGTAATAACTTAAGTTTAGCTTAGTAAAGGTTTAAGTTTGAGTTAAAAAAGTCTGTTTTATTTAAGGTACCTACCTATTTCCGTGTTAATATGAGTACGTAAGTTAATTAACTTCTCATAAGTTCACCATCCTGTTCAAAATAAGTATGAAGCATAATTTTCGCAAAACCTAATTCATGGTCATGCATGTATTTAATGTATTCTACATTATTCTACATTTTCAAAGACGGTTAATGCAGTTAAAACGTACAACTATTTCATGATTTTGTAGCACCTAAAATTGTTATTTTGATAAACATTTTATTCTTATAAATTGCTAATAACAAGACTTAGGCGCAAAATGCTAGGTTCTTATAAACGCAGTGCAGAAATATTAAAACAAACAAAGATACAGAATAAATGCCATAAATATGTCAAAAAGATTTTGCGCCCTTTAAATTAGAAGATACATATTTTAATAGATAATAACACTAATACTAGCTCAATACTTAGGTATCTTTATTTTCCCAATACATAGTTATACGTATTGACTGGGGAAACTGAGGAGACCGAAAGGTATATCTAATCCCAAACAAAATAATTTAAAATTCAATTTTCTGATAAAGTGCAGCAATTAAATGCTTAATTTAACTTCTAGTGAACTTCACAAAAATTGTAAATACGACTGGATTTTAACTTAGTATTACGTATTTCTTTTTAAAGCAATAACTGTACAGGATTATGGAACGATGATTTATGTTTTTAAAAATATTTTTAAAATATGCAACAATTATACGTAATAAAACATTCCCGGCTAACAAAGTAAGTCTTTTTTATACAAGGTGTGTATTCCATAATACTAGCATCCCATTTATCCATTTGGACAATACCTTCATGGTGGTAGGCATGGGTGTACCCAGCACCGAATCCAGGGGGAGGAATCAAAATGTATTAGGTTCCTGATAGAGGGGAAGAGTAATCTTATGTTAACGCACAATAAACAAGATTTTTATACCATCTTCATTTTTCTGAAATCGACACATTTGCCCAACATACAGGCGAAATTTGTCAAATCAAAACGTTAAAGGACACCCGATTTCAGCCATTTTGAACTGTTGTTAAGTATGTCTACATTCACTAAAAACAATATTTTACAGTGTTGCCGAATGTTATCATTGGGCTAACAATTCTATGCCTCATCGATTCAAAATGGACGGGGCCTGCCAACGACACTTTGATATTTATTGCAAATCCAGTAGAAGCGGACTTACCTGGACATTGGATGCCATTGAGTGTAGTGAAAGTAATATTAGGAGGTTTACCTACATCTACACCGAAGAAACTTGCACGTAAAGTCTCAATACGGACAGAGCCGACAACAAAAACAACAACAACAACAGCAGCAACAACTACTACTACCACCACGACTCCTGCACCAACTACAACACCAACAACTACTACCACACCGACGACTACAACTAAGCCAACAACAACTACAATACCAACAACAACCATTACAACGACAACTACTCCTAAACCAACAACTACAACTACACCGACAACAACTACGATACTGACAACCACTACTACACCTACAACAACCACTACAACGACAACTACTCCTAAACCAACGACTACAACTACACCAACAACAACCACTACAACCACAACTACTCCTAAACCAACAACTACAACTACACCAACAACAACCACTACAACCACAACTACTCCTAAACCAACAACTACCACTACACCAACAACAACCACTACAACGACAACTACTCCTAAACCAACAACTACAACTACACCGACAACCACTACTACTCCCACAACCACTACTACAACAACTACGACAACGACAACAACAACAACGACGACTACTACGACCACAACAGAAAAACCAACAACAACAAAGCGAAAACCTGCGAGAAAACCAAAGCGGTTCACGGATGGACATGAAAACTTAACATAGCTCCGTCAGTGGCGTAAAACGAACTGACTTTCATGACACTTATGATGATAATGTACGAGAAATGAAGTCGGTTAATAAACTAGTTAACTTAATCACTGTTTTCCACAATGTTTATTAAAACTTACTAATTGCTCAACCAACGTACATAAAGAAGGAAACAATTTACTTTTTACGCCATATCAGCTTTATTTTATTCAATAGGGAAGTTGACTAATTTTAGGATTCAGTTTTATTTTATTGATAGAACCTTAATATTCACGAAAAAAATTTATAGAAATAATTATCTTCAATTTAAAAAAAAATTGATACATGAAAATCATTATCAAACCCACCAAAAACGTAATGTGACGTCACTATCCGATATTCAATATTATCGATCTACTGAAGTTTGTTGAACTTGCATACAAAATACATAAATATAAGATATGCAATGACGTCATATTCTTAGAATGGCGTTTGAGGTCACGTGACACTGAGTACTATTTTTAACAATTTAAATTAATTATATTTATTTAATTGTGATTGATTTCTATAAAAGAATCATATTTTACGCCTTTAATAAATTATATGTACATCCTCTTAATGAATAACATTCGGTTTATAGCGCCCACTAACAAGTATTTTTTTATATTATTTATTACAATCCAAATCACTAGCATGGACAGCCAACGATTATCGATTGTTATTATTATACAATCATCATCAAAAACATTTTTAATGATAGTGGCCATCCTGCTGAAGAAATAGTTCTGGGGTTAGCCACTGATCACTCGCTTCACCAAATTGGAGAAGTAAGCTGTACCTAAGTAAATAAATAAACCCTAACACACTCAGCTCCACACTAAGATACCCTGTGTCGTAGATACCTTGGACAACACACAACTACAAGCACAGTCCAGTGGCGTGCCTAGGCCGTCAGAACAAGGCAAGCCCAGTTGTGTCGTACAACCCAGGATCTCGGGATCTTTGGCCCGACAACACAGAACACTCCATACATATAATGGCTTCAACCCATTAATGACCCACTACTGGGCACGGGTCTCTCCTGTTGAGGAGGCCTAGAGGATACTCAACCACGGTGCTCCAGTTCGGATTGGTGGAGGGGTTAGTGGCCAACCCGAATATCGGAAGTTTTCAAACCGCCCGAGGGCCTCCGACATGGCTTAACGACTGTTATCATATGATAACAACCGGGACCGACGGCTTTACGTGCCCTCCGAAGCACGGAAACGTTCAAGAATTTTTTGCCACTAGCGGTCACCCATCCAACTACCGACCGCGCCCGCTGTTGCTTAGCTTTGTCGATCACTTAGGATCGACGCAAGCCGCAGGGCTATGAGCGCTTCATACTTCAAACAATCATTCAGTTGAGACTGTATAGTCTGATATACAATATTTACCAACAAATACGAGTAATATGAGTGTTAACAGCTGCAGAGTGTGGTTAGTAAAGCAATGATAGTAAGCTGGACTTTTCGGCTTGTATGGCCTTGTACCGCCACTGAAGAACACACACACACACCTAGACATAGAACAGAAATTCAAACTCAATATTTAAACTGCCTTACGAACCCAGGACCCTTCGAACGGTTCCGACATTACGCCACGCGGATTATCAAATACCTGCGCAATGGGTCGATGATGGGTTTTAGTATTTTTTTAACTAGATGACAGACGCATAATCATAACACGAATTAAACTAAACAAAAATCAATATACAAACATGACATCGCATGCTGCCGCAAGCCATCATGAATATGCACGTCATTAAGTTTAACTAGTTTTTAAGGACACAACAAAAAACCTTCAAAGGGTCCGCACACGAACCCAAATAAGTAATGTTTGTTTTAACTTCGGCTCTCGTTTTTGTTTTGGAAATCAAATTTTGCCTCGCGGATATGGTAGCTGTTCTCAAAGTGTTGTATAAAGATTTTGTTTCTGAGATTTAATTCACTTACAATCTTTTTTATTTTCTCTTCCGATGAAGCGAGCAAGTGTGCTCCCTGATGGTAAGGTCATCGTCTCTTTGTGACTGAAACCCGAAACAATATTTCATGGTGATTTTAAAAGGTGCTAGCTAGTTTATTTTGTAATACTGGTGCCGAGTTTAGTGTCAGCGAACTCCAACAGGGGGCATGTTGCCATAGCTTCGTTAGGGGCCGTGATACCTGTACTTCAATTGATCCATTTATGAAATAAAATAAATTGTTACGTAAGAGGATGGAGGTGGTGTACGAAAATCTTATACGTTCTTACATTGGAGGCAGCAGGTGAGTCAAAAATGGCCAAAACTGTCCTTACTTAATTTTTTATAACGCTTCACACTCGTAGCCCTACACCAGGATTCCCTGTGTCGTGGGTGCCATGGACAACACACAAGACAAGGACACACACACCCAGACCGAGAAGAGAAATTCAAACTCATCATTCAAATTTCCGCCTTGCTGGGTATCGAACCCAGGACCCTTGGCGTGGCGATCCGGCATGGTAACCATTGGGCCACGCGGGTCGTCAATTAATCAATAACTCTTTATTCGGCCAGGTCCACCATGAGTTTGTTCTACCTGGCTATGAGATCATGCTAGGGGAATGATTGTATTCCGAATTTTCATGTTTCCGAGTAATTAGTTAAAAAGTAATAGTTATTCCTCTGGTATGTTGAGGTTGAGAACCACAGGTCTCAACGTAATAAGCCGTGGAGAACAGGTTCCTCTGGCGGCAAATCACCAAATAATTCAACCGATAATTTGAGAACGTATGCCGCTACGAGATTGCTTAATAATGCAATTTTATAATAATCTTTACCTGAAAAATTGCTTTAAGCTTTTGAGTATTTTAAATATTTATATTTAATATTTAAAGTATTTTAAATTGTAGATTTAATATTCATTAGAATAAAATATGGTGAGGATTCGCATTTTTTAAGTTATAGTTACTTCTTTAGGCGCGTTATGAAATAAATGGAAAAAATTATGAGAGTGAAATTTTAGGATTTGTAACACGGATGGTAACACAAAAACTAGCACGTTTTTAAAAACGCTCGTTTTTAAAAAAATATTATTAATAAATATTTTTATTATACTGTTTTTTATATTGTTTTTTTTATATGTTTTTTTCTAAATATTGTTTTTTTTTAATTTTTTAGATTTTTTTTTAACTTTTATATTTTTTTATATTCGCGTCCGTTACTATCGCGGCCTTAGCTATTCATAAACGCTTATCCAATTTAAGCCGTTGCACTGTTATACTGTTTTATATTTATCGTTTTTCAAAAGACTGTAAGAAATAAAACACTAGGTAATAGGTTCATAATGATTCAATAACTTTGCTTGTTTTATGAATCTATACTAAGGCTAAGTACACCTATACTGAGCATGCGGTTGGGATTGCCACGCTTCTATTGAGGAGTGCTTTTGGTTTTACTAAGCCTTCGATCCTAAGCAGCCCAGATTGCGCGACAGCTCTAACTCACCATATATAGTATACATCACTAATTATTTTTTACTGGTTGATGACTGCATGTCGTTGCGTTTTTATTTTTTTATGTGCGAATTCGTCCAGAATATCTACCCGTGAGCTACTTGAATTCCCTCTCTTCCTTAACTGAACCCTGGAACAAGAGGATATGAGAAAGATGAACTATACCACACTTACAAATGCGACTAGGTTGTTACAAAATTCAGGTTTATGTATGTATATGATACATATAGGTACCTTTAACTAGCTAAAATAATATAATAATATTACAATTTAAACTCATAAAAGTTAAGGCTTTAAAATCCAAAAATTTTACAAACAGTAATTAAGACACTTAAACACGGAAGCACTTATAACTGAAGCATCCATTTCTAATTTTCTATGCACGCAGTAGCCAACAAAGACACTCCTCGTTAAAGAAACACTCGAAACGAACCGCCACCCAAGCTTACTGGCTTACAGAACAAGTTAGAACAAGTCATAAATCCTAAAACCTTTATTGTTTGCTTAGCGGCATTATGTTATCTGTTGATCTTAGATAAGAGTAAGACATGTTGAGACAGGCGCCGGGCGGCCACGACACTAGCGATCGAGGGTAACAAAAGCGATTTAAGGGTTTTTACAAGCTATTATTATCCTTGCAATGTATGTTTATCCGAGCGGAGTCTTGCAACAGTTGCAACTGAATTTTAAATCAGTTATCTTTAACTGATTGAGCTGAAAGGTATACACGCTTATTTTGAATGACAATGATTAGCTATGTGACGTCATTTTAATTCCAAAATGGCGGTTAATCCAAGATGGCGAACTAGTTATTTTTTCTGAACTAACACACAATATGGGTATTAAACAATGACATTATATACAAGACATGCCAACACGGCGCTAGAAGTACGCCAGTCGAATGTGCATAAGTATAGCGATTTCAATTCATACAGTTGATAGCTGCCGTGAGTGAGGCCGTCTATAGTTTCACCAAAATGCCGAGTTGTTTTGAGATTTCGAAAAAATCATATCTCCAAATTGAATAAAAATGATGGATTACATACCATAGGTAAGTACATAAAACGTTATGTTAAATATTGGTACTAATATCGAATATTTCTTTTAACTTTTACTGACTGTTCCGCATTGAAGTATAATGACAGAACAGACATCTCGAACAAAATGTGTGTCCCGAAACCGCGATGACGCGTTCTTTTTTCAAACTCTAGAAGGTGATTTACATAGAGTAACTTTGTATAAGACACTTGCCGAACCACGACAAACAGTCAACGACTCTAAATCTTTAGCTCTTCCAAATGTTTATTTAATGTTTAATTGAATTCACTGAGTAATGTAATACACATAATTTATTATTTACCAAAGAGTAGGTACTATAGTCATTCTTATCGGGCTTATTTATTTGTCCATTAACACGCTTACTTGCCAAGTGTGTAAGCCCGACTCATGATTTTTTCAATTCAATTCAATTGACTGACCTGAACTGACTTAACTGACTTGAATTGATTCAAGTCAATTTATTTGCATTTCATTCAAAAATGGCGGGAACATTCCACAATAATTGAAATAAATTCGTTTTAGTTGATTTAAGTTAATATTTTGTTTTCTTACTGATGATAAGTAATACCATTTTCTTTTTTGTATTTTTTTACGTGCAATTGTGACAGGTTCTCATCACGCAAGACGGCATTTTTTCAGTTTGTTACTAAACAATTTTGGCATGCGGCCGCAATGAACGCAGGTGAGTGACAAGCAAGTGAGTGAATGAAGTGAGCCACCCTGGCCACAATGAATGCACCCGACTCAATGTTCGGGGTGTCTGTTCTATACGAAGTAATAGTACTTCAATGCTGTTCCGTACTGAATTAGTTTGTGTGCTAAGTGTGCAAATGTGTGCCATTTGGTCATAGATCTCGTGACGCGCTGTGACGCGAGCGACCTCGAGCGACAAACACTAGCTGTCTTTTTCACTATTATTATGGTTTTAGTAGTGCCATCCCTTTTACATAATTTATCAATGTGTGATCGGTTTAATGAAACAAAAGATAAACGTGTGTGTGTTGAAGCTCGATCGGAACAGATTTTTTGGTTGATTTGTAAGGGCATAACGTATCTTTAGTTTTAATATCATTGGTATTAAATGAAAGGGCTTGCTGAGGAAAACACGAAAACTAATAAAATGTCACATTAAAAGCTTGTTTTTAAAAAGTTTTTTTTAATCAATTTATTTATGTCTGAATTTCTGAAATTTGATACTGGTTAATTGATTCGTTTTTAAGTTAAAAGAGACAAGATAACAGAAAGATAACAAACGAGCTGACGATCTACTATGTAAAGTAGCCACCGTCGCTCAAGGACACTAAGAACACCGAAGGCTTCACTGATGAAGTGACCGTGGCCAAAAAAGAAGTGAGAGAAAGAAAGATAGAACAAGCCCTCAGATGGAACAGGACGAGTAGTTCAGCGACTAACTAAATCAAGAGGTAGCTAGCCAGGCCGGGCTCACAGAATGCCTGCCCGAATACCACAGAACATTAGCAACATTAACAATACTACTAATATTAACGTTGATAGTATAACCCTTTGTGAAGCCTCACCATCAAATATATTTTGAAAACACCACTTGTACCAAATCTATCGAATCGATCCTCGAGATGTTTTGAATTATTGAGAAACTGTGACAAAGAAAACAGTTTTCAAAACTAAAAAAAATGAAACAATCAAATAAACATATCTAAAGTCTACAAAGACTTGTAGACTCATAGACACAAAATGGAAAGAGGTTTTAAGCATAGGTACATAAACGAGTATAAGTTAGCATACCTATGGAAGCAAAAGCTAATTAAAATAGGGATTTTTTTGTCATGACCATTAGGGATGTTGATACTAACTGTAAATGAATACAAATTTAATGTATGCTCAAAGTATTAAGGGAAACATTTAAACACCTAAAATATTATTATTTTGTCGAAGTCTATCACAATAAATTAAACAATTAATTTAAAATGTTTAAAATAGTATTCATTGTCACGTGATCTCAAACGCCATTGTGAGGTTAAAACGTCATTGTTCGTATTTTATAATAATGTATATGCACAGCTAGTATTGAATATCGGTTAGTTGATTTCTGTTTATCAGTTTTTGATTTTAAATGGAATATTATAATTTTTAATATATTTTTTCTTGAACATTAAAGTCCAATCTAAGTATAAAATAAAACTGAATTCTAAAATTAGTCAACATCCCGATAACAAACAACAATTTATCTATTGTTCGATCGTATTACCGCTTATCGCTACTTTAATGGCCCTCGTAGAAAAAACGGCACTCAGACTGGACCTTTTGTCAGAATGTTCATAAAATTATTTTTGTAATTCTATTGTTTTATTCTTAACTACAAAATTTTGACAATTGTCTGGAATTTTAAGGTACTTGACTTGAAGAAGATTACAGAAGTATAATTAACAGTAGTAAAAATTATTAGTCTAAAGCCTTACCAGATCAGGAAGTTGTACGCTGCCTACAAACAGACAGACAGAGAGACAACAAAAGAAGGCTATGGAGGCCATACACGATCATGTGTACTTGATCAAGTGTCAAGCGGACTTCCAGTATACTTGATCATGTATGGCCACGGTAAGCTATCTGTACCCTAATTCACGTAACTTTAAGACGCATCGATTAAGTTGCAGTGACGCTGCAATCAAGTTGGAGTGACGCTACAATCAATCAAGTTGAAGTTTGGCGTCTAAACCGTATTGTCATAATTTTTTGACTGCGCGTCAACTGCACGCCAACTGCACGCAAACTGCATGTGAACTTCACTTCTCCTGCACGCATCCTGCGCGCCTGTCAAACTTTATGAGACTTCAAACTTCAAAAGTTTATGAGAATACCAATCAAACTGCGATCGGGAACACGCTATCTTGACGCGCATTATCAGAATACCTTTTTGTGACGTGAGCGCGCTAGACGCGCTCGCGTGACGTGAGCGTGTTTGACAGCGCAAGAGAATACGGAAAGTGTCATTTTGATCGGAACGTCGCTGCAACTGCACTGCAATCGAACTTCTTAAGTTACGTGAATTACCCTGCTGGCCATATAGTTGTCTCATGCACAGTGGATGGCGCGTCAAGTCAAACTGCAGACTTGACAAGTACACTTGATCGTACCTTCAAAAGCAACAAAGCATCTTGTTTAAAGTGAAGTGTCATCAAAGTGAATCCGTTTATAACATCAATGGTTATTTAAGAACTTCCTGTGACTTCACGTCAGCAAGCCTCGATACGTATTACTACAGTATAATAATAATAATAATCTATATGTATACTGTGTATACTGTGGTATTACTGTCGTGTAAAAACACTGGACCCATTTAGCGGGCCATAATAAATTCAACCGTTTACGCGTTTCGAATGAGGAAGGGCCGATATGGGGTATTAATGAAGCAAACATCACGGCCACAAGGAATGGACCAATGATATTATATATTAAAAAGAGGCAGATATGTCATAAGCGTGCGCGTTGTGTGAATCAAAAAGTTCCCAATTGGGAACTCTTATTCAGGTGAAGAAAGAGATAGCGATGTAGTTTTGACGCGAGAGCGATAAAGACGTGCGATAAAGCACTAAAGCGTGCCTTGCGGACATCGGAACAGATTTTTCGGTTGATTTGTAAGGGCATAACGTATCTATATTTATTTAAACATCATTGGAATGGACGAATGGTCTCGTCCGATTTCGAGCGCATTCGTCGGAATCCATCGGACTATAATTTGTTAGTCGTTATCAAAGACGAGATTATTCCACCTGGCTCTTAGGATATAAACGAGTGGTCTAAAGACCATTGCCTTTTTGATTTTCAGAAAACAATTTGAATATAAATAAAATAAAATGAAGTATTATAAAATAAATAACGCTTCACACTCATATTTAAGTCATAGCCCCATACTAGGATTCCCTGTGTGATAATGAAAACTAATAAAAACTAGCCAAGCAAAATGTAGAGCTTGAATTACAAAAATGTTCTTGTGACTATAATAAAATTTTAGAATTTTCTACTCAGAACTTGGCTCCCATTTAGATTTCAATTCTGTTTTTTTTTTACTTGGCTCTCATTTGATTTCACATTTGTTTTTGATGAGATACAGTTTTCTACGAATAAAAATAACAAAGAAAACATTTTATGATAGTACCAATGAAATTAAAACATTATCAAACAATGAATAAATAAATACACAGAGAAAAAGCGGAATAACTGTTTTCTATTAGCTTCCAAATTAGCTTAAGAGCCAATATGTAATGCCGCGTTTCCACGCTTGCCAAGGCTCGGCAAGCGTCCACAAGCACAAGCGTATAAAGAGGGCATTTGGCTTGGCTTGCGTAAGCTTGTGGACGCTTGTATCTGATCCGATCTAGTGTCGGTTTTTGGACACAGATCAAAGGGCGCTTGCGGCAAGCGCTTGCGACGCGTTCTCACGTTGGCGCGCGCTTAGTAGCCGCAGTGATCTCGCGACGAACACATGTCATGTACTTATAAAATATTTCCAAAAAAAAGAGTGGCTGGTTTAACGAAGAGTTTATCGTTTTTGGAATATTACCAGATATTTTTATGAAACTTTATTACTTATCTTATTACTTACTTATCTTTGTGGTCGTCGGGCTTTGCTTGCTTTTGTTTTACTTTGTTTGTATTTGAAATAAAAGTAAGTTAATATGTATATATAGGCAATAATATGTATATTTAATAATTTGCCTGACAAGTATACTAAGATGAGGTTAAAACAATTCAAATCGGAACTATTACAATTATTACACAATAAACAGTATTATAGTATTAAAGAATATATAAATGATAAGACTTTTTAGTTCTGAAAATGTACTTAATATTTTTATCCTTTATTGAAATTGTAATTTAATTATTTAGATTTATTATTGTTGACATTAATATTTAATTTGATAATTTAATAATTGATCCAAAATATTTGACATTGTATAAGATGATATTATGATTATATGTATATATAGATGAACATGAAATGTAAAAATCGTACAAAGTGCAATAACAGTTATAAATGTAATAATTCTATTAAAGTAAGATAATGACATATTTATAATATAAAATATAAAAATATTTGTACGCCGTGATAACGGCATAGTATAGTGGTTTTACCAATCTAACCTAAGACCTATTATACAATGTACCTATACTATTACAAATAAATAAAATTCATTCATTCATTCATTAAACCAAACTTAATAGCCGATACAAGTTTGGTGTCCGCCATGCTTGGATGTACGTAGCACACTGACGCATTCACAAGCGTGTAAACGACTTCCAAATTCCAAGCGAGATTTGTGGACGCTTGGGGCTTGTGGACGCTTGCCGGGCCTTGGCAAGCATGGAAACGCGGCATAAGGATTATACGTTAGTAATTTAATATTAGTTACCTAATTGCTTAGGATATTCAGTGCAAAGAGGAACAAACCTTTAGCTTACAAAGGCTGTGTCCGCCTCCAAGTCTTTTTTTACATCGCATCGCGTCGTTCCAAACTCCTTTCAATTTCAAATTTGCCTTTCATTAATTTTTTGATGGTTTTTCGCATTATAAGCCAAAGTCTTAATGATGCAAAATAATTTATGGCGATTTTTTTCGATTTGTTGATCACGTAAAAATTTATTAAGAATGCAAACGTGTTTTTGATGCTGCTGAACCAATTTGATACTTTTTAATTTTATGTATTTTTACCAGATGGTAACATACGGTAGGTGGTCACTGCCGCCGTTGGACACCAGAGAGAAGCAAGAAAGAAAGAAAATACCTGTTATAACCCATACATAAACAAATGTTTCATGCTTAATTCCATTTTTTAGTCAGTTATTTGGGTGCGGGGTCGTGAACATCTCGTTTCTCCACCAGGGTCGAGCACGGGTTATTTAGTTACATCGGCTACTCCTGAGATTGAAGAAGTTTTATTAATTTATAAGATAGGTATCTAAATTAATATTTACTATTATTATATTATTACTAATATATACTTTGTAATTTAAATTAATTTAAGTAACCATCATTTTTGTTTATTTTCGAAAATAACTACAGGTGTTTCTTATAATATTCATTAATCATTATCAATCATTAAAAGTCAATAAAAAGTTATTGAAACTCTTTTTACATTTATAGACTTGGCCTTCCTCGCATTTTTTCTAATTATTTATACTTATATTTATATAAGCCACCGTTCTATGGTCATCATAAAAACTATTACGCGACTTAATTATATACCAATTTAAGTATAAAGTGTTTTAAGATAAATAAAACGTTAATTAATTACTATGGCTATCATTAAATGCCCTTTCTAAGGAAATGCACTGCATGTCGACTGTGTAATGTTAGGAGCAGACTGAATCCTGCTGTAAAATACTGTTATATATGGTCATATTGATAGTACTGATACAGTTAAATTAGAATGGAGAGCCGTGGAATGGAGAGACACCACGATTGGTCACAGAGGGGAGGGGGGGGGTTTAGGTTTTTGTCACGTAGTCAATATCTTAACAACCATTGCTCCACAAAATCGTCAAATATAAGCAAAATTATTATTTTTTAAGTCTGTTTTTGCAAAAAAGTATTGAAAACCGTATTTATCAATTACCACGTGAAAACTAGGGGGGAGGGGGGGTCTTCTCATAATTATACTACGGATGGTCACGAAGGAGGGGGAGGGGGGTAAAAAGTCGGAAAAAATGGGTTACGTGGTTTTGGTATGTTCCCTCATGCCTAGTGATGGTGTGGCATAATGGGCTCCATCCATTTTTGAGTTCATCCATAACTCCAAAGATAACAAAACGAAGTCTATCTATCACCTGGCTATGAGATCATGCCAGGGGAATGATCGTGTTCCTAATGTTTAGATTCCCAAGGCTAAGATATATTCCCTTTTATTCTACCAAATATGTACTGCACAAAAATCTGCCCCAACCTGGAATCAAATCCTAAACCACCAACACAATGAGTCATCGACTAGTGGCTCCCGGGTCGTTAAATAAAAATCAATTAAAAAAAATACTAACTCTCAGACCCAAATTCACCCAAAGTCCAAACATTCCTTTCGAATAAAACAACGGCAATCTGAATGATAAAGGAAAAAGGAACAGCTATTTTTTATAAAGGGATTGCAGTGGTCTGTGGTCCCGAGCGGGCGCCATGATCTGTACAATACAGATAATAGAGTGAATGCATTGTAGAAAGCTGCCGGTAACAAAAACAGAAGAAGAATGCATACAGAATGCTACGCTACTGTTTTGACGAATTTCGACTCTATTTTTGAGACCCAGTTGTTGTAAATTGTACCTTAATGTGTGGAGGTAACTGTCAGTTTCATTTCATTGCGGTTGATGATTAAAATGTGCGTCTACAACCAGAACTAGTGTTGTTGTAGCCGAATTGTCGATATAATGAAAAATTCTGATATAATTTTTGAATGTGTAATTGATGTAATTCTTATTAAAGAGGGAGTTAGATAATGTTGGCAATTACAAATACCTATGTGTAGAATTTAGTAGAAATAATTAGAACTGTTTAATAAAACAATTGTTTAGTAAAATTGTAATTTTGTTTCCACAAGAGAATATAATATTATTATTCTGTACATAAAATTTTTGTCGTGGCAGAAGCAGCCCTAAATGGATTTTTTTATTAAAGTATAGGTATAATAACATTATGCCTTTTTACAATTGCTTGGCAACTAACCTATACGTAGAAAGAATATTGAGTCTGGTTCTATGATAATAAAAGTCTACTCATTTTTTTAAGATTTCCACATCAGGAGTGCGGGAATGTTAAATCTCGCTTTAATTAGTAATTTACTTTTATTTACAGATTTAATACAATTTTAAAATTGAAATACATATGCTTTTAATTTTCAAGACAATTCGATTTATGGCACCTTAGTTTTAAAGTCGTCACATGTCGATAAAATATACCTTGGATTAAAATATCGTATCGGCACAAGACAACACTATGACTAGTGTGCAATTTGCTTTCCTGCTCTTCTCGTATACTGCGATCGCGCTCACACTCGGGCACTGATCGCAGAGACAGACACAAATGTCACGTCAGACAGAGTGAGCTTTGGCCGCTGGTGAGTGGATGTGTCGTTGCGTTATCCATCCTTCGAAACGCGTGATTTAAAACGTAAACTTTTAAAACTATGTATAGTGCATAAAAATATTTTTAATTATTTACAAAAAATCTGTGTGTTAAGTATATTTGTTTACCAGTGATATAACGATGAAGGACTTGGTGATATGACTGATGATTGACGATGAAAGTGTTAGAACTTTAGTTATGGTGTTTGCACCGTGTTAGTTAAGTGGAAAGTGAATTATAAATTGACAAAGCAATGGCGGTGGTTAATTTTAGCGTGTGTTTGGTGCTTATTTTATACCAGCTCTCACCGGCTTACAGTGATGAAGCGTCCTCAGAGTCTTCGGATCTTGGAGTCACGGGTAAGAATTAGGGCTTCCATCGAATATTCGAATATTCGAATAATTCGAATAATAAATTGGCTCGAATATTCGAATACAAGAACTGCAATATTCGAATATTCGATCAATTTCTACAACACTTAACTCATCACCAAATTCGGATTCTAATGTGTACAAAATAGTCAAATTACAATTTTCAAGCTAGCGCCGTGGCGCATGACCTTCAGAATGTCGTTTTGGGCGGTGAGAGTGCGCAATTCTTCAAAATATGGAAGGGTTCGAACTTCGGGAATATCCGGGAAACCTGGTGACAAGGAGCTATACTGATGATGAAGCCAAAGGCTATTTAACAGAACTCCTGAGGGAATAGTCCCATGAAGTTAAAACTTGGCATGCCTGTAAAGTTCCGCTGGTGTTGTTATAATATGTTGACACTGCTGGACATAGGACTCCCCTAACTTGCACCACTCTGACCGGTCCTGAGCCTTCTGAATCTAGCAGATGCCCGCTGTCTTCTTCAGGCCGTCAGTCCACATGATCGTGGGGCGTCCTATGCTCCTTTTTCCGAGACGTGGGCGCCATTCGAGGATCTTGGTTCCCCAACGGTTATCGGTCCTTCACATTATGTGGCCAGCCCATTGCCACTTCAGCCGGCTAATCGAAAACAGCTTATAAACGTGGCTCAGAAGTGTAATGGGCCTGTAGTTCTTCAAAAAGGCTTTATCACCCTTCTTGAAGAACAGAGTCACCACACTTCTGCCCCACGCTTCCGGGGTTGTTCCAGTGTTAATGACGGAATCGGACAGTTTTTGGAGCACCACTAGAAGGGGTTTTCCTCCAGCTCTTAGAAGCTCGGTTGTGATTCCGTCATCTCCCAGTGCCTTGTTGTTTTTAAGCTGTTTGAGAGCCTCTCTAATCTCATACAGGCTGACATCCGGGAAATCCTCTGTGTAGTGTCAGGTCAGTTTAGCTCGCTTGTCGCTCTCCTCGCGAGAAGGTGGAGCTTGAGAGGAGACATACAACCATACGTAGTATCTCTCAGTTTCCCTCCGAACTTCGGGTTTCGACGAAACCATGGTGCTGGACTCGGTCTTCAACCTCGTTAGCTGACTTTGCCCAATAGACAGATCCCTGGCGAACACTTTTGTGCCCTGGTTTTGCTCAATTGTGGTTTTTACACGATTTGCGTTGTGTTTTCGCAAATCGCGACGCCTGTACTTGAAGATCTGTTAATTGAGCTGTCGGTATTCCCTCATAGAGGTTGGAGACTGCACACATGGTTCTCGTCGATCCCTCATAAGACCGAGAGTTTGTTCTGAGAGAACCTGAGATCTACCACTATGGTAGGTCTTGAAATATCTACCCTACCTCGTGGACAGTTGTTACCATCCTGGTGTTAAACTCGTCCACTCACGTGCACGATTCTAGGCACGCAAAACGGTTTTGCAGCTCAAGTTGAAAGTTTTCGGATCCCTGGATTTGGGTAGGTGTTGGGCGAAGCGTAAATTTCATCAGGCGTGACCGTTCCAGCTTCAGGTCGATATTTAATGTGCCTCTTACAAGATGGTGATCGCTTCCGGTTTTAAATCTGTTGATCACAGAGACATTATTAAATATGTGCCGTTTGTCTGCCAGAATGAAGTTTATCTCGCTTTTCGTGGAACCATCAGGACTTATCCAAGTCCACCTGCGTTGCGGCTTTTTTCTGAAGAAGGAGTTCATCATGAAGAGACCTCTTCTCCAAAACTTAGACGTCGATTGATATAACTTTGTTGTGGTGTGTAGATCTGTAGTTGATTGATATTATGTGTGTTTATTGATAATTTTTTAGATATTTTATTTGATTTAAATCCTGAAATATCCTTAATTTTCATTTAACACGAACAAAATCAAAATATTGTAATTGCAAATCACTCCTAAGTTTAATAAAGACGTGATTATTAAAGTTTTTTTATATTCGAATAATATTCGAATATTCGAATAGTTCCCAAAAAAAATCGAATATTCGAATATCAATTTTATCGAATATTTGGAAGCCCTAGTAAGAATACATTGGATTATCTTGCTGCTGAGCTTTGGCGTGGCGAATGTTTAAAAAGGTTCAAGCTCTGTTTGAATTGGTAGTTGAATGGTGCATTTGCGTAGAAATAAGAAATTATGCTATTAAAACTGAGATGTTATATGTATGTTTATCATTTTAAATGAGTAACAATTCTGATATGTACTAAAGCTTTGGCTAATTAATTAATAGTAAAAATAATACACAACTACCCACTATCTTACGGCTACGATACTTACTTCAAAAATATTTGGGGATACAAATACAAATTTCTTTATTTCCCATTATTTATAAGCACAAATATGGCTAGAGGTTGCAGTCCCTGCCTTCAACTTTAGTTTGCACTGTGTTGTTGACGGCAGTGTCTTCCCAAAAGTATGGACTACTTATAACAATTTCATGGATGATTGTTAGTTTTAAATTCTAGTTAAAAGAACCATGTTATTTTATTTATTTTACAAGGTGTCGGTACCTACCTTAGGTAATGGATTCTTTGTAAAATAACATTGTTAACACTCATTAAATTATGAGTATGTAAGAACTCCATGGACGTACCTATCTACAACTAACGCTCTGCGGGGGTTTTAATAAGTTTATAATAAGTAGGTACCTGCACTACCTACCGTATATGTTATTTTAGGTCTTGGTCTACCTATGTGCTAAATTTTATCAAAATCTGTTCAGTAGTTTTTGCGTGAAAGAGCAACAAACATCCATACATGGTCACAAACTTTCACGTTTATAATTTTAGTAGTCAGGAGTAAAATAGGATATGATATTAATTAGTATGGACCAGTAACAAGGATAATTAAATTCTCACATAACACACCTTATCGAACCCTCAGTGGAAAAAAGGAATAAGATGAAAATTACAATTTTACAGGAGAGCAAAACAACTGTTAAAATATCAGTAAGTAGTCAAAGGATTTCTTTCACTGAACCGTGAAGATTAATGATAAAAATATCAAAACAAATGAGCATAAGCAGCTTTTGTCCCTCTTTCCAATCATATTACAACTAAAATTCAAAGTAACACGGCCTTTGTATTTTTTTTCCACTGTAGGTGCGATAAGTATGTGTAAATGATCTCCCCAGACTTAGGTAGAATAAATTCCTCTCCCGGACTGATACTGTCAAAAAAGGAGGTTTTGTCAAGAAACAAACAAGTCACTGTAGAATAGAACTGTCTATCTGTCATTGTACCACTGTACGGTAATCACTCTGATTGAAACGAAAGCTCAGCTTTTAGAGCTTACGGTGATAGCGATCGAAGTAGTGGTGACATTGCATTGTGGGGATTGAGGTCTCGGTACGAACAATCTGCGTATGCTAATTGATTTGTCTTGTAAATCTAGTTATGCCATCATGACATTTTGACAGATCAGGAGACACAGTAGTGTCTTGCACCCAGTACACTTTCAACATTATTTTTGTTTGAATCTAGTAGTCTCTTTTCTCGATTTAAAATTACTCTAGTCTAGGGTTTCCTTTCGTCTTTCATCCTTCTGTACGATACGAACCGACAAGCAATTCTAGCGCCTAGTAGGTAGATATAAAAACTTTTTATAAACTTTATAATGTTAGAGAGTTTATAAAAAGTGTTTTGCGGCAATATCGCGGAACAATTGAACAAAAAACGTTTTCACATCTTTTTATAGAGACCCAGTCGGCGCCATCAATGACTCACGACGCGCAACCAATAAATACTTTTTATATGTCATGAATAAATACCGTTTGGTCAATTAGGTACACACTGAATAGTATGAAGTATGAACACATGTCGAAGCAGGTGTGACCTCACCCTATGATCGCGACATCATGTCGCCGAGTCTGAACGCACCCCTACAGAACAGACAGATCCCTTTAAGCCAAACTGAGCTCTAGATAACCGATTTAGGGGCGGTTATAGCACAGCTACAAAGAAGGCTATTAGCCGACGTTGGCGCCTACAAGTATTTAGGCGCCATACAATTGTGGAACCCTCTGTTTTGGTGATACATTAAAATCCAGTGCAACAGTTCGTTTGTCTTTATGATTTTGCTAGTAAATTAACGCAGACGTTTATAAAAAAAATTACCCATTCTTTTTTTCTTTACATTTAGTAAACTGCGTTGCTCGTTTTTCGGGATAATAAATTATTAAAAAGACAAAGACAAAATATTTTATTCATATAGGTATCATTGATACACTTATGCACGTAATTTTTTGGCTTTTCGGAAGGTGCTTTGTCATGGAGGAGAAGAAAAGCCTAAAGAAACTCCTCAGCACATCTTTTAAAAAAATATTACAAAAAAGATATTATCATACAAAAGTTTACTATTCTGAGTGGAACTGGTTGCAGAGCTAATCATTTCCATGCGTCTTTGTCATTTAAATACTCGTCTACACTATAATATCCCTTGCCTAACAATTGTGTTTTTACACGTAATAAAATCATATAATTATTCTGGTCCAGATCCACGTAATTCAAATTTTTTATGAAAATCCGTTAATTAGTTAATGCGTGAAAGAGACAAATATACACACATCGTCACCAAATTAATGTTTAATTTGGTTCGCACCTTTATAATTGAAGTGGCTTATCTAAGAATTTTAAGAAAATAACTTTCATAGATTGAACGCCATAAAAACATGTCGCACCTTTAGAATTGTATCCAAAATTCGTATTTTTTGGTAAACGCCAAAAATGCAATGATGTTTAAATAAATATAGATACGTTCTGCCCTTACAAATCAACCGAAAAATCTGTTTCGATGTCCGCAAGGCACGCTTTATTGCTTTATCGCACGTCTTTATCGCTCTCGCGTCAAAACTACATCGCTATCTCTTTCTTCACCTGAATAAGAGTTCCCAATTCGGAACTTTTTGAGTCACACAACGCGCGCGCTTATGACATATCTGCCTCTTTTTAATATATAATATCATTGCAAAAATGTAATTGAAGAATTGGACATTTATTATTATCTATTGGGCGTAGAATACATGTTTTATACATAGAAGACTATTTAAATGTCTTCATTGTACATTGTACATGTTCAAGAAATCTAGACTCTACTCATTAAATTATAACAGCTCTCGTTTCTTTTTAACTAACAATTTTAAATTAAAAAGTTTCTGCATTCCAACCAGTTTTTATGCACGTAACCTACATTTTTTATATCTAGACAGTGTCAAGACGAACAGCATTTTTGATGCTAATTCGAGTGCATGAATAGCTCAACGAATCTAAAATCATTGATTAATAAATCGATATCCAATTTGCATTTCATATTTTTCAACCAATGTAGGTTTAAACATGTCTAGCTTTTGCTATACCGTTATACGAATGTTACTGTCATTATTAATTATACACTTTTTATTTTTCACAATATATGCAAAATCAAAATGATATGCAACATAGTCTACTTATAGACTAAAGAATTTAAAATGTTATTCACTGATGAATAAACTTTTTTATATTATTTTGTCGGTGTATTGAAATTTGAAATCAAATCATGCAAAAAGTTGTACCAAATATGGATGTAGAAATCTATTTATTTATATCTTTTTACCCCACTGCCAAGGAAGGGTTATTTTTTCGAGCGTACCTTCTATGTATGTATTTATGTATGTAATATTATTTATTACCTCATATCTTACAAACCGATGAACGGATTTATATAATTAAGATAAATATCGTTGGATTCGTCTTGATAGCACAAGTGTTCTTGACGTTCTTGTACTATAAATTAAGAAAAACAAATATGGTGGCTGTGAGATGTCATTGTTTGAAGTATCGAAAAATAAAAATAAATCGAATAATGCAATATGGGTATCAAATTAAAGAGGTCATCATAAGAATTTCAAAGAAGTCTTTTTTGATAGCAGGCGGGTTTTTTTATATTTTTTAAACGCTTTTATTTAGCTTCACTTCGGTGGATCAACGCATCAAATCGATCAAAATGCTACTCTATTTACACGGTAATAAGGTTTATATTTAGCTTCACTTCGGAGGATCAAATCTTGTAACGTTAATTTGAATGACTTCCCTTTAATGAAAATTGATGAAATTTGGCAGACATGTGTATTTCCGATGACAATACACGAAAATCAAAAAAAAAATTGAAATAAAAGCGTTTAAAAAAAAAAAATTTTTTGGATTCAACTTATTATTTACTTGTTTTCTTAAGGAGGCCATACACGATCAAATGTACTTGTTAAGTTTGCAGTTTGACTTGACGCCGCATCCAGTAAAGATCGTGCATTTCCACTGTCTGGCCATATAGCTATCTCATGCAAACTGGATGTCGCATCAAGTCAAACTGCAAACTTGACAAGTACACTTGATCGTGTATGGCCATAAAGTGTTTAATGCGGCAATGAAAATACAAAGTTGGTGAGTTGGAAGGTATGCGGTTATCCGTATGATAGTTTGATAGGCGTCATTTGCCGCAGACATCAAAGATCCTTATCACATCGATAGAATTCGATCGTCGTGTAGATAAATCGATTAAGTTAATTAACATTTGCAGTAGGCTTGTTAATTTTAATTAGATATTTTTGTCAAAGCTATTAGGTACATGATTAGACCGGCTACGATTAGCCAACGACGCACAAATTGCATTCTTTATCAAAGTGGGATTCTTGCATAATAAAACAGTTAAGTCCCGATCACAAGAGATTAGTCAAATGGCACTTTATTTTTATATTAGGTTATTTGAAACAGTTCTCGTAAATAAATCAAAAATGAAATATAGGCGCAAACTTTATTCGCAGTTCATTGACCTAATGAATTACACTTTAATATAATATACCAGCTGACCGGGCGTCAAATAAATTACATATCTATTAGAATATAGGGACACTCTAATCGCCTAGCTGTTTACTTTACGACCTATTCTCATTTCTACCAAATATACACAAAAAAAATCATAAAAATCGGTCGAGCCTTTTCAGAGGCCACTAACACCGTGAGTCCGTGACGTGAGATTTTTATAATATTAAAATAGATTTAAAGTAAACGTAGAAGTAGATAGTTATAATAAAAAATAATAAGTAATTAAGTATTACTTTAAGTGCCTATTAATAATTTAAAAAATATCAACCGCGTTGATTGCCAACTCCGTGATTCGAATTTGGAATATCGAAGTTAAAAAAGGGCCAAGTTCAAAAAATATTTCATGCTTCAAATTGTAATTTACAAAAACTATTTTTTTATTTATCAATCCAGTAATAATGGTACGGTACTTCTCAAAAACATAAAATAATTGTTATTAATGACAATTATAATTACAGCCAAAATTAAATTTATTGTTGTTACTCTTAAGAGTGGTAAGTTTGGCAGAGAATTGACGCGTGAGCGGCTGAGCGCAGTATGGCGTGTATCGCGTGTTTATGAGACGATCGCAAGAAAAGCGTGAAAGCGGAGACTGATGCGCCACGCAATACAAAAACAATTCTCGGTAATAAATAAATGCTAGTGATTGTTATGTGATAGAAACCGATCGTAGTCTGATTACGCTTCGGTAGGCTTAGTTTGGTCATTTCTGGGCATTGAAGTATTATTACTAATGTTCTATACATTAGTACCGACACCGCGAACTCCATGTACTTATGTCCCAATGCATTGGCCACGTGGCTTCAATCTTCAATGGATTCGTTCGATTTTGAAAGGAGAAACGGGGCTCAATTTTGAAAATCGAACCTCCCGGGCGTGACACACTTTGTTCGAGATGTCTGTTCTATGACATTATACTTCAATGTTTCTGGGGTACTTTATGTACGAGTATAAACTGCTTTTTTGGTAGTGGAAAATGTAATACATGGTTTCTGGTGAAGTGTAGTTAGCAGTCGTATAAATCATAGGTATGCATATGAACCTGCACTAATACGTTTCCTTAAGATTCTACATAACTATCAATCCGCTTTGCTTTTGTCTTAGTTAAGCTTACTTAAAAATATTGTGTATTTGAACAATCCACAAATAACAAACAAAGTAGCAGTGGGAAAATCCTACATGTCATTAGGAAATGCAATTAAACTGACTCACCCCAAATGGATGGCTAAACAAACGCACTAAAATAAATGCAAATCTTTGTGACTCCATTTATATTAATAGTGCCGCCGGGATTCACCACGAAGTCTATGGCGTCACTGGCGCCGGCCGTACACTTGTGGGGTTGAACTTGTACAATTCCTATGCACCTTAGGAACATACAATAAAGGGGATTGTTCCCTGGCAAAAATATATTCAAGCGGTTTTTATTTCGCCTTTGATACAAAACAATAAGGACTGATTTACAATAGCATAAAGTAGCGCAACAAAAGCAGAAATAGAAACGAGTACAGACCGACACGGTATTCTTTTATTGATATGGAAAGCACACAGACAGTTAATTTGCTGTTATGAAGTTATGCTAGCTTATAAGTTATAACTTCAGCAACCCCAGACTGTGACACGACATAATCCGATAAATACAAGCTCAAGAAGTCTTTGTTAATATGACTTAATTGGCTTTCTCAATGATTTAAAAAAGCCGTCTTTGTCTTCTAGAGTGAGTGGCATTACGTGTAAAAATTTCACAAACATTGTCCGTGGTGGACTCTGCTAAACAATAAACCAAGCATTATCACCAAGTTCCTCTATTGAGCTTAGAGCTGTATACAATACATCTTTTTCTTCAAATATTTATTAAATTTTATGATGTTTTATTTTTCATTTTTTGTAGGATTTTTTTTCATGAATCCCCATCACATATAACTGCAAAACTAACAGTTTAACAGTAGCTGTACTGCATGTCTTACTTCTTACGTCCACTTCCATATCGATAAAAATAACAAATTGTATTAGAGGTTAATACGGTCACAAAGATACCTAATTCGACTGTCGCCAAGCAAGCAGCTAGGCGCCAGGCAAGCTTATCAGATCGCGATAGCCGTTGCGTCATAATTCGATCGATTGGGACTGACTGACGCCTGTCGGCTTTGGACATGTCAAACACTTAGAACTACATATTGAATTAAGTAGGTCGTTTATACTCGTATACTGTTTCAGTTATTTTGTTGTAAATTGCTTTGAGCATAGCAACCTTGTTTTTAGTTGAAGAATGTGGAGGTCTAATTAATGAACCAGGTAATTAGTTATTCAGACTATGTTACATTTATCTGATATGTAGGATAAATACAAATGTTTTAATGGAACCTGCCGAGCTACGAGACAGCCTTTGTTTTGGGTTTTTGCTAATGTCTACGGACGGCTGCTCCTAACCATTGCATAATATAATGACAACATACAGGCAAAATTATTAAATCCATCATTAAAATGGATTATACAACGCAAATACTTAAAAGACCTTCACCATATCCTATTATGGCAAATAATATTAATAACGAATCATATGGGTCTACAAGACCATCATATTATTTAAACTTAGGTATCCTTAATAATTTAAAACAAAGAAAAATTACTTACATAAGAGCGCTGACGTTTGATCACCAGATTACGCGTTCAACAATGATAAACTGTGACCTCTGGCCATGTTTTGATTTGGTGACCATTATCGGAGCGGGGCGCCTTGTTACCGCCTCGTTTAGAATGGCCGTTTAACTCTGATTTGCATTTTATAGCGATCGAAATCAGTTCCCATGGTATTAATAATAGCTTATTGTATTGCTAGCTGATTAGTGATTAGTTTAGTCACCACTTTATATACTCTACTATATTATATTATACTTTAGACATATAAATCATGTTTATAACGTTGAGCGTTTCCTATTGTTACAAATGAAAATGTGTCGTTTATTAGTTCGAGCTATTATTATAGATTACTTTGATTAATTTATAGATTGCTTAAACGTGAAAATTTTTCAATAGGTGTTCTTATGGTTGCGATTTTTGTACTTGGCGCGGACACTGCCGTGCTTAGGGTTTTGTCTTCACTAATTTAACACTTAACGTCAGTTTGTTTGCATTGACATGGATTGACTTTCTTTAGTGGTTGTGAGTTGTCATATAAAAATCCCGGCCCTCTCAAATCGTATCCCGGTATTCCCGGTAACTCGACTCTTACGTGTTGACAGTGATGTTCCTCGGTGACGCTGTCTTTCAGGAGAGACGCACGTCACTGGCAAGGCGGCACAAATCTCGACCGATTGAGACTGCATGTTAACTTGTGAATTCGGGTGTTATCATTTAATCTGAACCCTTAGCCGATCTAGGAGATTGTCTAGACGCCACATCTACAACTATCGATAAAGCTAACTTCAAACATGCGTAATTAATCCCTACGAGTATCAATTTTCATTATACATTAAAATCGCATCCCTATCATAACGTCATCATCAACGCATCCGCTATGCAAATTGTGCGTGCAATTAATAGTACGATGGAAATTGCGGTAAGTTGATACGTTGGAAGTACGCAAGGGCACGGTAGTGGCACAGACGACAGTTGCACCTCACTTCCGCTGGTGGCCGGAAGTGTGGCGCCACTGTCGCGTCGAGTATTTTAATGGATTTAAATGTAGGTAGGTACAAATTTTCATGTGAGTACCTAAAATCAGTCGAATTTAAAAGGCGATGATAATGATATAAATATTCGATTTTGTTAAAGGAAACCTAGTTATGGTAATGGCAATCCGGGTAAGTTTAAATTTTATGGTAACTGATCACATTTTCTTTGGCGTTTTGATTAAGATTGCTTTACTTACCCATATAAAATTATTTAAGTATCGTTTTAAAAACAAAATCAAAAACGTAAACACAATTATCTTACTGGCAACGCAGCTGCCCTGCTCATATCGATGTCTAAAGGCATTGATGACCATCTGTCATGAGCAGGCCATTCGTTTGCATTTTACAGATAGATAGGTAATTACTGTAATTAGGTAGGTAGGTTCGCCATTCAAGATCAAGACTGGTTAATTACCTCTATTTATAACATATAAAGGGCTTTTTAAGTATGTTTTCGTATATTCAGAGAGTCGCTAATAATATTTTTAATTCGTATATAATGTCATTGGTCATGCATTATTGTTCGTTAGATTTTTAGTAATGCAGCAATTATTAAGAGATTTATTTAAAATTGTAATAAGCTTTTATGTTGTTAAAAATGTTTAAGGCTTTATAAGTCCACGGTATTACGTGGTTTTATTCGACGCCATTCACGGGACGACAACGCAGTCCTCTCCGGACGTAACGCAACGACGCTTCCCTAATTACCCGCTTTCCATAATTTTTTTCCACACAAACTCATGCTCAATTTAACTGGCGCCATCTATACGAAACGGTAGAATATCTTATTCTTATTATGTATATTACCTCCATTTCGAAATAAAAACAATTCCATGCTTTTTACGCTACGATAACTTATGCATATAGGAGCCAAAACCAATTAAACGCTTCAACTTTCTAATTACCTACTATTTATTTTGCAAATGAAGAGTGATTACATTATCAGCGAAGTTTATTAATGACAGTGACAATTATAAGTGACAGTAATTATTGACTAGTGGCGTGTTGTAACTACCGTGATTTTTGCTTGAATAATACTGGATTTAGAAGATTCAGTTGTCCGTTTCACATGAAGAGATCAGCTGGAATAAGGCTGGAATAGTGATGGAATTGCACTCGTTTAAACTGTAGAAATATCGACGTTCTGTGCACAAAGTGACTATTTTTTTATTAATATGCAACCTCTATTTACTGCAATATTTTCCATGCCAGAAATAGAAGCAAGAAGCATTCAGAAGCAACACCAGTCAGTAGTATCTAGTAAATAAGGTAATGTATGTAGAAATAACACGGAGTCACGGACAAAGAGTTATTCGCAACATATTAATTCATAATTAGATATGCAATACATTTGTCATGTTTCTTCAATGAAGAGGAAACACTTTGCTTTGGGGGTGTGTTAATACGAATAACACTTGCATTATGCATTAATTATTAATTAATTGATTAATATACCTACCTAAGCAATAAACGCTGACAGAAATTATTTATAGGACAAATAGTGAATTTTGTATTCCTTATTAAAATCTATTTGATTATTTTGAAAAGGCGACACTTTCTACTTGCATTTTATTCTCCTTTTTGCGTTGCGTTTGGGTTTTTTCTCTAATGACATTATTATTATTATTATGACTGGAGCGGTACAGTGAAAAAAAAACAATTATGGAGCTACCAGCATACCTAATGTTTTGGCAGTTCTTCGATACAAAATAAATTCCTGATACAACAGAGCGTAATTATGTTAAGCTTTTTATTTTTTATTTACTTTTAAACCTTTTCATTATGAAAATTGTTAAGGCTTAAAAATACGAAGAAATACTTACTTCGAGAAAAAATATCGGTACCTAATTAGGATTATAGACAGTGCGGTTCGTCTTGGCAGTGGCACTCCCGTGCAACTAAATATACTGAGAGAGCGTTATGAAACTCAAAATTTACTAATTTTGTTTAGTAACATACATTTAATTTTCTTATGTTTGGTACTATGACGTAACATAAAATTACTACTTGTTGAAATCAATAAGTCAAGGTACGATAACAATACTTATCCGACTAGCGATAACAATATATAGATGGAGGATAAGATACTTAATGTTATGTTTATATTACAAATTAAATATAATTCGGCAATGTTAAATAACTTTTGAACATGACTACCTTATTACTTTAACAACTACAATAATCACGCTTGTTCAGAGCCGGAAAATTCGAAGATTCGATATGAAAAGCTAAATAAATAACCGAAGCCGAAGCCGAGTTAACTAATTGTAAGTTAAGCTATCGTTCAATTTGGTCATACTATTCGCTACCGCTGACACTATCGATATACCTAATATCGATTTTATTATTTTGTTTTGACAATCGATAACCTATCGACACCGATCAGTATTGGTAGATCGGCACAGGTGAAGTAACCTGCTTTCTATGCGTCCTAAGATTGTTTTTAAGCCTGTGGCCTTGTTCAAACGTAACTAAGACGGCCATGTCGCAATAGCCGATATGTATGCTGCTCGCGACTTGGCTTCGACGAAGGTGACTTCGACACTCTGTAGTACTCGGTAGTATTGGCCAGATTTATTGGACACAGTGCTCATGTACGAGAATTAAGACTATTATTTAACAAGCTATCTTTAAAACAATCTCATCATTTTATTGTAATGAAATTTATTATTATTATAATTATTAGATTAATTTATTGTAATAAAATAATGAGATGATTCTGACAAAAAACTAACTACTATTTTGTGTGACAAAAACTACTAGATATTTTGTTTTGTTACACAAAGGGATTATCTTAAAGAAAAGATAAATTGCTGAAAATAAAAAAATATATATGATAATAACATTTAATACTTAATAAAAAATACCTAATACAACCAGTATTAGTATCGTACACCAGAGCAAAAGATAACAAAACTTATTGAAGAGACTAAAAAGACAAAACAGAAGGCGATCTAGCTCGATAAAATGAAGAGACATTTTTCCGCACAAGATGTGAGCTTTTGAGATGTTGAGAAAAAAGGCTTAATTTTATAACATTTTTCTATTTGACTTTTCTACTCCATACAAATCCATTTTATGCTCCATTCAAACAAAAATCAGCACATTTAGGTTTCATTTTATATCGGACGGTATACACAGTATACGGAAGTATACCATCGTATCCCTTAACATCCGATCTCAGTCGTGGGTGGTCGGTACTGTCGGTGGTAACATTTCAAGTATTCCAACCTGTGTACATATTTGAGTATATTTCCACACCTACTCGACAAGCTTTATTATGTTCTCATGCTTTCAAACATGTCTAATTAGTCATGCATTTTTAAAGAGAACTAGCTGTTGCCCGCAGCTTTGCATACGGAAATTATGTTTTAACCTATTCAAACTTTTACCCTGTTTTTCCGGGAAACCTTTTAATTTTCCGGGATGATAAGTTGTCTAAAATATGACCCAGGGTATCAGTAACAACTGTACCAATTTTCATCGAAATCCGTTCGAGGGTTTTTATGTGATGCCCGGACAGACAAACAGACACTTTGAGTTTTATTATAGTAAGTAGGTATAGATTTAACTTAACTATCATATCTGATAGGTAGGTACATACATACGGCCTTAAACGCTTAATAAACCTATTTTAGCTATTTCATTGTAATATGTTTTATCTTTATCGTTTTCATAAGAGTGAAAGTAGCAAAACACTTTATTTTATAAGCCATAGGCTTTCCATACTTTTGTTTTATGGTGTGAATACAGATGGTAGGTAATACCGTTTTAACTTTTAATCCCTTTCATTTTGTAGTCGTTGTTGGTGAATTTATGCGACATTTGATCCCAAAGTCCCACAAGCATATCGAAATGACCCCCAATACGGTTACTAACATTAATTAGGATGCCATCTGTTATTTCCATTTCTTTATCTAATCCATAATAGCATCCACGCCAGAGGCACTATTAGAGATGTTTTCTCATTTAAAATTCAAATCCTGCCGCTAATGCGATTATAATTTGTCAAATACCTTTCCATTCTACTTTATTAACAAGTTTTGACAAAATACCAATAAATTTTTGTAAACATAAATGCTTTCCCACACTCAAGAGGAATAAATAATGTCGTCGCGAGATTTGGCGCCATTAGAATTTAAATGTAGAATTCGACAATTGGATTTAGCGTGTGGGCGATAGAGAACTTGTTGGACTAGGAGTTTGTAAATATATTGCACCTATTTCAAAAACTTAGTTCTTAATCATAGTAGTATGTATTACTAATTCTTTGATATCAAGTTTTTGAATTTATATGAAAATAAATCAATATAAGTTTCTTCCTTTCCTTCTCTCTTTTTTAGAGACGTTTTGATGTCTGGCCGAATTTATTTAGGTAAGGATTACCAACGAAAAGGTACCCTGAACTTTGAAGCTATTTATAATCTGTATACATATATAATAATTATAGAAAGGCAAAAGTGATTGACTGATGTATCAACGCACAGGCCAAAGCCTTAGGGCTAGAAAGTAGAAACTTAAAATTTCGCACACGTATTCCTCTTATGACGTAGGTATCCACTAAGGAAGGTTTTCTCAAAATTCAACCCCCAAGGGATTAAAATAGGGGATAAATATGATAAGTATAATTTTCGCGTGCGAAGCACTCAAGCGATAAAGATAAAATAGCTCAACTAACCTTAGTCAAACAGTTTAAAACGGTCTGTTCATTTCTCTAATTTAGGTACATCTAAATGTTGAGAACAAACCAGTACTTAATCCTTGTTTTGAGAGCGTTTGTAAACATTCGCGTTGCCAACTTTGACACGCCAACATCAATGCAACGTATCCGACATTCAATTAACATAGACGTCTTGCCATGTTTGGTTGGCTGCAATGAATCTAGTTTTCCTCCTTGCTACAGCTTGCTTAGCTTTAGTTTTACGGGAAGTTTACGCGATACGTCAAGATTTACAACCTATTATCCCCTAAAGGGGTAAAACGTGGGCGGAGGGGGTAAAAGTTTGTATGAATGATAAAAATTAATTAGGTCCTTTATTGAAAGTGAACTTTTCTTCACTGAATTAATAAAAAAGCTCTTGCAAAATTGTCGGAAAATCTATTCCTGAAATAAGCCCCCTATTTATATAAATTAACCCACAATATTGATATAACATCATCCAGCTTATTTAAGTGTCCTAAGGGTCTATTATGAACTCTGAAATCGGTCACGTGACACTTTTTAGCCAATCATACGTCGTTTAAAGCCCGAGAAATGAATTGCCTGGAACATGAATGGTTTTATAAAAGTTCATAATAGGCCCGCTAGTCCTACCAGATAGCCACTCAACCAGCAAGGAGTACCTAACGAGTAGCTGTTCCAGTGAATCGAATCTAATTGAGTTCCGTACCGTGATAATCGACTTGACATCGGCCACGAGTCAACCAAATTCGGTGTTTCGAGCATGAAGCATGACAGAACGGCGTCTTGTTTGAGAAAATTATCTTTGTTTTTGCTAAACAAGCGTAGTCGAATTTCATTATACCGTTAAATGTAATTGTCTTGCTAGCACTTAGATTAAAGATCAGTCTTTGTATATCGTAAATACATAATGATATTTATCAATGATAATTCGCACCTTCAGTGAAAAAATGACATACCTAAGATGGAAATTGTAATTTTACAGTAGAGCAAAAAACAAAATATCAGTAAGCAGTCAAAGGAATTTACATTACGATTTCTTCCACAAAACCGTCAAGATTAATGAAAAAAATTTGAAAAAAATTGAACATTATGCAGCTTTTACAATCATATTAATAACTGAAATTCAACGTAAGACGACCTTATGCTTCTTTTCCACTGAGGGTGCGAAATATCACTTCAAACCCTGAAACAAACTAGGGTAGAAGTACGTATTCCCGGTAAGGTCCGAGTAACCGGTAACTAGTCAGTTTTTCTATCATTACACCATTCTACCAATATTACCTTAAAGTTTGTTATTGGCAACATATTCTTGGTAATATTTTGCACAAATGCTAATACAACAATGACTAAAAAGTGCAATAGTGTCGAAACTGTTTAACATTAAAAGTGGCATAATGGAATTTATTACAAAAGTGCAAAGTTCTGTCACTGAACTAGGACGTCACCGCGTCATACTGTTGAGCTTTCCATGCTGCTGCGAATAACAATACGATAGGAGGATTACATTATTTAAATATTTGAATAAATTATCTAGCGATATAACCTGCAACTTTAAACGAATCTAATTGGAATGTTAATATTTTAACGTTTCACATCTATTGGTACTCATAAATCCCTAGTGGACCTAGTATCCGGCAAAATCATACATTTTCTATCGGATATTGGTTCGCGCATCAAACTTGAACCACAACCCGTTAAAGTATCGTTATTGAACCTTATTGCCTTCACATAAGTCTCATTTTAGCTTGAAACTGTACACTTTTCTGCCGGATACTGGTACGTGCATTAACACTTGCCCCTAAACCTGTCATGGTCCTTATTGCCTTGAGTTAAAGTCTCACATTGCTTGGAATTAATAATATGTACCAACCATGTTTATTTTGGTTGCTTTTTCGTTTTTTTGTAGTAATTCTATATTATTGCTAGAAGATTAAGATGGATATTAAGGCATGTACGTTAGCATGTGACATAACATGCAAAAGATGTTTAATTTTTAAATTTCAGCTTATCATTATTGAGATAAGCAGTGATAGCCTAGTGGTTAGAACGTTGGTCTTCCGAACGCGGGGGCCCGGGTTCAAATCCTGGCACGCACCTCTAATTTTCAAATATTATGTGTGTATTACAAGTTAATTATCACTTGCTTCGGTGAAGGAAAACATCGTGAGGAAACCTGCACACCTGAGAGTTCTCCGTAATGTTCTCAAAGGTGTGTGAAGTCTACCAATCCGCACTTGGCCAGCGTGGTAGACTATGGCCTGTACCCCTCACATTGTGAGCGGAGACCCCGAGCCCAGCAGTGGGACAATTATGGGTTGTTGCTTTGCTTTTTTTTTTTTTTTATTGAGAAGCAGAAGGCCATATTAAAGGCCATGGAGGCAGTCGAAAAAGGGGCCTTAATTTCAGCTGCTACCAGGCAGTACAGTATCCCACGTTCAACGTTGTTTATATCTAGTTCTTTCAGCAAGCCTGATTGTATTCAAATGTAGAGTTTGTTAAAATGAAGCCATAAGTTGATATGAAGCCATAAGTTAAAGCATAGTTACCTTATTTTGAATACTAGATAGATAGCAAGTTCAATTTCTTCTATTTTGTACGGGTATTTAAGCGTTTTCTATCTGATATACTGATTCATGTAAGGTTAGTGGTATACATATTTGTTACTAATGACCCAAGTGGTGTCCGGGTTTACTTTGTAGAATAGCACCACTCCCGTTTTTCCTGGGATGTTGTAAAAGGCGAATAATAGGATTAAAATCCAATAGATGAAAAAATACCGGTCATATTACCTACGGTCATCACTTATGGCATACACGGAAAAACCACGGCCCTCAGCCCCCGGTAGTCCCACTATTCCTGACTACGGTAGCGGTAACGGTAACGGTGGGGCAGGGGATGCGAAGATTCGCCAGAAGAGATCGGGCTACCACCACAACCAACAACGACCTCTGCACTTGGCAACATTTATTTATTTATTTAATCTTTATTGAACCAAAGAAAAGTGGTACAATAGGTGGACTTAATGCTAAGTAGCATTCTCTAACAGTCAACCTTCAGGATGTGCAGAGAAAAGTGCAACATTCAATACCAGGACAATGAAGACCGATGATAAGATATACCTACGAGCTGGAAGCTAAGATGAACAGGTTGAACTGGAGCATATTGGTATTATCCGAAGTCCGAAGACAGGGGGAGGACATGATAATACTCAAACCAACCTTTTTATCACCGGGAGGGCGAACAACTGTCCCAAGGTGGTGTCGGGTTTCTTATCCACAAGTCCCTCATCAACAACGTAATACAAGTTCAGAGCGTGTCGACCAGGGTAGCGTATATTACACTCACAATATCCAAACGGTATTCGTTGAAGGTCGTACTACGATCTGACTTCGACACATTCTGACGATGAGGTGGAGGTTATGTGAGGATATTATTATAGTAGAGCCATGCATACCTCTAAATCTCATTTCACAGTTGTGATGGAGGACTTCAAGGCTCAAATAGGCATGCGAAATGGCGACGAAAAAAAGGTGAGGTCTTTTGGCATTGGATGTCGGAACCAACGAGGCCACTTGCTGGCTAACTTTCTGGAAAAGGAAAACCTCTATATGATGAACTCCTTCTTCAAGAAGAGGCCTCAGCGCAAGTGGACTTGGATTAGCCCTGGCGGTTCCACAAAGAGTGAGATAGATTTCATTCTGGCCAGAATGAAAACTATCTTTGTCAGCCGACAAACGGCACATATTTAATGATGTCTCAGTGATTAGTAGGTTTAAAACCGGGAGCGATCACCAAATGGTATGAGGCACATTAAATATCAACGTCAAGCTCAAGCGGTCTCACCTAATGAAATGAACTCTCCGCCCAACAGCTAACCAAATCCAAGGCTCCGAGAACTTTCAGTTGGAGTTGCAGAATCGATTCGCGTGCTTATATTATTGTGATACAGTTGACTAGTACAATAACAGGATGGTAGCAACAGTCCACGAAGTAGGGTTAAAGTTCTATAAAACCCGCCTCCGTGGTAGTTCTCGGATTCTCTCAGAACATACACTCGGTCTTATGAGGGATAGACGAGAACTGTGTGTGCAGTCTCCAGCCTCTATGGCAGAGTACAGGTGCTTCAGTAAGCAGATCTCGCAGGATCGGCTAACGACAAGCGAGCTAAGTTGACCCGACACTATACTGAAGATACCCCGGACGTCAGTCTGTATGAAATTGGAAGGGCCCTGAAGCAGCTTAAGAACAACAAGCCACCGGGCGATGACGGAATCAAAACTGAGCTGTTAAAAGCTGGAGGAAAGTCTCTCTTACTAGTGCTTCAGAAGTTGTTTGATTCCGTTACCAGTAGTTTTGAAGAACTATATGCCCATTGCACTTCTGAGCCACGTTTACAAGCAGTTTTCAAGGGTACTCTCTAATCGCATAGCACGCAGACTTAACGACTTCCAGCCTCCCGAACAAGCCGGATTCCGAAAAAGCTATAGCACCATGGACCACATACATTTACTCAGGCAGGTGATACAGAAGACCGAAGAGTATAACCTGCCGCTCTGTGTAGCTTATGTGGATTACGAAAAAGCCTTCGATTCTATCGAGACCTGGGCGGTGCTGGAGTCTCTTCAGCGGTGCCAGACATCGATATATCGAGGTGTTGAAATGTATATTTATACAAATCAGCCACCATGTCAGTCCGATTACACAATAGAATCACGAACCCCACCCAATTGCAGAGGGGTGTCAGGCAAGGGGACGTTATTTCCCGGAAACTGTCCACCGCTGCTTTGGAAGACATTTTCAAGCTAAAGGAGTATAAAGAGCTCCGCATTAACATCAATGGTGGACACCTCACACATCTTCGATTTGCCGACGATACAGTAATCCTATGTTAGGACTATGCTAGGGGACCTGAACAGTACCTCACAACGGGTGAGTCTTAAAATGAACATGGACAAGACAAAAATCATGTCTAATGTCCATGTCACACCCGTACCGATAGTTGTTGACGGCACTGCTCACGTAGTTGTCGACGAGTACATTTACCTGGGACAAATGATCCAGATGGGTAAGTCCAACATCGGATTCGAACAACTCGAATGAACGACTAACTCGAAGTATCCAACTCGGCTAGGCAGCGTTCGGGAAATTGCGACATATCTTTTCATCCAAAATTCCTCAGTGCCTGAAGTCGAAAGTGTTTGAGCAATGTATGTTGCCAGTGTAAACTTATGGACCCAAGACGTGGTCTTTTGGCGTTGGCCTCATTCAAAGGCTCTAAGTCACGCAGCCCGCTATGAAACGAGCTACGTTAGGTATTTCACTACGAGATAAGATTCGTAACGATGAAGTCCGTAGGCAAACAAAATTTACCGACGTAGCTCACAATGTTAGCCGACTGAAGTGTCAATTGGCAGGCCACATCGTTCGAAGGACAGATAACCGATGGGGTCACAAAGTCCTCAAATTGTAGCCACGTCTCGGTAAATCACTGGTCGTCCCCCGACCAGATGACCTAAAGAAGACAGCGGGAAGCCGCTAGATTTAGAAGACCCAGGACCGGTTGGTGTGGCGTTAATTAGGAAAGGCCTATGTCCAGCAGTGGACTTTAAGAGCCTGTTAGATAGATATTTGTTACCAAAGTTATAATAAAATAGGTCTTTTTTGCCTATGAAATTGGACATTTTATAACCAGCATTTTCAGATTTACTTATCTGTGTATTGGCGAGCAATATTCGAAATTCAAATAAATTTTATTTCAAAGCCGTGTTATTTTAATTTCAAAGTCAGTCATCTGGTTTTAGATAGTGATTTGTTTTTGTGAAATTGTGGTAGTTTTTGGCGCCATGGATAAATTGAAGATTCGTACAATTTTCGAATATGAGTTCTTACGCTGCACAAACAACACGAAACATTAATGACATGTCCCGTACATGCCGTCCCTAACACTGCTTGCATAAACATGGTCCATTATTGATTCAATCGTTTTAAATCTGGAAATTTTAAGTTGAAGAACGAGCCTCACGGTTGACTTGTAACCATTGTCGACAACGACGAATTTAAGGCGATAGTGGATCTAACTCAACCCATGGCTCAGCTTGCTGCGAGCCTTGGAGTTAGTTTCAAACAATATTGAAGCACTTACGTCAAATCGGAAAGATAAATAAGCTAGATAAGTGGGTGCCACACGCACTAAGCGACCAACAGCGAGACTTGCGCGTCGAAGCATGCATAGCACTATTAAATCATCATAGAAACGATGGAATTCTAAATCGAACTGTTACTTGCGATGAAAAGTGGATCTTGTACGACAACCCTAAGTCTTCGTCTCAGTGGGTGGACCCGGGTACAGCACCTAATCAGTGCGCTAAAAAACATTACTCCTAGGAAGGTGATGGTAACTGTCTGGTGGACCAATGCCGGACTTGTATATCACAGCTTCTTACCGAATGGCACAATATTAACGTCAGATGTCTATTGCCACGAATTGTAAGCAATGATGGAGAATCTCGCAATTCAAGAACCAAGACTGGCCAATCGTTCTTCACCATTGCTTTTCCACGACAAACCGCGAGCTCACACTTCACAACAGACCATCGCAAAGCTACAAGAGTTACTCCGTCACCTGCCGTACTCACCGAAACCAAAACAGATTTCTACTTTTTTCAAAATTTGGACAATTTTTTAAGTGGGAAAAAGTTCAACACCCGAGAAGTAGTTCAAAACGCTTTCGCGGACTTCATCGCGTCCCGTCCGGCAGACTTCTACAGTAAAGATTTAAACAAACTGCCATCAAAATGGCAAAATTGTATATATAAATTCATATAAATCTCCAATTTCATAGGTAAAGATCTAATACTTACAATTTCACAAATAATTGCAGTAAGTAGTACTTAAAATAATGTGATTCATATTTTGTCTTAAATATATTTTGTATATTTTATTAAAATTAACGTGTATTCATTGGTATAAAATCTGTTTTTACTGCCAATACGGCAGTACCAGGGTTTTAAGACAAAAATGCAATATTTCTGTGAACTTTAATGTCAAGCAATAGAGTTTAAATTCGCGGTAAAATTTACCGGATTCCAGGACAATTTACCGAATACTAGTACAAATCTAACGGGTACTGGGACAAATGGCCTATTTTTAGTTTTTTTGAAATTATTGTGCATAAATCTTTGTATTAATATAAAACGATACAATAATCTGAGAACTAGAATAAATTACCTACCAAGTCATGTATATCTCGTTTTATTAAGATTATTAGTTTTTAAATAACAGACCTGCAAAGTCAGCGAATATCAAAATTTCACGGATATTGGGCCGTTTACCTTAAATGGATGCAGATTTATAAATAATTTTGATTGTAATGTGGTTTTGCCCAAATCCTACATAATCAGTATTGATTATGCAAAGGCATATATATTAAGTAAATGAGTTAAGTGGCTAGTTTTCCCTCATCTCAATATTTACAGGGTAAAGACACGAGTTTGCGACCCAACTAATATTGTTTACTTTTTGGGCGAAACGCGGCGCCACAGTAGCTGTTGCTAGCTGTTAATAATTATAATAATTTAAATATTCCTTTCAAATATAATTATTAAAAATACAAATTTAAAACAATCTTTACGGACTTAACGAGAGGATATAAGAATAAAATGAAACTTCGTAATTATAATTCTAACATTTAAATTAAAAACAGGTTCGGTGAATTTACATAAATAATTACAAGTCTATCAAAATGCATCCTATTATGAAATAATTAATTACATTTACAATTATAAACTATCAGAACCCATTAACACTTATCATACGTTGTACAAGCGTATTTACTTACATAATTAATATTAATAATTCAATATTTCACATAAAAGTATGATGTCTATCAGATATTAGTACCTATTAAGTTATTAAGCAACAAAAATCGGCATTTTAATTATATTAAATGACAAACCTGTACTTTAAGTGTATACGACATGCGTCCGCTTGTCTTGACCTATAAATTGACCAATACCTGATCAATGTAATGTTAATGTATGCAGCGGAAGATATAAGCACAACAACATACAACATTCCTTATATGTTTGGCATTGAAGCCATTGTTGAACTCGGCCCGGATAATATTAATCGAACACATTATAAAATGCAATCTAATCACAGAGAGTTAAGTTTCAAATTTATTAAAAAATTCTCTCGAATAGTCTCAAATTTATTTGAATTAATTAACATTTTTATTTCTTTCTTTTTTCTAAGACTGTAAAGGTTACCAACATCAGTAGAAAAATTGTTTACACTAATGGCTTATTCAGTTACATCCCCAATGTATAGAATCATTTAGTGTTTATATTATCTGTAATATTTTAGTATACTACACAAAATAAAATAGTACACCCAGCCACATAGTACACAACTCACACAAGTAAGTTGTATATTGTAATGATATCTTCATTAGCAATGCACGGCGTCCACCGTGCCAAAACGTATGCGCTGGCGCAGGCGCCCCGCCTCACTCGCCGGTATGGAAATGTTCTACCGGTTTACTGACATTTTTAATTGTTTTAAATACTACCGTTCAATGCTTATGCCATGATGTTTAGACATTTTATTCGACATTTAGATATTCATGACTGTGTAAAAACACCTTTGTGTACCTAAAGTAGCACTGTAATATAGTTTTTTTGTACATGTTTGAGTTTTAGTTGTTAAGATTTTCTTCTTGAGGAGGTCCAGAACGTTCTCCACCACGATGCTCCAGTGCGGTTTTGTGGAGGAATTAGTGGGCAGTCTTTCGAAATATTTCATGCTCTATAGCGGTTAACCATTCAACTACTACCGACCATGCCCGCTATTGGTTTAATTTGATAATCACTAAGGATCGATACATGCCACCGGATTATGAGCGGTTCAGATTTATCTACGTATATTACTATGTAAATCAAATCCATTTAATTTAATTACTGATCTATTTCGCCCACTGTACTTACCCGGGGGCGCCGCTGTCGCGTCGTCTTACTCAACGCCTCACTACTATGCAAATAAGTACCGGTTTATTGTCATTTTTAATTATTGCACCCACTTTCACGGCTGCATTCAGAAACTGGTCATCTACGTTACTGCCAAGTGCCAAATATATTCTCGTGTGCGTGTGTAAAGCTTGTACTTTAACAGATTTAGGTAATCCTGACATTACAATTCCTAGTAGATTATTGTTAATTAGCTGTTGCCCGCAGCTTCGCTTTCTTTCTTTCGTTTCTTTTCTTTCTTTTTTATTATCCAATATACATTAGGGCACCATACCTCACTCCGATTAGCGTGTTTTTTATTTATATTTAATAATTCAGCTGCCTTCACTCTTTAATCGATTGTTTGGTAACCCGTCAGACGTGTCTACTTAAATCATTAGTGCGAGTTTAATTGCAATACATAAAACATACAAAAATACGACCTCCAAGATCCGCAATGATAATGCGACGATTCTTAATACCATTGGCAATTAACCAACCAACAAAAACGACGGATGTTAAGAATAAAATACGGCAGATAAGTGTTACTTATAAATAAATAATTGCAGTAATGGTAACTTCAGCAAACGATCGCTATGTCATCACCATTATCATGGAATGGAGACGAAACATCTGTCGGTCGAGTTGCGTGTGAAATGTCATTAATATGTGTAGGTATCATTGATATGGGACATGGATGTAGTATTTTATAGGAATGTGTATAAAATAATCATTTGAATAATTAGTTATTAAAATAATTTTTTGCTAACATTGTTACATTAAGTGACGATAATAGGTCACTTTACCTTTAATTAATTAACTAGTCTCTATGGTTCTTTGTTCTTAAGTTTTCAAAATTAATTAACTACTATTATAATAAATAATTACTCAAGTTAACTAAGCAATACAGAAGTATAATTTCTTTATTTTATTTATTTATTTATAAACCACCAACAAAATTATATGTGAATAATTCTATATAATTCTTAATTTTAGATATTTAAAATTAATATTACTGATTGCCCCGTTACTGGTACTGGCCCAGGTAATAGGCCTAAGGCCTCCTTCATTTCATTACGAGGAAAGAGGTCTTGTAGACCTCGCAGTGGTTCGCAGATTTCAAGCCAATTTAAGTCTACGTTCGTTATTTTTAGTCTAGACATGTTTATTCTCCAATTATGTAAATTGGAGCTGGGCGCAATTATGAATAAGTTTCAGAATAACTTCAATAAATAATCTCTCCTATAAAGTTAGCGCCTGCGCATAAGATGCCTATTCAGTATTCACTTGTTGAAACTAATAACCATATTACGAAAATTTAAATTTCAAAACTTAATTATGATTAAAATTAAGAGTGAATACCTAAATTTTTATGGAAGTTAAGAAAAAAGATAATTGATAAGTTAAAATATTTACACTTATAGTTTTTAATTTTTATTGAATTGTTGAATTTGAACATTTTATAAAATTCGTGGATATTAAAAAAACTAAATTAATAATTTCCTTAAAAACTAAAGTAAAAGTAGGTACTACTGTAGGTAAGCCCAGCCAACTTCAAGACGGCTTAACTTCAATAAAATGCAGGTCAGCCACAGTCACAAGCAATGAATAATTTAATTTCTTAGAATATAGTGTTATTTATACAAAACCAAGCTGTGATCTGACGCAAAGTGCATTCGTCGTAAATATAAGGGTGTTTACAGACTGGGCGAAAAGAAAAGGCGATTTGTAATCGCTTCAAGTTTCTAATATGCTGCAAATTACTTTTAAAATCTTAAGATCACCTACTTACGAATGTGGAATTCTATGTTAATCCTTAGGAGTAGAAATACGCCTGATGATTATGATCCCATTCGAGAACAATATACTATGTAATTTTTTCTTGTAGGTTAAATACCTACTTCATCGCTTCATCGTTTTTCACCGATCCATTCATAATTTCTAACTGAGTGCAGGATTTACAACCAAACGCCTGAAAGAACGACGTGTAAGCGACTATTCTATCAAGTATATGAAAGTTTATAAATTAGCTTTTATTTAGAAAAGAAAATAAAATCTACAATCGCTTCAGAACTAGAGAATTGAGAAATGTAAGAGGGTATGGTACACCCACAGCTGCACATCACATCGCGTTTTTTGTCACCACTATTATGTAACGGCTAACGTTAGTTGTAGTTGGTACTGTAAATTCTGACGAAATAAATGTTTTCTTTCTTTCTCTCTCGTCGCTAACGCCTAGTGTGTAATGCACCTAATATTACATACATCGCGGTTGACAAGCGGCGTGTTACCCGCATACTGATCGGAGACTCGTTGATATTCTACTAGCGATTAATCAAATTTGCAACAGACAGTATAATTGATCCCCACATAATACCCCGTGGAATGCATGAATATTAAACTATCTATACTCATAAGTTTTATGTTTTATTCGTGCAAATTGTTTACAAGAATAATTATACAAAAACAAGTTTATTGTTAAGCCAATTTAGTTGAGTCGTAATTATTTATTTATTTCTGCGGTTACCTACTAAAAAAATTTAAAGAAAAAGTCCGCTTGAACACAGTGTGCTAACATTCAATATAATATATTTACCTCGTAGGTATTCTATGCATACACAATGACTTCTGAATTATAGTTTCTTCGCGATAAAATAATCTAACTAATATTATACAGATAAAGCTGAAGAGTTTATTTGGTTGAACGCGCTAATTTCAGGAACTACTGATTCGAATTGAAAAATTCTTTTTGTGTTTGATAGTCCATTTATCGAGGAATGCTACTATATAACATCATATATTTTAGTAGTTAGTTTTTCCGCAAATTAACGCGGGTGAAACCGCGGGGCACAGCTAGTGATAAATAAATGCTTACACACTCATACCCCGCGGTAAATTTTTACCTGTGTCTCGGATGGCATGTACACATAACATATCACAATAACACCCTGCACCCGAATACAAATATTTATCTGTCACATAAATATCTGCCCCGGTCGAGAACGAACCCGGGACCCCTCTCTTCGCAGGCAGCGTCGCTACCAACTACCAATTGTTAAACAATTTCATTCCGCACCGCCACTATTGAATAGCGGCAATAAATTGAAACGGCAGGTCAAAAGCCACCTTCACAACTGATCACCAACACTCGGATGGTTATACCCATAGAGTAACTTATACATAGGGGAATATACCACCTATAATTATTGTATTACCTGCTATTTCACTATACACAAGAGATAAAGCTTTGTGCACAGCAATGGTACTACTTAACAAGCACTCAATATATTATAGCTTTATGGTACTGTAACGAGGTGTAATACCTCGTTCAATATTCCTTGGCTGGCTGTTCGCAGATACATTTTTCTTCTAAATAATTAAATCATGACAGTTTTACTAAAATGCATATGTCAGCTGGGCTTCCATCATGGATGGAGGTTCGTAAATCTATTAGGAACGTTTTATTATTTTAATATTATTATACTTTCATATAAAATATTAATCTATGATTACTTTAAAAGCTATAAAGCAATACTTTGGAGACTCGGAGTTGTGCCTCATTATTTATTTATTTATATATGTAAAACTGACCACAATATAAAATGTTATAGTATATACAAATGGCGAGCTTAATGCTAACTGTATTCTCTACCAGCTAACCATTAGGCCAATACGAAATACACGTGGAGCGAGCGGTATAATAGATAGGTGGTAAACTAAAAAGGTGATATATCTTTACATTTATTGTTCTTGCTTATAGTTTTACCTACGCTGCCCTAACATACTTTGAGAATGAATTACTTTGGAGGCTCTACACTCTCACAGTACTAGCCTATACAGTAAATATCAATGCATTGACGAGATTTAAAATATCTTATTACCCAGCCGATATAGTAAATGTGAAAGTTTGTTAGTGAGCTTGTATGATTATGATATGAATAAATTAAAAAATAAACAATACAGTTACCCTGTACACTAGTACAAGCCTTAATAACAAAAGGCCCGATATCAAACTGCTTTTTAATAAATTCTTTCCAAACCGGTACCAACAAAGAAGCGGATCATTCTTGACATGCAGCAACTAACCAGAATTAACTCTAACGTACAGTTAAATCTCACAATGAGATATTAATATCGATGTAATTTAACGAGTACTCTTAACAGATGCTCAGCTATTCCGCATGACTAGGCAGTTGTGGCTAAAGAAAACAAAAGTGCGGTGTGTACGCCGCAAAGCAAATGTTGGTTTCAATAAGGAATAAAAACTTGATTTCACACATCCTCAGCTTGTTTTACTCAAGAGTGTTGTATGGAAAATGGATATTGTGAAGGAAATAAACGACACATCCAATAAATGAAATGTTCTGGAAACAGACAAATAAAGCACAATTAAAAAAATTATAATTTCCGTTGGAATTGACAAAAATAGAAATAAAATTCTTTATTAAGTCCTAAGATTGCTACAACGTCATTGTAGGAATGTTGCCAGAAACCCAATTATTTTAAATAATATTGTTAAATGTGCCGTCAAATAAGGTTTAAATAAAAATAAAATAAAAAAAAACTTCAGATTATAATAACTCACTATAAGGTTCTCTGGTTGATTTTCGGAAGTTGTAAATGAAAGGCGGTCACTAAGGCTACATAGAATTAGTTAAGAGTAGATACAGTTTCAGTAAGAGGAATGTTTTGATTTGGTCGTACATTTTGATGTACGACTGTTTCAATAATTTAGGATTTGTTTTCTAATTTGATTGTTTTTTCTGTGTGATTAATTTCTTAATTAAGTTATTATTTTATCGTATCTTAATCTGTAATAAATTATGATGTACTATTTACCTACGCAAGATAAAAAATAGTAGGCGCAAGATAACTTGTTGATCTTTCAAGAGAACGAGTCCGTGAACCTTGAGTTCGGTCGAAATACAACAACAATATTTTCGCTTCAGTCAACGAACGAACTCACACCGTGATGTACATCCGATATTATTAGATTCCGAGTATTAAAACAACGATTGTGTAATCGCGAAAAGTATTAATCGAATTTAAAATGTACACTTGAACCGGGGCCAAAAGAAGCAAAGTTTTGTAAACGCAATGAACTGACGTATGATCACGTAAATCAGACTGTACATTTTGGTTATGGAAATAAACATCCAGAAAGAATCCAAAATGCATACATACAGATTATTAATTTTAAAAAAATACGTAAGTCTGATATACTTTACCTCATGTGGAATTACTAACCTAGAACATTTAATTCAGTGAATATCATTAATATAAATAACGAAGAATACGATTACAATCAGATAAATGTAATAAAATTTGCAAATTGCTATTGATCAATGTTAAAAAAAATCAAGTACAAATTATAAATGATAGTTTGGAATGAAAGGAACCTTGAGAGAAACATATGATAACAAACTTAACAATGAGAATTAAGTTTTAAGATGAGAATTGAGTTTAATTAAAGTTAAGTGAATTATTGATATGAAAATAATGAAAAGTGTTTCCTTCAAATTAGCTTTGAATTTACTTAGGAAGGGGCTCCTACTAAGTATTGATTATTAAATACCGTAATTCTAATTAACAATGTAGTTACATCTGGAAAATTTATAATATTCCTAAAATACCCAAAATATTGGAAGAGCATCACAATGTAGAAATTTTCTGATATAAGGGCATGATTCAGCGAAAGCGCACTTAGTCTTGTATCTATGACTCAGAATGTTATCTGAGTTTTATGGCTTGCACACGCTCCCGTACAACATCAGTGAAATATTCGATACTGTTTCTCATTATCAATGCCCAACGGCAGCATCCGTTGGGCCATGGAGCGAGTATAGGGCCCGATGAAATGTTAATGAGTTTGAAACAAAAATATAATTCCCCACAACATTATAACCACAAACCAGCCCGCACGTACCGGCTGTGACCTTAATCCCTCTTATTCTAAAAGCACCAGATCTCTGTCAGTCGGTAATAGGTTCTTGATGAAACATTGTAAGGTCTACATTGCAAGAAACTGTGTTGAGGCGTCTTAGTACTTGATTTTACTCGAGATTTATTGGCATTGCAGTAGGTATAAACAACAACGCAGTATGCTATTAGTCATCATGTTTACTCTTTACTTGTATTTTAATTCTGCGCACAAAAGAGCTTTCCATCGCTTAAACTGTCATTGTTATGCGCGTGATTGAAGGAGCACTGTTAATTTTTGCTGATAAAGTTAACTGCGTCGAGGGATCCTTAATGCGATTTGCCGATAAGTCGAAAGTCGAAACACTGAAACTCAATTAAGAAAAGGTTGCGTTATCAGAAACGGCGAAGGTAGATTTGGATAAAATGACAAAAAGGACCACAATACAATCTTAAGGTCTTATCGTTGGACTCATTTGTCGGCGACATTCCGGGAATGGCGTCGGCGGATGGCCTAATTGACTTTAGTCGCCCACACTGTATCATACTACCATTAACGGGCGACGCCTCTAGGAGCCCCTTTTGTTCTCGACGAGCTCCAACAGGTACACTACCTGTACTTGGCTCGCCAAAGCGATTTCTCAAATATTTTGGAGCAAAAAATTTACCTGCGTCCCTTTTGTTCTTCTAGCACAAGCTTTTAACGTCGTTGTAAAGTTAAATACTTCGCTGGCTAATTACGTAAGATTGGCAAGGAGTGCCTATGTAATTAGTAAGATTAGGAGTTATTACTTCTAAGATTCAAAAGCGACTGGTATATCCGCTATTAAAGCTGTCACCAAGCTTCTAACGTGTTCTACATGCCGGTTAATTGGTTACGGCGGCCATGCTTCTAAAATACCTTAGCAATTAAACGCGTCAACAAATATTTTAAATGTAATGGGGTTCTAAGTTTACTTATGTATGACTGTCTGAGTTTGTCTATTGTTTTAAAATTTACTTCGGATTATTTTATGATTTATCAATCCCAATTCCCATCATATTTCTACCTGTCCACGACACTCTTTAACAACTAGCCTCTCCATCAAACATTGTCACTTGACATTCTGGTACCACTCATTATTCTCTTAATGGATTTCAAGAGCTCTTTCCTATCTCTGTTGGTTTAAGAGCTTTCAATTGCACGTACGTTACAATGATTGATAAGTGTTATCATGTTTGTTTCTCAGTCCTCGAAATAAATAAAATTATATTAAGCACCTGCAGCTTTTAGCCTTATCGAATTATAAATTACTCCTTTTCCCCTTTTAACCATGGGGTCTTTTAAAACATCCGCTAGGGAATTAGATACCGTCCATTTGTGTAGTTTATAGTTTACAGATCAATTATAACTAAGAGCTCTCAGTTCTTGTGGTCTAAAATTACCTATTCGGGGCACTCCCAGGTTTCCGTTATCCATGCGACTTCCGCCGACCTGTAAATTGAATCAGACAGTTATAAATCTCGTCGGGACCGAAAACGCCGATATGGCTGAAAGCTTCGGCGAAGGAGTAAAAATAGGGATCGGCCTAAGTTGAAGTTCGTGTCGTTCGATAAGATTTTGTAGTTTTTGTGGCACCGGGACGACTTCCAAAGATAGCGGGCCCTACTCGAGATAATAAAACACGGCTCTCGAGAGGTTTGGGTATCTTTCGGGATTAGAGGCGTGGGCTCTGTTTAGATAACTACGTTTCGGTCGCTTGTTTGTCTCGGGCTCGGCGTCTGAGATTTGCCGCTCTAGTTAATACAGTTCCATAGTTTTAAAAGTACTTGCATCGAGCGAGCGCCGAGATTTATTCAGCGTGGATACAGTGGCGTGTTCCAAATACGCTGGATTTCATATTCAAGTATGGTCGGCGGCTGGCTAGCATCTGTTATCGAAACTGAATTTATGTTTTTCGTCTTTCAAACGCACCTGCTAGGAGAATAAATATAAACCGAGTAGGTACGATGCTACATTACAACATCGATATGCGCATTCCGAGATTTTCTCAGACAATCGATTCGTGTTTTGAATGTTTATTCACTTATGGTAGGTACTGTGTGTGTTGAGTGCTCGGAGTATTATTTATTCATCGTCGAACCTCCCGAGTGGATTGTCCACAAGATTTGGGTGCTAACGTATCGTTGTTCAGTGATTAATGCCGTTTGGAGCTGAAAGCGCCGTCGCTCTTCCGCCTTATCCCCGCGAGCCATATTTAAATTGAATCTACGTTACCGGCATCTGTCCGAATAAGATATATAACGTGTCAAAATGAACGGGATCGTTGCGTTTGCGGATACATTTTTACGACAGTCCTCTCACACGCTCGTATGACAAACGAGAGGGACATTCGGTTATAATGCAAGAACGCGACTTTATCGCAATGTGATAGAGCGTTAATTTGTTTGTTTGTAAGCAAGGAGCACTTTCGAAGTATCGTAATGACTCGCTACGGTCGCATGAGCGCATTCAGAGCCGGCGTTTGTTACGGAACGTCATAGTTGCGGTTTGTGTTTTGTGATTATCGACCTTAACTCGTGGGGTTAAAGTTCAGTTTGTGGTGTGGGGTTAACATAGTGTTGTATCGCAGCGGACGCGTGCAAGATTATCCTTGCGTCGTGGCTGGCGCCGGCGCCGCACTTTAGCGCTATTTTTTCCCACTGTACACGCTGTTCATAATTTATTCATTAATTCTGTAATTTATGTGCCATTTATACAGCGAACGTAATTTTCTACTTTGCGGCTTTTTTCGTCGTTTTTAGAGTTCCGGAGTGAAATCGAAACCCTTATAGTTTCATCATGTCCGTCCGTCCGTTGCGTATGTCCGTTCGTCTGTCTGTCCGAAGCAAAGAATCGTAAAATAAAATATTGGAAAAAATTTTTTTTCAAGGCAACGGGAACGTGACGATGAAATTTTTATTCGTCGCAACCCTTTAGTATGGGGTATCGTTAAAATGGTCTTTCAAAAATATTATGGGTCTTCTAAGACCATTTTTGGATTTAGGGTTCCGTTTGCGAAATATTTGACTTTAAAGCGCTAATTTTGGTTAAAGTCAAGTATGGGGGCCACTGCTGGCTAAACGCTTGGAGTTGGACAAGTGAAAAAATTCTCTAAAATTGGTTATATGATGACACACAAAGAAAACTATCACGGCTATGTTAGCATAAGTAGTTAATGAGTTAATAAACTTACTACTTCAGAACCCTACATTGCGCATGGCCTGACACGCACTTGCCCGGTTTCATTGTTTCGTCACAATTGGTCGGCTATGGGCGCGCCTGTCATTTAATGACTCTATCGCGTGTCTGACGCATCTTTGTGTAAATTATATACTTTCCACTGTTACGCCTTTGTTACGGCTGGCTTCATCCGATTAGCGGTCCTCATAGGGCACGTCTCTTCATGTAATCGAGCTTCTAGTGTAGGAATACCACCCCTTCAGTGTGGTAGAACCCTGGCGTCAAAGTTTTCATTCTACCCAAAACGACATGGCTGTAAAGATTAGGTACTTGGGTATACAGAGTGAATTTTTCAAGTGTTCCAGAATTCGATCCTTGCTAATGATACTATCGAATGGTGTAGGTAATAATACAGGTTTTTTTTTCAAAACCAACGGGTTCGATTCCTGGCCAGGAAAATTAATTTTTCAAAAATCTAATGATGTAGTTTTAGTTTTCATCAAATCGGCCCCGAGACTCCTTTGATCATTTTTCGCTGTTCCTCATAGTTTCGAATTTGGCATCCACGTACACTTGGAAAATTCACCCTGTATAAGGATAACAAACTGGACCGACGCCTTTTTATATAGGTACCCTCCGATACACGTCGTAAGCCTCCATAGCGATCATCCAACTACAGATCATAACAGTTGCTTCTTCATTGCCCAGTCGCTACGTAAGCCGTCGGAATCTAGTAGAGAGATACAGATGTGTTGTAATGGTAATGATTATTTTCACACAGCATCAAAGCAATCAACAAAATTTTCATGTAATCTTTAATATGATAACGAATAATGGCTACTATCGGAAATAATCAACTATTGATATGAATTTTATAACTAATAAAACGGGTAGGTACGATAGTCCGTTGACTTGAGATAGGTGTAAGACTTTATGACTATCTACTATGATATGAGTTAAGACTTCAGATACTTACCATATTGCATATAAATTAGGTACATTCACTTGGTAAATTATATTATCGATAAAATATGAGTAATATGACACAAAATGTACGGTTATTAATCTGTTGTACCGTTATCTAACATCTGGTAGTGTCTAAGCTACTATCTCTTACATTTTGCTCTATAGATTTTTTAAAATACCTACTTCATTTGAATTTTGAATTGAATTTTGAACTTCTCCTATTTATTTATCGTTTGCGTAATTACTATTATATTTCGTACGTTTCATTCTTCAGATATAATATAACACATGTACAGTACCCTCATTGTACTGGCAACAACGCACTTGTTTAGAGTATATTGAAAAACGATCCACCTTCTCCTCGTCTGATCAGCCGCCGCCTCGTACCTCATTCTTTTATTGTGCGCGGCAACAAGCACTCACTAAATCAGTTTTATTAAGTTTATTTTAGCCTCATATTTAATAATGCCTAAACGTGAAAACCATGCTAAAATTAGTTATTACGACAGTAAACTAAAAGAATTTAAAGAACGAGCAAGTAAGAAACGGCGACATATGATTATATATTCATCTTCGTCGGAATCCGAACAAACTGGAGGTTAGTCAAATCAATTTTTAACTAAGTGTTAAATAAAAATACAAGAACACGTGTCATTAACTATTCGTATAACATCATACTCGCTACTCGTTGTCCCCGGAGGGGTCACGTGGTATGTGGCGTAAATTATTTTGCATCTCTAAGCTATCCTGGAGGATATCACATTGAGGGTATCACGAGGGTTTCGCATGATGCGTGCATTATTTTGCATCTCTAAGCTATCCTGGAGGATATCACATTGAGGGTATCACGAGGGTTTAGCATGATGCGTGCATTATTTTGCATCTCTAAGCTATCCTGGAGGATATCACATTGAGGGTATCACGAGGGTTTAGCATGATGCGTGCATTATTTTGCATCTCTAAGCTATCCTGGAGGATATCACATTGAGGGTATCACGAGGGTTTAGCATGATGCAAGCAATATATACCTGGAGGTTGACTGCGGGTTAACACGAGGGTTTAAATATATCTACTAATTTGAAACGTTGTTCGTTTCACACGATGAAACCACGCAAGATAATATAATGATAACACAACGGCACGTTCCCGCGGAGTTTCATTACGTTCAAGTAACGTCCCCAGCGGTACTTACCTCTACAGTGTGAGGCATCCCTGCAACTCGATCCGGAATTGTTATCGGCACTCGGTGAGACCGCGGATGAACGGCCAATTTACGGTGAAAATATCCACCACAGCCTGGCCCAGCGCTGGATACCTATATTAAAATTAAGGACAAAATACTCAAAGAGTACCTGTTACCAGAGAACTATAAATTTTTGAAGGTGCCTATCCTGAATCCCGAAATTAAGGCTGTCGTCTCAGATAATAATATCATCAATCGAGACAAAAATATCTAATCCAAACAAGATCAACTAGGTATTGGTATCAGCGCGCTTAATAAAATTAAGGCTATAAAGATACTATCAGACAGCTGTAGAATCCTGACCGAACTACATTATATCGATACCCAAGTAAGAACTAAACTCATAACTCCCTGCTTGGATAAGTCTTTTACTCCACTTATCAAGACACGATAGGGATGAAACGCTCTTCGGGGAAAAGCTCTCAAAAACTATAAAGGCATCTAAGGCGATTGATCGCTGATTAAAAAATCCGCTCAGAGAGCGACATCATTACTGACACCCATAACAGGAACATCAACAATAAGGACTCGTTTCTCGGGAAACGGAACAGCCCTCCCTCGCTTCACCGCGGGGAGCAGGGGGGGGCGCGAGAAGGACATCCACGAGGAGCGCCAGCGTACCGGCGCGGCGGCCGGCGACGCCGACGCGTTGACGCGCTTCTCCTGTTCAAGGCAAAAACCGTGCCCAAGCATGCCGCTAACAGCACAGGTACATGCAGGGCACTTACAATACTTTTACAATTGCTGGGTGAACATCACCAGTAATAAAATAATCTTACACTGGATTCACGATGGATACGTGATACCTTTTTAAAAACATGTTGATTAACATGTCGCCCCTTCTAACACTCTTACGACGGGGAACAGAGAAATATGGCTGAAGCGATCGAAAACCTGTTACAATTATGTAATTGTACCGTATTATATGTATTGCACCTATGTAGGTGTAATATATGAGTGTAAGCCCCAACAGGATCAATTTATCTCCAAAATATTTTTAACTTCAAAACCAAATGGGGGCAAAAGATTTATTTTAAACTTAAAAATGTTAAATAATTTTGTTACACAAACTTCATTTTAAAATGGAGGACTACAGAACGGTCTGCAAATTAATTCCTCATAATGGTTTTTGGCCACAATAGACCTGAAGGAATCTTATTTATTGGTACCTATTACTCCATCTCAAATAAAATATTTGAGATTTCATTTTCAAAACGAATTAACCTACGAAATTGTAGCTATGCCTTATGGCCTATCATCAGCTCCAAGAACATTTGCTAAAATAATGAAAGAGGTTGTGGCTCACCACAGATACCGCGGCCATTCATCTGTTATATATTTTGACGATTTATTATGTATTGGTCGTACTTACGACTAATGTCTTTCAGACGTTAACGAGACCGTTAAAATGTTACGATGTTTAAGATTTGTAATCAATTTTGAAAAAAGTTTTCACCATCACAACATGCTAAATTCTTAGGTTTTATATATAACACTGTTGATATGACATTATCGTTGCCGGATAATAAACGAGAACGTATTTCAAAGTTAGTTAAAAAATATACTGCTTTACCAAGGTGCACTATTAAAAAGTTTGCTCGTTTAATAAATTGGTGTTCTTATATCCGCTTGTCTAGCGATTATATACATATGAGTGTACACTAAACGCCTGAAGAGACAGAAGTACCTAGCATTAAAGTTAAGTAAATCATACGAAGCAAAATGTATACCGTCACCCGTAACTCTTTCGGATCTTAAGTGGTGGTCTCGAAATATATTTTCGACATCCACTTCATTAAAACCGGATAAGTTTCAATTAGAAATTTTTACAGACGCGTCTCGATTAGGCTGGGGCGCTTTTTGTAATAACAAAAGAGTCAATGGGGAATGGAAATCTACTGAGTTAGAATTTCATATAAATTTTTTGAAGCTTAAGGCTTAAGGTTTTTCGGCCTTAAATGTTTTACATGCAATATATGTAACTGTTCCGTTCTATTGCGCATTGATAATACCACAGCGTTAAGCTATGTTAATCGCATGGGTGGTATCCAATATCCCCATTTAAACGACTTGACGCGAGAAATTTGGCAATGGTGTGGAGAGCGAAACTTATTTATAACAGCCTCTTATACTAAGAGTACCTAAAAATAATAAAGAAGCCTATGAAGAGTCTCGTAAGATTAATAAAGATATACGAGTAGAACTAGAACTATCTGATTCTGCCTTTAACAAAATTGTCAATAAATTAGGTAAACCAAAAATCGATTTATTTGCTTCTTGCACCAATGCTAAGTGTTATCGATACGTATCGTGGAAACCAGATCCGGATGCCTTAGCGATAGTCATGGGATAGCATATTTTTTATGCTTTTCCACCCTTTTCTTTAATATTAAGATGCTTAGAAAAGATAATAATAGATAAAGCTGTAGGTATACTTGTCTTTCCCTATTGGCCTTCGCAACCCTGGTAACCTTTATAACAAAAACTGCTCATTTCGAATGTAATCTTCATCAATTCCAAAAACAACATTACCACAAATCAAAGGACTTATCCTGGGTGCAGCGAAGCTCTCAGGAACGCGTTTACGCAGCGAAGCTCTCAAACGCGTTTACAAAACGAAGTGTCCCTATTCCTTCCTTAGATATAATGATTAGATGAATGACGTCTCTAGCCAATAAAACAAAACAACAATATAGTGTGGCTTACAAAAAATGGTGGCAGTATTGTCTTCATAATCAGATAGATTCGTATAGTAATTATTTACCATCAGTATTATCCTTTTTAACGGAACAATTTAACAATGGTGCAGCTTACGGTACTATTAATAGTTATCGTTCAGCTTTGAGCTTGGTGATGAATTAGGATCTCATGTACCTACTAATTAAAAGGCTTTTAAAAGGAATTTATAAGTTAAGGCCAAATGTTCCAAAATACGCGTCTACTTGGAACCCTCAGCTAGTTTTGCAGCACATCACTTACTGGGGACCTAATGGGGATTTTAAGTCTACAAAAGATTTCCCAGAAGCTGGTAACTTTGTTAGTCTTATGTACAGCCCATAGAGCGTAAACACTCATATCTATTAAGCTTAAAAATATTAATTTAGTTCAGTTCAGTTCAAGTTCAGTGGAAAATCTCCTGATGACTTTTAAGCGACCCTAAAAGGCCGCTTGCACACAGACCATCAGTCGATGGATAAAGCAGGTATTTGCGGTGAGCGGTGTGGACGTGTCAGCGTTCGGTGCGCACAGCACAACACGTCCAAAGCACGCGCACAGGGCATATCGCTTGACGTTATCAGGAGGACAGCTGATTGGTCACAATCATCGCAAACATTTGTGAAATTTTATAATCGGCGATGATGCATCTTTTGCTAGATCAGTTTTTATACCCTGATTAAAACGAATTTGTATACTTGTAAGTTGTAACTAAACTACACCTGATAATTATTCCTAAAAATATAAAAAAAAAAAACCTTAATAATAAACCTTATTTTGTACCCATGATTGTATTAAAAATGAAATAATTTCTTACAAAAGGCATTTTATATATTTAACCTTTATACCTACCTACTTTATTTACAAAATTTTATATCTCTAAACATCTACATGTGTTATATTATATCTGAAGAATGAAACGTACGAAATATAATTGATGATTAAACGAACTTACCTGTAAGTGAAGTTCTATCGCAATTATATGAGTACGTTTCATTCGAAGATATAAGATCCCTCCCAACCCGAACCCATATTATAAAATTTTGTAATAACCACTCTAAAGAATGAGGTACGAGGCGGCGGCTGATCAGACGAGGAGAAGGTGGATCGTTTTTCAATATACTCTAAACAAGTGCGTTGTTGCCAGTACAATGAGGGTACTGTACATGTGTTATATTATATCTGAAGAATGAAACGTACGAAATATAATTGCGATAGAACTTCACTTACAGGTAAGTTCGTTTAATCATCAATTATTCTTGTGTGAATTATTAATTTTTGTGGCTGCTTTTTGTTTTTACTCTTCTTCCTAATTTAAAAAAGCGTTTTTGTCTTGCCATCTTTTCAGAGTCGTAGCAGAACATTTGCATAAGGAACTTAACTTTCTTTTTTTTCTTTTATCTTGAGCTCAACTAACCAGTAAGTACCTATAGCTAAATTAAACTCTATGAATGATTCGTCAATATTAACGTCATTTACTAAACGACTAGTGACGGTCGTAATCTAAGTGATATTGATTTAGGTTTGTTTATTACTGCACTTACTGCTAACATTTCATTTGTACTATCTTCGTTAAATATAGCCCATTTGCTTACCAACTTCGCGCACCATGTTTTACTAGCCCCGACCTTGCAATAATGCTAGCCACTTAGTCAAGCTATAATAGATAGGACAATTTATTATTTTAATAAGGTTTAGATGTTTAGATATGATTAAGAAGCAAGTCCTAATTAAGTACATATCTTGCCTACATAGTCAATTACATACCTTCAAAGATTCGTAAACAAACCGAATTTTCAAATTCTCATTTATTGGATTTAATGTTGGAAGAAGGGGAATAAAATATTGAAGAAAGTAATTTACAAAAATCCCTGCAAAGATAAACAATATTCTGGATAATTTCAGCATGTCGCTTAACTCTTTAAAAAATCTTAACTTAAAACTGCTTTGTCGGGAAGAAGAGAGAAAAAAAGCCGGGCAATGCGTGTCAGGCCATGCGCAAGTAGCAAGTTTATCGACTATTACTCATTAAAATTTTATTTCGAAACCCTAAAAAGAAAGACAAATAGAAAGATTCTACTCTTTCACGCAAAAAAAGCTGAACGGATTTTAATGTTTACACACAGGTTATTATTATTATTAACCCGGAAAACGTAGGGAAAGCCGCGGGCAGACCATTAGTTTACCAGTCTACACTGCAAACGGATTGCAGTACCAGGAGCCCATGAGTTTGCCTAGTGTGCGTTACACCGAACTTGGTCCTACATTGTTGGCAGTTGGGTACTGTTTTGTTATGACTGTTCCAAATACGAATGGTATAGCCTTGGGGTTGCGGTTTCTGGGTCATCCCACAGCCTATAGGCTGTACTATAGTACAGTTTCCTACGCTTGCAAGGTCGCGTTATACTTCAGAACAAAGAAACATTGTAGTAGGTAACGTGTTTAGCAGTTTATAATGGTTTCTATCCTTTTCTCTGTTCTCTAGATCGCACTATTAGCACTGTAGACTTTAATAGCTGTGAAGTTTAGTTTCAATAAACAAAGATACATGCTTTCTAGTCTTCTAGTAGGCTTTGTAGTCTAGTCTAGACTACTAAATACTAATACTACCATCCTATAAATCCATTACCACCAGTGCCTGTTGAAGGGAAAAATTGTGATCACTTTGTTATAGTTGCATACTAACGAAAAAGCAGACATTTCCCTGATGTATGAAGAGGGCTAGAGAGATGCCTACTCTTATGGAGGTACCTATTAGGGAAATGGTACATTACATATCAGATTAATCATCAAAATCGTTTAGTAAATGAATTTCTATTATCTCCTGTATATCTTTGTAGGGAATATTCTGTCAATTTCATAAAAATCTGTTCGTCACACGACACTATTTATAAACTCTCCGGGATAGGAACTGTAAATAGACTGTTCTTGAAAAAGAGCGGGGAATATTTTCTAGAGCTCCACCACTCCATGAAGACCCCTCACATCGCTCCCGTAGACCTTACAGTGGGGGACGTTAGGGATCTTCGTTAATGGCTGAAAGGCGCGTGAAGATGGACATGGATGTAAACTGAAAAAAGAAATGTAGCGTCGGCAAATTCATTGCATATCAAGTTAGTTTTTAGCTTTCCCTTAATGAAGACCACTTGCGACGTAATGCTTCTGTTGGTAGTGAGTTAGTGACTATTGACCCTGTATGTGAAGCAAAAGATCCCTTCGATTCGGGTTCGATTCCCCGGTGGAGCAAACTAAGTGTCAGATTAAAGTTTCTCCTCGGTTGCTGAGCATAAGTGATAAGTGATTAGGTATATCATTTGCGTTGTCCATGCCACCCGCCACACGGAATACTAAAGAAGTAAAGTCAAAAAAGATGCGCAAATCGTCACTAAATCATGAATCAGTAAGAAAATAAATTGATGCTTGTTTTGCGATTATCGCAGCATCAAATATTTATTGAAACCTGGTTGTTTTTTCTGCAGACCGTACCTCACGCGTGTTAGCTTAGCACGGACAGTGGTGGGTAAATAGGAGATTGTTTACAAGTTATAATACACGGCTTATAACAATAAACAATGCTCTGTCGTCGCTACTGGTGTTCGGCAGACATACTATTGCTGACTGCCTACGGCGGTGCTGCTTTTTTGCTCGACTTGGCGGGGACACTGCCGTGCCCTCAGATATTGATTGTATTCATACATTATTTGTACTTCACCTTCTTCCGAATTATCCGTATTATCGGACTATATCCGGATAGTGATTAGGAATTCCGAAATATCCGGATACTAAATTGAGCGGATAATTGCATGCCCTAACTGCACCTACTGCACAAGGAAAAGCTACGCGGCGATAAAGTAGTGCGCCGCGCACTTCCACTTTGTTAATGATTGTTACAATCTACACTAATATTATAAAGCTGAAGAGTTTGTTTGTTTTGTTGAACGCGCTAATCTCAGGAACTACTGGTTCGAATTGAAGAATTATTTTTGTGTTTGATAGTCCATTTATCGAGGAAGGCTATAGGCTATAATAACATCATATTATATTTTAGTTGTTAGTTTTTTCCACAAATTAACGCGGGTGAAACCGCAAAGCACAGCTAGTATGTATATTCAAACAACAGTACATCAAATTAACTCAAAAATTTTGATCTTGAATATTTTTATTTGCAGACGTCGGATCGTTGGGGACTTTTCACAATTTATTCATAATGGTGTTCCCAACATGTCATTGTGTTCTAATTTTCAGATGCGAATTATGTACTTAATTGTTAATTCTATTTTGTGTGTAAATTCTATTGTGATTGGACTAAAATTTCATAACGCCTTTTTGCCGCTCGGTGAAAAATTGGCAGCGCGTGCCTGGGCTAATTTATGGAAAGGGAAACTCGTTCCATTTGTACATAATATTTTATCACAAGTGTAAATTTTCAGAGTTTCCAGACATACTTTTTGTATAAGTATTATTTATTAGACTTACACCCCAACTCAGAGTAACTAACGGTTACATAAATCGCTCCTTAGTACAGAATTTGTATGGTGATTGTATAATAAGCAGCGATTTAAGTAACCGTTAATGACTCTAAGTTGGGGCGTTAGTTGGTATTTTTTAATGTTTTTACTAATATTACCTTTATTCTCGTTACAGGTAAGTCCTAAAGAACTTCAAAACAATCGCAGCGCGCGCCTCGAACCTCAAACAGGGAGTGTAAGTACAGCTTAGACTGGTTTCAATGAATATCTACAATCTAAGCCATTGAATTACACCCTTAGAACATAATGCTATTCCTCCAGCATTCTGAATGGGATTTCTCAGTCTAATCCTCTTAAATGTTATCTTACCTCAGTATTAGCATATTATTATACAACGTGAAACAAATGCTTAAGTATTATAATGTAAAAGTACTAGGTATGTAGGTAAGCAGTAAGCGTAGGCTATAAAATAACTTGATCTAAATCAATGATATTAAAACTAAAGATACGTTATGCCCTTACAAATCAACCAAAAAATCTGTTCCGATCGAGCTACAAGCACACATGTTTATCTTTTGTTTCATTAAACTGATCACACATTGATAAATTATGTAAAAGGGATGGCACTACTAAAACCATAATAATAGTGAAAAAGACAGCTAGTGTTTGTCGCTCGAGGTCGCTCGCGTCACAGCGCGTCACGACATCTGTGACCAAATGGCACACATTTGCACACTTGGCACACTAACAAATTCAGTAGGTACGGAACAGTCAGTAAAAGTTAAAAGAAATATTCGATATTAGTACCAATATTTAACATAACGTTTTATGTAGGTACTTACCTATGGTATGTAATCAATCATTTTTATTCAATTTGGAGATATGATTTTTTTGAAATCTCAAAACAACTCGGCATTTTGGTGAAACTGTGGTGAAACTATAGACGGCCTCACTCACGGCAGCTATCGACTGTATGAATTGAAATCGCTATACCTACTTATGCCCATTCGACTGACGTACTTCTAGCGCCGTGTTGGCATGTCTTGTAAATGTCACCGGAATTTCCTAGGAAATTTATAAACTTACGGTTCTTATTATATTCCGGTGACATATATACATAATGTCATTGATCTAAATCATAGCGCTTAATTCAAAAAGTAAATGTCAACTTGATTCTGACAAGATGCAAAGCGCGAAAGAATTTAAATAAAGCCTAAATTGAATAACAGTAAAGAACAATGCCCAAAAATTATTTTTCATTATTGTTAGCGTCTTAAAACGTCAGTTATACCGAAGCAATTCAATTATTTTTTTACGTATTTTAAAATTAATACCTGTACCCGTATTACCCAGCGTAAAATAATTTTATTAATAAGTGATGAATTGACTATAATAACAATGATGTCAACAATGTCCATTTTCATTCGGGTACTCACTTCGATACATAGCTTGTATCAAGCAAGATATAGGGAGACTTCTGGCCAATATTACAGACAGAAATTCGTTATAAATGTTGGTATGACAAATGTAATGATGTCAAATTTCCATTTCCGGTTGTCAATCAAAAAAAAGTCAGAATAAAATAATGGTAAAAATTACAGGCAGCCGTAAGTCTCCCCTACTCTATGGCTCAATGGTTATAAGAATTCAATCTCAAAATACTTTGCTTCTGGGGTGTGTCTGCTGAAAATTCTTATATATCCAAGCTCAGAAATTAAAGCGGCGATTTTTAGATTTTTTTTATCTTAAGATGCTAAAGTTGAAAATGAAATAAAACGATGTATGTCAGTTGGGCATTGTTCTTTATATAAACAGGAGTAAATTAGTCAAGCGGAATCTAGTGTTTTATAGCATCCTGTTCCTTTCTACAACTATAACGAGAAATTCAAGATTACGTGCAAGTGAAGGAAATGTCATAAAAAATCAGCAATGTTTCGTCAGTCTGTGATTACAGTTGTAAAACAAAATTTCAAACATGTAAACAAAAATATGGTTAACTGAAACAGACACCGTATTGTCATTTATGTCCATATTGATATGTGTTATAATAACCTTTCATTGGCAATCGAAAATTTGAATGATATCTCACATGATTTATCGCAGCTTATAATAACTTATCTAAACGCACATGGATACAATAAACAATACAATCTATGTTTTGATTTTGACTAACATCTACGTGCCCGTAACACCAGAAGAATACTAAATGCCATTAAAACTGATGTTTTATATCAGTATAACGCCATCTCTTGGTCAACAATGAAAGAAGAAATTTATTTAAATATGAAAACAATAAAAGATCTAATCTCTTTCTAATTAAAAATGCGCCCTATTCAAAGAACAATGAACCTTACAACACTAATCATGACAAGAAACACCTAACGCGGACAATGGCTACGTTAAACAAAAGTAACAAAACAATAAAAGTATGACATAACTGGCCGGTTGCAGTCAAACAATACCAAATGCGCGATAGAAATCTTTTATTAGCATAACAATTAACAATCGGCGTTTTTCCGAAGCACTGGTGGAAAGGACACGGTTTGTTTGCCAAAGCGGCGCCCGCGCCGGCGCCCGGGCGCCATCGCATCCGCTAGTGATGTGCCACCGTTCACTTGATGTGAACAGCGATAGTTTTTTCATTTACGATTTATATTTATATAATGAGTGCTGCTAGCGGAACTGAATGCATATATTGCGTTGTTATCTTAATTAATATGAGTACAGTGTGTTTTTTATTATTTATTTTTGAGTTCCTTGAAATGAATGGTTATATTAACGGTTAGAACTTGAAGCGAGAATGATCATAAATATTAAAATCATCATAAAAGTAAGCACGATTAGGTGTCTACCTACTTCAAATTACATTTATTTATTACTTTAATGTGACAAAACTTAAAAAATACATTCGAAATATCAATAAAAAAGGTTTTATCGATATAAATATACCTACATAGAACGATGTCTGTAAGTCAAAAGGAATAATAGGTACAATAATAAGCATTCTTACTCAAGAACTTATTAACTTTGCCACAGTAGGTATAGGTCTTTTTCAGTGAATTTTGGCATTGCTTTAATGGGACCTGTTAAAACTTATGCCAATATACAAGGGTATAAAAGTAATACTTTAATAGGATTTTTTAGGTTTGCCAATATATTGTTGATTTTAATTTCATAAGTTTGGTATTTCAATAATTTTGTAATCTGTATAGGTATCTATTGGTGGAAAGATTGTTATCCATTTAAGAATATGTATAACAAAGGATACTATTAATAACACAGTAATACCTAGTACAAGCCCTATTACAAAAGAAATCACTAATCCTACTAATTACAAGTATCTATTTGTTTACATAAACCTGTGTATTTATCAACACGCTACAGGTTAATCAAGATGACATTTACTTTGTTATTTTAAACGTGATTGCATCGCAACGATTATCTCGATTGCAGACAGTGAGTGAGGAGTGAGGACACTCGATAAATCTACGAGTATTCATCGATAAATGAGCAATGAGCACTTACGATACTTTATGGTTTTCTATGGGTGCAAATTAAAATGAATTCTATTTAATAGCATTATTCTCCTCTAAAAATCTACATTGTTCTCTGAATTACTGTCAGCCACCATCAATACGCGTCTAAAAAATACTTAATCACTATATTATATCTTCGATGTAAGCTACTGTGAGTAAATACAACTTAACATGGTAGTTATTTTTTAGCATCTACATTTGGTCTTTGGTCATCAAAATGTACCGAAAATTATCATCAAATAGGTATATTAAGTGGCTTAGTTATAAAATCAGAGGTTGGTTTCCGTGGCCAAAAATCTGTGGTTTGACTTATTCACTGTTTTCTATTGCACATATCTGCGATTATAAACACTATTTTGGTTTTATTTTTACCTGAATCTAGTTACCAGTAAACATAGTGCAGTTAATTGTCTTACTTTCGTAAAACTTCTAGTCTGAAATAGACGAAACATGTTCTAATTCTGAAATGCATCGAAGAATGTTTAGTAAAACAGCGCCGTCAGAATTGTAAGCAATTATTGTTGATAAATAAGCTTTTCCTGAATGAAGGAAGCTATTGATAAAATGAGACTATGTTTGATTAGCAGCTACAGTATAATTATTGGTACTTATTCTCTATCATTTCTTTGTATAAACTATTTAACTATATGAACTATGTAGGTTCTGCAGACATAAGTAAATCTTTCTAACTTGCACTAAGAAAACAATAAAATTTAGTAATTGCTACTTCTAAATAACAAACGTTATTTGAATACACATTAATATAAAAACATGCAAACCCACAACCCAAAAACAGATATATCTGTATCATTAAACACGATGAAATATGATAACTCCTAATAAGAGTTTTCTGTTGCTAAATATACAAAATATGTGTTACACTACAAAACCGCGAACCACAGGCCGTTGCTAAATAACACTTAGCGAAATATTAGCACAAAATATATTACCAATGTAACTAGGAGCAACGCAACGACAAGTCGCCGCATAAATTAAATGGAGAAACTAGGAAAATCGTTGGCAGATAAGTGACTAGCCGCCTCTTTGGTTTCACGAGTACTTCTGTGTATTTATAAGCTTCTAGTCTTCGAATTGTTAGTTACTAATTTGCATTTTTGCTTATTTGATTATTTGCATTATCTTTAAGAAAAGGTAATTTACGTTATTCTTAACTCTGTTGGATGAATTTTTATACACACTGTTCATTTTAACCTTGATTTCAACATGAATTGGTCTCAGTTATTCTTTGAATCTTTTTGATATATAATACATACTTGGTTAAGCGGAGTCCTGGTTACTGGATTGAATTAATCAGGTTAATATTAGAATCTATCTCATTTAACATCGCTACTAATCCCTAATCCTTAACTTTATGGTTTTGTGCACTCATTTTACTGTACTAGCGATTAACTAGTTCTCATTCACTATCCATTGTTCCTATTGTGTTCAGCACATCACTATTATCTTTCTGAGTCGGAGCGCTAATTGTTCTTGCTAATTAATTCGCCTTTTATCTGTTTGCATCCAAAATTATGCTAATATGTACCCTATTTTTTCAGGGTAAACCGATGACTTTAGTAGCGTTAGAGATTAATTGTAAACAGTTGCTTAAACTTTAAAAGGTCTCATTTAATTATGACACTCATTTCGAGTTTTGGAACAGAGACTGACTTCCGAATTGCTAGTAAGTGCTGTAATGTTCCGAAGTGCTATAATCTACTGTAACCATTGAAGTATAATGTCATAGAACAGATATCTCGAACAAAATGTGTGTACCGCCCGGGAGGTTCGATTTTCAAAATTGAGCCCCGGTTCTCCTTTCAAAATCGAACGAATCCATTGAAGATTGAAGCCACGTGGCGCCAATGCATACATGGTGTTCGTGGTGTCTGTTCTATACGCTAGTAATAATACTTCAATGACTGTAACACATTTTATCATGACACAGGAGTTAGGTAACACAATCATACTTTTGCCCTTATTCTATTCATCAGTAGTAGACAGCACATACATTATTATTAACGCTTATCATTCTTCGAATCGAGAGTGTTCTTTTCATCGTTTTTCGTCATCCTCATATCTTGTAATCCTTTATTTCAGACACCTTGGTCCTGAATACAAGAACTGAACCTTTGATTCTCAACAAAAAAAAGTTTTAAATTTAGAAACGATTTTCATAAAACAGATTAAAGTAATAACAATAATAAGGCATTGAATTCGAAAAAAAATAATTCATTCTATTTTTAAATAATTATGTTTTTGTAAACAGAAAGAAAGGTGGTTGACCAGGTGTTCACTCTACAGATTAATGAGACCTTTACATTGCCGTCATTAGGTACTCATTCCTCGTATTATTATGACTATGACTATCAAACCATTAAAATCGGTAAATGCGTGCACTGTTTTTCAACCATTAGCTGTTATAAACGTACTGCAGCGGCGTCGCATCAATCACTGGTTTTATTTCGCGGCTCGTGTTACCCAGTACTCACTGTATCTGTAATTGTCCGAGAGCTGGCGCCACGGCTGCTTGGCCGTCTGCCATTGCAATAGCATTCTCAGGCGCGATTAATTTCGACATCAAAACACCGACAATGGCTGCAACTATCTTTCCATCTGTCAAAATCGTATGTTGTTGTGAAGTTTGAATTTAGAATTTCGGGGTTTATTAATGGCCTGTGAATTTGTTATGATTGTTAACTAGTGAAGAGAATTTACGGGGATTTTTAGTATTGCTGAATTTGAACGGAGAAAGTTACTATTAAAAATGTTATGTATTATGCAGACTACTTAGTTTAAGAAACAAAAGAGTCCGAAGTTGCTGACTTCTATTTGACAGATACAATACAACTAACTGTTTTAGGTCTGTTACTTATATAAAAATGTCTCAATGTTATTGATCTGTATTTAAATTGTTGATCCGTCTGCCTTTTTGTTTATTTGCTCTTGTATAATGGCGTCCTGTTACAGTCGAATTAAAAGCTACTCGGTGTATTATTTAGAATAATAAAACAGGTCTTGTCCTTATAGCGGCAGAAGAAATCTTAACTTGGTGTGAGTCAAATATTTTATACTTACGTTTATTTATTTTATTCTAACTTCAGTAATGTATGGAACATAACTGCTTATTCGAAAACTATTTTATCAATAATTTACATTGAAATTTTATGTCATAGAACCGACATCGCGACACCGCGAACACCATGTATGTCCCAAGGAATTAGCGCCAATGGGCTTCAATCTTCAATGGATTCGTTCGATTTTGAAAGGACGGGAGCTCGAGTTTGAAAATGGAACCTCCCGGCGGGACCACACATTTTGTTAGAGACGTCTGTTCTATGACATTATACTTCAGTGCTGGCCATCAATAATTTGCTTGTGCATTGTAGCATGATAATCTAGTCTGTATCTCAGTCGGTCGTTCGATTGTGCCATTGGAACTTGGACCGCAGCCATCATTCTTCAAGGTGTTTGAGTTATGTACTGCTGAAATATTCAATTCGATTGTTGATAATAACTTTTAACACGGCTGAATTACTGCGAGGTTAATTTCTTCGTGTGTGTGTGTGTGTGTGTGTGTGTGTGTGTGTGTGTGTGTGTGTGTGTGTGTGTGTGAGTATTATTTAAGACATGTTGGAGGCTGGAGCCCTTATGGCGGCATGAAAACTTTCGATACGAACTCCTCTACCAATCTGCACTGGAGCAGCGTGGTAGAGCATGCTCTATGCCTCCTCAAGAGGAGAGTGGTTACTTACCTTACTAGTAACTTATATAGTTTTAGTGTTTGTTAGGGCCACGTGAGGCCACGAACCGGTGTCATGCTCGTAAATCCTTTCTGTCGGGCGCGGTAATGCTTGCAAGTTACGATAATGTTGGGGATTGTATTCAGTTACATTTGTAGAGAAGATCAACGGCATTAATGTACAGTCAGCCCTGCATAGCTGTCTTTTACTGACTTTCCTATATTTTAACTTAAATAAAGTGACTGTGACATAAGGATGGATAGACAGACATGACGAATCTCTAAGGGTTTCGATTTTTGCCATTCATTCTAGAATGAATGAATAAATGAAAAACCCTAAAAACAGTGTTAGTTTGGCTTGCACGTCGCGTCGTCCCGCCCGACAATCGAATACCTATTTCACGCAAATTGATTACCACTTTCGGTGAAGAAAAGATCGTCAGGATGTAATGTAGGAAGTTTGAATAAGCCCCATTAATTTTCAGAGATAACATAATACATATGGGTTAATTGTACGAGTAATAAGATGTTACACATTATAATTTAAAAAATAGCTATTTAACATACCAGCACCTGTTAGGTGTGGAAAGGTCACGTGCTCATTTTCCGCACTTAATGCCATTTCTATACATTTTGGAGGCAGCGTTTGGCTTTGGTGTGAGTGTTTACAGAAAAAAAGCTTTGTCTAGCTGACCCTAGAGGCCACAGAATACGCTGTTGTCGACACGTGACTATGTCTCTGCTATAAACGCACTCTGTATCATTAAGTAGGTATGTACATCTTGCTATTTATGTTGAGTTGTATATGTCTATTGCGTGTTTTGCGTCGGTAAAACTTGTAGTTGCGGGTAACTGGGGTCTCAGGTTCAAAGGACTCCAGTAATCTATGTGCGCAGATTGTTTAAAGACACTTCAAATGTTTTATTAATATCTCCTTGACTCATTTGAATTCTAAATTGAAATTCTACTAAGCAAGTTTTATATATTTCCTCTATTACCTTTTCTATTGGCTGTGTCTTACTTACTAAAGGGTCTCCGGTTGCATTCCCAGGTAAACATTTACATGACAGATATAAATAATATAAGGGATTCCTAGTGCCAGAATCGGAGATGATATACTTGTTTACAATTTTTAATATTAATTATAAAAAATATTACATTTTTTTTCTTTCGTTTCTGTGCTAGTCCCGCAGTTAGTTGGTTTCGGCTGGCTTATCTATGTATGTACCTACATTATATGCTCCTGATTTCCCACATATTCATTTGTTGCTGGCAATCCTAGGCGTGTGTGAGCATTTATTTATTTAAAAACATTTCTATAGGTAACGGTGTTAGTTACACACACATTTTTAAATCCATTGTTGACGAGAACCTTTCTGTGAAATCCAATCACCAAGTCACTCCAGCTTTCAATCAGTAATGAGGATAATTGAAGCTTACTTCGCTCATGCTAGTTAAAAAGTAGAAACCGTTTGGCAACGGTCGAGGGCCTAACGAGGCAATCAACACAAATAAACATTATATCGATGTTTGATTGCGAGCCATCACTAGCCTATAGTCCGACCAGTTGTGATTGAACGAGAAAAGATATTGACACTTTCAATTGTTTATTCCTTACGACTTTACCTCGGTGACTTTTCTTGTGATACAGAGGTCCCGTATTCGATTCCCAAGGACTATTTGACAGATAAATGTTTGTTCTTGGTTTGTGGTATATGTGTTGTCTTATGTTGTGTATATGAGTGAGCATGTTTATGCTTCGGTAGATCAGCCCAAACTATAGCGTTGATTTGCGAAAGACCTACCTAATCCAAATCCGCGTTTCACGTTTAAAATCCCATGTTTTACTTCCTTGCTGTTTAGATATTTTATTTATGTCAGTAATAAATAATAGGAAATTCTTGTCATCTATTTTTTTATATAATGTACTTAAAAGCCTATTTCCTCTTCTTGATCCTTCCAAAAAATCACATCTGCTAAATCGTCGTTACTAGAACACGTGAGGACTGTGAGGAGTGTACATACAGACAGACGGACCAATTAGAGGCCCGTGAAATTGTTTTTATGGCATTTTCTTGCGTCCAGCTGCTCTTAATTGATATGTCCAGCTCTCAGAGCAGTCATTACCGATGATTGCCCAGTTGAATAATACTTTGTTGTGTTCAGTTACTTTGCTTGCCTTTAAGGATATTTTCTGTTTTGCTTTCGGTATCCCTTTAATGGTCGTAGCGCACATATTAACTCGGAAAGGGATCGGCACCGGATCGCCTCGCCGTCAACCTAACATAAGCGCGTTATAACCGACCAACAGCTCCAAATCGACTCGGCTACGGCTAGGCGACGCCGCGCTTACGGCTCGCCGGCCGCTGGTTGACGGAATGAATGACAGCAGTTCGCCGACGCAGCGGTAGCCGCGGCGCGGCGCGCGCACGAGGAAACGGAAAGTCGAAGGATAGCGTACGGTGAGACGTAAGCGCGGGTACGGCAAGTCGTCCACGCACCGTACCGCGGTTCGTGAGCTTGTCTCGAGGCGAGGCGATTACGTTACGAATCCGATAAGTGTGCTTTACAGTAGGGAGTTTCATACAAAGAATACCTACTGACATGCAAGAGTTGATACGTTTACGTTCCGTTTACGAGTTGATATGTGTGCTACGACCATTACTTGATAAGTTTAAAAACAACAGTCCCGTTTGATGAAGTTGAATTCCATCATCTTAGATAAAGCCTTTTGCTCTTTTAAAGATTACAATGTTGTTAAATAAAATTAACTTTGCAGGTAGAGCCAGCATCTAAAATGGATATTATGTATTACGAAAGTCCAATTAAAATAAATTTAAATTAAAATAAAAGAAATTGCTATATTTCATAATATAGCAATTTTTTCCCTTTCTTCTGAGTTCATTCTATAACAAAAATTAATTTCCATGGAACAGATAAAAAATATACTCCGTGGTCAGTTCCTATGGACGTCAGTACCATACCATCAAGTTATGCTTTACGAACAGGGAATCAGAGAACTCGCTTATTAAACATAGGCTCGTAGATACGGACTCCTAAAGGAATGTTTACCCACATAGCAACGCGAACGTGTAACAAGCTAGGTATTTCATAAAAACCGTGCCTTTACCTTGCGTGTTACGGTGTTATCATGATAAATGAAGCCATTAACTACAGTTCGTCAGCGACTTGCCAGACTCCGAATAGCGATTGGGGTCGGAGCGATAAATGTGATCGAATTGAGCCACTTGACGCTATTTGTAGCTGAAGCTGCTTGATTGGAACTTGGACCAGTATTAATTAACATTCTAAGACAGTGATTTGGTTTGATAAATTGGGTGATCGAAGCGAGCCTATAATTTCTTATTCCTTTTGTAGTAGGCACCTAGTCTACACTTTATGGAAAAACTATCAACCGCTTGGTTTGGGTTTTGGCATGGTAATTTAAATTCAGGTTACGATGAGTTATCTATTATTAAAACATCATTTTATAAACACTGTAAAATATAAACGGTACAACATTTTGCATTACTACTAACGCAAAACAATATTTTTAGAAAACCTCGCGAGCCCTCGAAGAGCTTGTGCTTTTTGCTTGTTCTTTCTTCTTTCTTACTAAGGTGTTACTGATGTCAATGGCGATGACAACTTACCATCAGGCGGCTCGTCTCTTGTTTATCTGCTTTATAAAATAAGTTCAACTCACCGTGACAAGTTATCTTCAACCCGACTTACTTTGTCAGATTGCAAACGTCTTCTACAATCAGTCTGGAATTTAGCTGTCGTAAGACGTCTTCTAAACTGAATTACTGTGAGATAGTACTAGCGAGACGCCCTATTTAGAGCGTCAGTGCCGTCAGTACAGTATCATGGCACAGACCAATTACTAGGAAAAATTACATCATCACCGCTAAGAATACCGCTTCGTGACAACGCTAATAAAGCGAACAGAAGGACCGCCCTAGCGTCCTAGTGAGTAGTGACGTCAGGAATGTCAGGATGGGTTGTACCACAGATTAAATAATATTATTTATACCACCTTTGACTAGTAAATGTTACAGTAGCTGACTTATGATCCAATCGCTGCTGAAAATTTGAGTAAAACTTACTTATTTATACATTCGTTAAGTATTAATTCGTAAGCAAGTACTTATTTCAAACACAGTTTAGTGCTTACGAGTTGACAAACTGAAAAGCAAAATAGAAAATAACATCGCAAATATAATATTAAGTAATAATAACATGTCATTGTCTCCCAGCATAATAATTTTTTCAACTTCTTAACCTCCATTTATGAAGTCCTTAGCCTCTTATGCAGTGAATGACTTGTTTCATTACGTACTAAGTAGCGATTCTATTTTCCTTTCCCGAGAGAATACAAGCGCTTGTAATTTGTATCAGAATGTTAGAAAAATAACGATAAATTTTGCATAACTTTCTTATATTACATGTTTATGCAGAGTTTGCATGTTGGCCTGAAAAGATTAAAACACATTGTGAAGATTTTTTATTGATGTTGTTAGATTTAATTAAAGTTATGTTAGGTCCTATTGTTAAACTTACGTAGTATAAAATAGTCAATGTTATTACAAATTTATCCTCAAATCCAGATTTGGAAGTGTTTAAGATTATTGTGAATTATGTTTATTGTGATTGTCTGATTTATTGTGAATTTGTTAATAAAATTAAATGTTAATGTTAATAATGTGGAATGAGTTAATAATTAATTTCGTATTCTAGATACTGTTTTGCAGCAATTACTAATTCGGCTCCATTGAAGTATAATGTCATAGAACAGACATCTCAAACAAAATGTGTGTCCCGCCCGGGAGGTTCGATTTTCAAAATTGAGCCCCCGTTCTCCTTTCAAAATCGAACGAATCCATTGAAGATTGAAGCCACGTGGCGTCAATGCATTGGAACATACATGGTGTTCGGGGTGTCTGTTCTATACGCTAGTAATAATACTTCAATATTCTAGATGCTGTTTTGCAGCAATTACTAATTGGGCTCGCATTCTTTACCAGCCTACGATTAAACAAGACCTTATCGGTTGAAAACGTAAATACATTAAATAGTCCGACTCACCTATAATCATCTGTTATTATCGTTCGAAAAGCGGTCTCTTTTATACCGGCGGCTTCAATAATAGCCCCTAAAACATATGTCTCTGGAATTACTACTAGAATTAACAAACCGACATCCGTCGATGGACTATTAAAAGTCGATTCGGTTTTTAAAATTGGTCTTTGTAAAGAGTTAAAGACCCTAATTTGTAAAATATTAAATAGTAAATACTTAGTTCAAAAATGGCTGCATCTGGTGCTTGAGATACATAAATTGTTCAGTAGTTAATGAGATTGGATTTATATACCAAATATAAATCCAAATATTAAACTCGTCATAAATTTTTCATTAAATGAAAGACTGCGTCTGTGACTATTAGAATGAGTTTTTATTGGAATAAGAGAGTTTGTTAATTTAGATATGAATTATTAACTAATCATATTTTATAAATTATCAGTGACTACTCTGTAATCCCGAATACTTACATTTGTATTTATAAAAAAAATCCTCAAATATTCACTTTTTCTAATCATTAAATTCCGTCACCTGCGTTCACATCACAGTACTTATCCATGATGTAATTTTAAATTACTTTTATTCACTGATTCCACGTTTGTTTCTCCACTAATGAACACTTGAAAATTATTCCGTTGTGTACTTTCAACAGTTTCAACTCTTATAGTAACCTTAATTAAGTCCTGGACGGTAAGTGGCGAGCACCAGCGAATGATAAACAGACACCGTTTAATGTCAATTAGAAGAACGTTAGAGAATTACTGTGTAAATAATTATCATCATGCTTGAATCACTTTAAATGGACCTTAACGCGTGGTGTTAAAGTTGAAGTTAACTTGAAGTGCTTCGCTTCGGAAAAGCGCTAACGAGCTTCTGTTCTTATAATGTGTTTTAGCAAAATTGTGAAATATTAGTTGCTTATAAAATATTACATCTTTCAATCGTTGCTAATGGGTTTGACGCTTTAGTTATTCGTTTATTAGCTTTGGGATTAAATGGTTAAGTAATAAAAATTAACTATTCATTTCTAGTAATATACTTTAGAGTGCTATAACCAATGATATTTAAAAAACATAGATACGCCATGCCCAAACGCCATAACCAAAAAATCTGTTCTGAAAAGAGCAACAACACACGCATTTACCTTTTGTTTCACTACACCAATCGCACTACAATTAAATAATACACGAAGGCATTTTAACGTTTGACATAGTCAAAGCTGGAGCGTTTCTACAACAACAAAACTGCCTATCGTCTTGTATTGACAGAGCGACTACGAGCAGACAAGGTCAATTGACTGCTCTTACGATCTTCATCTTCGGCGCGCTAGTGACATATTCTACCTCTTTTTTTACTTATAATATCATTGCTAAATAATAATAAATTTAGGTACATTATTACATTCAGTTGGTAAGAACAACAGAATTTTGGCCAAATTGGATACATAATTATGAATAAAATCATTCACATTAATATTATTTTCATGTTCCATTATATAAGCTATTATGAACAAGAAATAATGAATCCATGTTTCTAGATAAAATTTATCCGGAAACATGAATTCATTTGTGTGATAAATCTAACTCAGCCTAACCTAGGAGACAATCAGACAATTTGCATTACCCAATTATAAACCTCAATTTCAAACTACTAAGTAGTGCTCTACATTATTATGTAGGTAGTTTAGACCTACACAATTCAAAAGATTTAATGCCCGAATAATTTAACAATCACTATTCGAGTGGGAAACAAAGAAACGCCGAACCGTCGATTGTCTAATCACCCAACTAAATGCCTTGGGACCGGAGGCTCGACCAAACAGGATTATGCCTTATTACGAAGAATCGTGATGGGAACCTCCTGTAAATTTGTATACCGTGATATAAACCGCACCCACATTAGTATATTCTTATCCGAACTATGATAAACTATGAACTATCTTATTGTAATAGATAATAAACTCTCATACAATTCATATTGAATTAGCAAAGGAAGAGCTCTTGCCAGTTTCTCAGGATGGGTTTTTGACCCGATTTGTTCATATTTGGAACATGTAAATGCGACCATTGTAGAGAAATTGATAGCAATTAGCCTGAATCGTGATTCAGGTTTTGACACGATTGCCGTGACCATCCTCTAACTTTCAACCCTTGAAGTAAGTAAATAGTACAAATAAAATCGTGTTGTCTGACCAAAAAGCTTCTTATATGATTTATGACAAGAATCTTGTATTAATATATTTTTAACTAGCTGTTGCTCGCAGCTTCGCACGTGGAAATTTTGCTTATCATAGTTATCCCCTATTTCACCCCCTTGGGGGTTGAATTTTGAAAAATCCTTCCTTAGTGGATGCCTACGTCATGAGGAATACGTGTGCAAAATTTTAAGCTTCTAGTTCAGGCTTTGATCTGTGCGTTGATACATCAATCAATCACTTTTGCCTTTTGTATATATGTACAGGTAGATAGATAGAAGACAGACAGAAACAAAATTCTTCCGAACCCATAAAGTAATTTTCGGAACCATCCTAAAATCGTTACTAGGTTTTTGAATTCACACACAATGGATACAGAAAGATGTTTTAAACAGGAGGTCTGAGTTCTCGTCAGTGGGCGGCTACCCTATAATCTGGGTCGTTTCGACCCCAACGGAATGCCTCTCTGATTACAGGCGGTTAGTTCGTTAATTCCAAATCATAGACCCTTTTATGAGTCCAACCGAATCATCTATTGTCATTTTCGAATTTTAAACCTTTGTGGAACATGGTTAGGGAATTTTAGGGTTAATTGTCTTCTGAAATTACACTTATAGGGTAAATAATAACATGACATTATTTTTGCCTTTCCTGTTTTTTTTTGAAGTTATACTTCTTTTGGCGCGATGGTGAAAAATTATGAGAGTGAATTTCTACGATGCGCGCGCACACCGACACCTAAATTCTGCATCGTGAAGTTAGCTCAATTCTGTATTTTTTCTGTATGCAAAAAAGTTTTCACAGTATTTACCTTATTACAAACGATTTTATAATCGATTGAATTGATTCATAATAATCGATTGATGGAATATAATAATATATTTTATGTATTATTTGTTAATAATAATTATAATATTAATTTATTTCTTACATGTTTTCGTATTCCATACATATTAAAACTATGTAATATATTTAGAATTACCATTCAATCGTTACGCTAATTTTATTAAATTACATTTCGAATATTTTGACATCGATTAATCGATTGACAACAAAGATGATGTAATCCCTAATAATGTCATTTTGGTAACCATAGTATTTATAAATAACACCACTGTACTGTCATATTTGTCATCGATCTTTCATGTTTCTACGCGTGGTTTTTGAAGTTATACTTCTTTTGGCGCGATGGTGAAAAATGATGAGAGTGAATTTCTACGATGCGCGCGCACACCGACACCTAAATTCTACAACGTGAAGTTAGCTAAATTCTGTATTTTTTCTGTATGCAAAAAAGTTTTCACAGTATTTACCTCATTACAAACGATTTTATAATCGATTGAATTGATTCATAATAATCGATTGATGGAATATAATAATATATTTTATGTATTATTTGTTAATTATAATTATAATATTAATTTATTTCTTACATATTTTCGTATTCCATACATATTAAAACTATGTAATATATTTAGAATTACCATTCAATCGTTACGCTAATTTTATTAAATTACATTTCGAATATTTTGACATCGATTAATCGATTGACAACAATGATGATGTAATCCCTAATAATGTCATTTTGGTAACCATAGTATTTATAAATAACACCACTGTACTGTCATATTTCTCATCGATCTTTCATGTTTCTACGCGTGGTTTTTTGTATTTTTCTATTAAATATTTTCAGCGTACCTATTTGGAGTCCTATTTACTATTGAAACTCATCGACACGCACACAGTTATTTTAATTTACTGTTGTATTCGATTTCGTACTTGTGTTTTGGTGAATGTGTTTTCGCAGTTTTGCTACAATTTCTGGCAAACCAATACTATATGAATATGGACTACTTAATCGCCTGTTTTGTGACTGACAAAGGTTCAGAATAAGTCCTGAACACTGGATAACGTACCCTATACATCTTTAGAAGATCAGTAGTTTGCTGTGGCCATACTTACAATGAGTATGTTATGGTCTCAGATTAAAGAAATGTTATGGTATCTTGATTGGGCAAGGTACCAACGGAATATAGCGCCGCCTGCACAACTAGACGAAATATTAATATAAATGATAACTAATAAAATCTCTTGAAATATGCAATAGCTTTTATTATACAACCTTTTTATGACATTCGTTTTGGGTAAAAACCATTTAAGTAGTAGATAGTATAATAGACACCCGCCAACTTAGTTTTAACCATTAAACTCGTAGATTCTATTGGCAAGTCACGTATTAATTTTGGGATTTTATTATAGAAATGTACACCAAGCCCTATGAAAGATCGTTGCACTTTACTTTGGCGGAACGAAGGTGTAATTAATTGATACATTATTTTTGTTTGGCGATTATTAATATCAAAATTTTGTTTATACGCGTTTATATTCTTCCTTATAAAAACTACATTATTAATTTATTAAGTTGGATAACCTTAGCTGTGTGTTGTAATGTTTAGTTTGTACGATTCCCTAACATGAAATATTACATGTTTCTTCTGATGAATATAAATATTATTTACTAGGTTGATCCAAACGCACGCCTAATGATAAATAATCACTATCGGACGAACATGAATCATCAAAACTGCTCTCAGATTCCGTATCACACTCGTCTTTCAATTCTATAATAAATTTATCAATTTCCGCGTCTAAGCTTCCATCCATTTTACAAAACTTATCCTCAATATGTCGCACATGTTTTATACGCAGTCGGGTTTTTTGTATTTTTTAATTTTTTTGTGTGTAATAGACCTATCATTGATTCAGTTGGAAAAAATATTAGAACACGATTTCGTGAGCCATGACCACGTTTTATGCTATAATATGTACCTACGTTTGCCCAAAATTCTTCTGTATTTTCATTGAGCGACTCAGTTTCTTTTGTTTTTTGTATTTATAACACTATTTTCTATTTTAATTTTCAATATTATATTACATTGGTAGAAAATGCAAAAAATAGGGAGAAACGGTCGCTAAAACGGGATATCGGGAGACGATAACCAAAATCACCTCCATCATCATAATCATCAAAATCTCCCGATAAATCGGGAACTTTTGCAACACTCGTCACTTGACAGCAAGTAATGCTAATCTAATGGGAAGGTAATGACAGCTTGTCAGAGGTAAAATAACTGTGAACGGACTGTAGTAGTAAATAGTAATCGATACTTGTCTTTGGGACTAGGAGCACATTCTTTTTCTCTCCTTAATCTGTATTAAAGTTTAATGCCTGTCGGAAAATAAATTATTCTTCAACTGAACTGAATAAAATCTTTCATTCCCTCTCCCACAAAAACTGGTTTTACAGCATGGTATCGTAATAGTTCTCGTAATAGAACATAGATGGTGTTTTTACAATTGTAAAAACAGAAAAAAAAAAGATTTACAATTGATTTGTTTTTGCAATTGTAAAAACACCATCTATGTTCTATTACGAGAACTATTACGATACGTAGCAAAGTAATATTAGAATATACTACAAAATTAATCACAGATGGCGCTTAACACATATAGTTTGGCTATAGAGATTCGTAAATTAAATTATTTCAAAATATTATTTCATTTTTATTTTTAGTATTGCTGTTTTTGAATATTGTATTTTGAACAATGTTTTTTTAATATTGTTTTTTGATTTTTTTTTCATGTCAAAGAAGTATAACTTCTCACGCGCGTACAAAAGTACACGCACCCTTTTTTTGTATTTTTCTATTAAATATTTTCAGCGTACCTATTTGGAGTCCTATTTACTATTGAAACTCATCGACACGCACACAGTTATTTTAATTTACTGTTGTATTCGATTTCGTACTTGTGTTTTGGTGAATGTGTTTTCGCAGTTTCGCTACAATTTCTGGCAAACCAATACTATATGAATATGGACTACTTAATCACCTGTTTTGTGACTGACAAAGGTTCAGAATAAGTCCTGAACACTGGATAACGTACCCTATACATCTTTAGAAGATCAGTAGTTTGCTGTGGCCATACTTACAATGAGTATGTTATGGTATCTTGATTGGGCAAGGTACCAACGAAATATAGCGCCTCCTGCACAACTAGACGAAATATTAATATAAATGATAACTAATAAAATCTCTTGAAATATGCAATAGCTTTTATTATACAACCTTTTTATGACATTCGTTTTGGGTAAAAACCATTTAAGTAGTAGATAGTATAATAGACACCCGCCAACTTAGTTTTAACCATTAAACTCGTAGATTCTATTGGCAAGTCACGTATTAATTTTGGGATTTTATTATAGAAATGTACACCAAGCCCTATGAAAGATCGTTGCACTTTACTTTGGCGGAACGAAGGCGTAATTAATTGATACATTCTTTTTGTTTGGCGATTATTAATATCAAAATTTTGTTTATACGCGTTTATATTCTTCCTTATAAAAACTACATTATTAATTTATTAAGTTGGTTAACCTTAGCTGTGTGTTGTAATGTTTAGTTTGTACGATTCCCTAACATGAAATATTACATGTTTCTTCTGATGTATATAAATATTATTTACTAGGTTGATCCAAAAGTAACGATAGTAAAAATGATACACGTTCAAATAAAATAATGTATTATTTTACAGTCTCCTAACTAATCAGTTCACATTCTCGGTAGTTATATTAAAATTACAACAAATTGAATTGCTTTAAATTGGGTTGGCATACGAATGACCCAAACGCACGCCTAATGATAAATAATCACTATCGGACGAACATGAATCATCAAAACTGCTCTCAGATTCCGTATCACACTCGTCTTTCAATTCTATAATAAATTTATCAATTTCCGCGTCTAAGCTTCCATCCATTTTACAAAACTTATCCTCAATATGTCGCACATGTTTTATACGCAGTCGGGTTTTTTGTATTTTTTAATTTTTTTGTGTGTAATAGACCTATCATTGATTCAGTTGGAAAAAATATTAGAACACGATTTCGTGAGCCATGACCACGTTTTATGCTATAATATGTACCTACGTTTGCCCAAAATTCTTGTGTATTTTCATTGAGCGACTCAGTTTCTTTTGTTTTTTGTATTTATAACACTATTTTCTATTTTAATTTTCAATATTATATTACATTGGTAGAAAATGCAAAAAATCGGGAGAAACGGTCGCTAAAACGGGATATCGGGAGACGATAATCAAAATCAGTAGATCTCCCGATAAATCGGGAACTTTTACAATACTCGTCACTTGACAGCAAGTAATGCTAATCTAATGGGAAGGTAATGACAGCTTGTCAGAGGTAAAATAACTGTGAACGGACTGTAGTAGTAAATAGTAATCGATACTTGTCTTTGGGACTAGGAGCACATTCTTTTTCTCTCCTTAATCTGTATTATAGTTTAATGCCTGTCGGAAAATAAATTATTCTTCAACTGAACTGAATAAAATCTTTCATTCCCTCCCCCCCACAAAAACTGGTTTTACAGCATGGTATCGTAATAGTTCTCGTAATAGAACATAGATGGTGTTTTTACAATTGTAAAAACAGAAAAAAAAAGATTTACAATTGATTTGTTTTTGCAATTGTAAAAACACCATCTATGTTCTATTATGAGAACTATTACGATACGTAGCAAAGTAATATTAGAATATACTACAAAATTAATCACAGATGGCGCTTAACACATATAGTTTGGCTATAGAGATTCGTAAATTAAATTATTTCAAAATATTATTTCATTTTTATTTTTATTATTGCTGTTTTTGAATATTGTATTTTGAACAATGTTTTTTTAATATTGTTTTTTGATTTTTTTTTCATGTCAAAGAAGTATAACTTCTCACGCGCGTACAAAAGTACACGCACCCTTTTTTTGATAATTTTCGTGACCAAATGATAGAACCTTTGAATTGCAGACTAACTATGCAGAGGGAATTTACCTACTATTAAAATGTGTTTTCCACACGACAAAATAGACACAATTTTCCTTTTTGAACTAGTCGTCAGGTAATAAAAAAAATATATTGTCATACCGTGTCGTACTTCCGAACGTTGTCTAATCTGGCTGTCCATCCATGTCTATCGTTGCATTGACCTGTCCAGACATGTCTGGCTCAAGTCCAAGAGAGAAGTCAGGCTGTACAGGCCACTAAAGGCTATCGCTTGGCTAGGCAGGTGATGACTTCGGCGCCGGCATAGCAGCTGCATTCTACAGTCTCATCAGTTATCGCAGTCGCTTTGACTTGTAAATTGAGTGGAACTCGAAAGCTGTACAATGTGTCTTGGTTACATGCTTAGCTATCGTTAATATGTCACCTTTTATCGTGCTAATAAATAGTTCTTCAATTCTTGAAATTATACCTCGGACTGGAAAAATGTTTAAAATAGATTCATTTATTTACCATAATTTTTACTTCCACTAATTCAACTAAAACAGTTATGGTTTTGCCATTAGTACGAGTATAGATTCGTTTATTATTTTTGAAAAATATTAGATGCGACAGGATTCGAGCTAGTTCCTCTTTCTCCGTACAGAGACTGGCCTTCAAATCTCTAGGTTACTGTCTTGTAGCTGCTATGAATATTTGTTCGTCAAATGTCAATACTATTACCATTTATCATAAACATCACATTCAATATAAACTTGACATGTCAGTACTGTTTAAGTTAAACGAAGCTGTCAATCGGACCGCACGCGTTTCATATCATTGTTAATTGCTTGTCAATGCCCCATGCACGATAAAATCTCGGTTCGTATCTTCTATCTCACTTCCAACCCTTTGATCTTGCATCGTCCGTCTCATTCCCACTAGAGCTTTAGTAGGATGAGGTAGGTGGTGAAGTTCGGGATCTTCTAGGATTCATGCAATTTGGCGTGGACTTTGTGCCGGATAAAGATTGGCAATATATAGAATGACATAGGTTCTCTGTATTATTTGTGTATGTCTCTATGTGTAACGTTTGTTGTCTAATCTGGACTATAATTTAGAGTCAGAACTCAGAAGATGTAAATGTCTTATGGCCTTTGCTTAAACTTTTTTATTATCTTTCAAGCAAAAATTAGAATACGAGACCCAAACAGAAGTTTATTTATGGACTTTTTCTAATAAATTCAATCATGGTCGATTTAAATTCTCAATAAAGGCATATTAGCTATCACAGTACTGATTGGCGGTTGTATTGTCCAGTTTTTGTGGCATCATCGTTTTTATAACACAATCCTTTGTTAGAACCGAACTATGGACTTTGTTGGGAGCAATAATACTAACATTTCTGACGACATTTTGATCTTCTATTAATAGTATGTTTAGTATACAGTAGTGCAGTATTAAACTCAATTGTTTATTACATAGTATTAAACTCATAAGTTCTTGTTTTTGATTTAGATTTTTTTTAACTGTTTACCTACTGTCTACAATAAATTGTTTGATTTGATTTGATTTTTCATTCTTCTCTCTTTTTGAATCAGGTGGCTTGTCTGCTTAGTTGTTGCCTAATTCACACAACAAATTCCATTTTTAGTATGGGTGCCAAGTACCAACTTGGATGTTTTCGCCATATACTTAATTGAAGCACGAATGAACACAGCCTTGTTAAAGATAAACTACAGGAGTGCAAGAGAAAACTATGGTTTGTGATAATTGATGTTAACTTCAATGAAATGGTAGTTTTGGAGCGTTTTGAACTGGTCCAGTAAAACGACGGTAAGTAGAAAGATACACAGTGCAGAGCCGCGGAACAAACTCTCGTCTAAAACAAATATTTGAACTGTACATTGTCTAAGGGAAAGGCGAAAGCGTTGAACTAAAATGAAGTACAAAGGATGGGTAAAGGAAAAATAGTAAAACTGCAATTACATAACATATTATATTACAAAAACAAAATTAACCAATACTAACAAACTTAACTTACATTCAACGAATTTAGATTCAGTGTTTTAAAGCACCGCACATAGGTATCTAATCTATAGTAAATAAAAAATCTTATATGTATAATATAAATTACATTTCTTTTTTCCAAGAAAGACTTGGTAACGCATTAGTGATGCCTTTGATGTCGCTGATGTCCACGGAGGACGCTAGCCGCCATTAGGTGGATCGTCAGCTCGTTTAGATGATTTCCATAAAACTATAACTTTATATGCTAATAAACAAACAAAAGCTATATTTATCCAACTAGAAAAGTTCTGAAAGTCTCTCTTCGTCTCTCCCTCTCCTCTCTCCTCCGCTCCCGCTTATACTTTAAGCCACACAAACAAGCCTGGCTGTGCTTGCTACGTGTGGCCGCTCAGCGGGTGCTTTGGGCCGGTTTTAAATAATTTGACCGCTGTCCTCCCTTGCGGCTACCCTCCCATTACAATGTTTACAACGGTGATGAATTTTATAGTGGTGGACTTCGTAGCAATGTTTGAATTAAATGTGAGATTTGATAGGTAAATACTGTTCATGGATTTAATTTAATTTATTAATTAATAATTTTTAAATAAATGGAGGATGATGAAAAGGATGTACAGCACCCTGAGTGGAAAAAAGCATACATACCTAAGTAGTGTTACTTTGAATTTTATTTATTAAATATGATGATGAAAGAAGGACAAAAACTGCATACGCTCAATTTTTTCAAATTTTTATCATTAATCTTGACGGTTTTGTGCAAGAAATCTTAATGTAAATTCCTTTGACTACTTACTAATATTTTAAGTGTTTTTGCTCTCCTGTAAAATTGCAATTTTCATCTTAGCCTTTTTTCTACTGAGGGTACGATATTCAGTATTCGAACCTACTTGCGCACGTAGAGTCCTATTTGCCACACACACACACCCAAAGTACATATTAATTATCAAGAAGTTCCAAATGAACGCTGCTGTAATAGGAAATATTTGTTATAAATATATTCTATGCCACTCATGTACCGTACCGTAATATAGGTAAATATAACCCGCCCCCACCTTCATTTTTAAAGTAGACTATCACTACATGGAACTACATTCTCTACACATTATAATCTTCTGTATACATATAAAAAAGGCAAAAGTGATTGACTGATGTACCTATCAACACACAGGCCAAAAAGGGCTAGAAACATGCTAGAAACTTAAAATTTCGCACACGTATTCCTCTTATGACGTAGGCATCCACTAAGGAAGGGTTTTTCAAAATTCAACCCCCAAGGGTTGTCACCCCCCTATGTCACCTGACATAGGGGATAAAAGTTTATATGTTGCAGAACAACGTCTGCGGGGTTAGCTAGTAAAGTAATATGTAGATAACAATAATTCGTGACAATAAGTATAATTCAATAGTCTGTCTGGTGTCTGATGGATACAGTTCTGCTACTTTGGGTCAGGATCGGCAATTATGGGTAAACGATTACGTGCCGGCTGACCGAGCCGATACCCTTGCTCTAGGGTTGCCGCTTACCACTTTAAAACCTAAATCTGTGAACTAATTATATTGCACGTTAGTATTCAGTTATTTCCAACTAGAAAATCTGCTTGTACAAGTCGTTACAACTCGAAGTATTACGCATTTTAAAAATAATTTAATATTAAGTTTACAGATAGAAAACAAAAGACATAATAAAAATGATTTAGGTAAAATCTGTCATAATACTGCTTGCTAATGAATAAATAAATAATAAACATTATATCGCGTTATAATGATGATGATACTTATTAGCATAATAAATTAACATGAGAAACATGATTTTAATGCTAATGAAAAACCCATAAATTTTAATTCTGATAGCCTAATTACAGGACTATACAATAATCTATAAAGGAATTTTAATTTTAATTTAAATATAATTTAAAATAATCCACAAGCTCAAAGTCACACAACGAGCTATGGAGAGGGCTATCTCGGTATTTCTCTACGCGACCGCGTCATAAATGATGAAATCCGTAGACGAACTAGGATAACCGACATAGCCCTAAATAATAAGCCAGCTGAAGTGGCAATAGGCTGACCATATAGTTCGAAGGACCGATAACCGTTGGGGAAGAACGGTCCTCAAATGGCGCCCGCGTCTCGGAAAACGGAGTACAGGACGCCTCCTGACCAGATAGACCGACGACCTGAAGAAGACATCGAGCATTCACTGGATTCAGAAGGCTCAGGACCGGTCAGAGTGGCACAAGTTAGGGGAGGCCTATGTCCAGAAGTAGACCTCCAAGGGCTGATGGATGGATGGAATAATATGGCACATCTGAACATAATTACAATGGCAGCCCTGTGTTTGGTATTTATTTATTTCCACATAATGAAGGGGTTCACTGCGCCGCCCGCCATTACCGAAATTATGTGGAGCTCGCCGTAATATTTGCACAGGTAGTTACAAGGTTGTAAACATTTTTGTTTTTATACCTTAAAATAAATTTGATAATATTCTGTAGCTACCTACTATAAAGAATTAAAAGTAAGATTTTTTTATTACAGATGAATTGATAATAACTTTCAGAATCCAGCAAAGATGTGCGCGAAGAAAAATTCCCCAATCAATAGGACTACATTCAGTACGCGATTCTAGGAATATGGCAATATTGCTATAGTCTATGAATCGAACGTATAAAACTGGACCAGAGATCTGCAGAAATTGATGTATACCTACATCATTGATAGCTGGCCATTTAAAGGATCCGCAATTGTACACCCAGCAAAAATATTTACTTGAAACTAGTAGAATTAGGTACTTATGTTAGAGTTATTCAAGAATCAATTATCTCTAATTCGACATGAATCATGACCCGTCAAAGTGTGTCAAGTAACGTAAAATCCAACCTCGATTTCAAAGACACACCATCAAGGAATACAATGGAATTATCATTGCCAAGCCATAACTCATTTCCATTTCATTGCGGGTATTCTATTGGTAGGTATGTCTGAAGCCTGCATTTGACCATTCCTCTAACTAAAAAGTCAATTGATCACGTTTGCCGCTCGAGTGCGTGACCAATGCTTCGGAAAACATGGGTTGCAACTACCAGGGTTTATAAGAAAAGTTTTTATAATAGTTCTGTAACTGATAGAAGTCTAAAATTGAATTATTTATTAAGGACACCTTGACAATTCGATTAATTGAAAAATGTTTAACATTGTTTAGGTCAGTACGCAAGTCAATTTAGAATTTAGTAACCGAGCCATCAATATATTGCATCATAATTAAATATTTTTATATGGAAATAGATGATAAAAGTAAAACTATGATATAGTGTACTTCTTTTTTCTAATTCTTTATTGGTCTATTCGGTTTTAGTTCCACTTAATGAACCCTTAACATCCCTACTTTCTACTAATGGTAATGATTCAATCTATTCCAATGAACTCATTACCATAGCTCATTAGTCGCTCAATTATAATTTATCATTATAATGAATCGTTCGAACGTACACGGGCGAGTTTTTGTTGCAAATTTCAACTCGCTTTTATGGTAACGAAGTATTATAGGCACGCGGTTATATTGATTAAGTGGTCATTGTAGCTCGTGGACGGTGAATAAAGGTACAAAATATGTCAGCTTGTTGTACTTGAGCAGAATGTCATTCTATTAGGAGAAGAGCCGAGAATAAATGGACCACATGATAAGTGGTCCTTAGGAATAATTTAATCATCAAAGTCATCATCACTCACACGCCGGTAAAGGAAGTAGCGAATATGCTCGTTACTGTCTCTTAAACAACCAAATCACGTAAACTTCTCTAGAAGGAAGTTGGTAGATCACCAATCTAGTAATACTTCGTACCACGGGCGTACTTATATTTAAGAAAATTGAGAATTGGGGGAGTCCTTTTTCAAGCAGCGTTTATTGTGTTTCAAAAGATCTAAATTCTAAAAAAAATATGGGGTGAATAGTATAGATACATATGTCTGTCATATATCTTAACTTTTCGGGGGGTAGGGGGGGGGTTGAACCCTCAAAACCCTTCCCTGGCACATGTACATAGGTTAAACTGGGTGATACGGACTCCAGCTATCTTCAAAAAGTGGCACTGGCCTCAACATTATTCCATTGTTCACAGGATGCACCACAAGTGGCGCGACCATCAAAAAACAAATATGTTAAATGCCTTATACATTTCAGTAGTTCCCTCAATTCCTTATGGATCCCATCATCAGAAAATATGGGACCAAACTTAAAGTATACCCTTTCAAATTAAAAAAGAACTTCCAAATCTGATAGGAGAGATAAATGACGGAGTTATTAAAACTAACATTTAAAAAATTTAACCGAGAGCCTTTTTTGAAGTCGATTAAAAAAACGTGCCTAAAATATTTCCTATGGCAAACCCAGTAGATTATGAATATGAAATAAAGCTCATATCTTCGCATAAGATTTCCCAATACAGTGGAACACCTGGGTACAAAGTAAAAAATCACAAATAACCAAGAAAAATATATATTTGTCACATCATCTACCGGTCAATAAACTTATTCAAGTTTTCATTGCTTCTTAATTTAAAATGATTGTATTCGTATTTTACGATTTAATGTCGTATATTTTCTCACCATATTATCTCTGGAAATACTAACTGAATATTAATTTATTTTAAGCTGAGTCATTTTAAATAATAATATTATTTTAATTGTTCCCAAAAGATCGTTGACTCTAGGTTTTGTTTATTATAAAATAGAAAACGATATTAACAAAGTAAAATATTAATTTAATAACTGAGCTTGGCGTATTTATTGCACATGGTGAAAAAAATGGAAGATTATAATGATCAAAAAGGAAAAATAATATTTAGAGTTGTTTGGACTTCCCAATACCTATCCTTTACCTAATTTCTTCCTCGGCCAAATTCAAATGTTCCGCCATGCGTTTGCCGCGTAAATGAAGAACGCGGCAAAAAGTTTCTCCCGGCAACCACCATGCGACGCGGCGCCACTGTAGTACAAGAAAGACATCGCCGGCGCTTGCGAGCAAATTCAACTGTGCTCCGTGCAAAAACTTATTAAAACGCAGAAAAACGCGAATTACCGATGGGCCCATCAATTTAAACTTTACAAGAGTGTGCGCGTGTGTTATTAAGTGCTACAGCTAGAACCAACAGCATTATACCAAGTTCAAAACTGCCAATTGGATCGAGAAGGCGCGGTCGAAGGCCGAGGTAAGTACCTACTTATTCCCCTTCCTGGGTCCCTCTCCAAAACAAACGAATCTCCTAGAAGTCTAGCTACGTGTCTAGCCATTAAAAGTGGTCCTTCGAGCCGGATTTCCTATGGGTTATTGGGTTCAAATTTCTAAAATACTCCAATAAATTCACAGTGCAAATTGCAATCGTGCCTCTAAATCCTTATTCAGAGAGCCTTTTTATCATTTTAAGCTCATTAAAACATATTTTCAAACATATTTGATACAATTAACTTCTTTTTGTGCTCAGTATAAAACCTGTAAAACATAATTTCATTTACCTATTCACGTTACGAGTTGCAACGCTGCCATTTTGTTTTCGTGTTTCAATTGTTTCATTAATTTTTATTAATACGCAACGTAAGTTCTATCGTTTTATTCTTAATACCTACTTTATTTTTCTGCTAAAATGGATCAAAACTCACAATTAGTACTTCTAAATACACGAAGGGAGTATATATTTCGTGAAATACAAATATTACATGATTTGTCGAAAAGTATTACTAAGGATACGAAAGATAAAACAAAGATCGGAGCATTTAAGAGTAGGTATAAACGCATCGAATTAATTCGTTCAGAGTTTTTAGAGGTGGTGAACGAGATAAATTCTTTAAAACTAAAAATCGATCCTAAACAATCTGTTGATTACAAATCCGTGGAGTCATTCGACATGCTGTACTATGCCGTCCAAGCTGCGGCGGAGGACATCGTGACGCCGCAGTCCGCGTCGTCGTCCGCGTCGGGCTCCGCCACCGATTCGACGTATTTCGATGCGAGCGCGGTCGCTTGTCGTAAACCAAGCGCGCAAGCAAAGTTACCGAAAATCGAATTACCCAGATTTGATGGTAATATTGAATTGTGGCAAACTTTTTACGATACGTTTTTATCGTTAGTACATCATAACAATAATTTAACGCTTATAGAAAAATTTCACTACTTGTTATCGTGTTTATCCGGTTCTGCATTATCAATAGTAAAAGGTATTCCCGTGACAGCTGATAATTATACTGTAGTTTTCGATGCTCTCGTAAATCGTTTTGAAAATAAAAGAATTTTAGCTACCAACTATTTGGACAAAATTTATACTTATCCCTCTATGAAAAATTGTAACTTGAACGACTTGAGAAATATGTCAGATTTATTGTATGAGTCAGTCAATGCCCTTAAGGCGATAAAAATTAAAGACTTAGGCGAATTTGTTTTATTTTATTTAGCATCGCGTAAACTTGACATAGATACGCGTAAGAGATTTGAAGCTCAAAATAAAGAGGAGATACCAACCTTCAACAATTTATTACAATTCTTACAAGATTATGTTAAAATATTAGAAGCGAGCGAGCCGTGCTTTTCAGCTCGTATAAATAATTATCAACCTAGGGGGCAATTACGACCGCCAGGTTATAGGAATTTAGACATGCGTACTAAAACTAATCCTAGCACTAATAATAATAATCAAATGTATCGTTCCGCGTCTTTCCCGGTAAACGAATTGTCGGGACATTATTACGACTCAGGGCCGTACTCTGACTTTGTTCCGTCTGTCGATTCGGTACCGTACTCGAACACAGGGCCGCACTCAGAACCAGGGCCGTACTCGGAACAAATCGCGTATCAAATTCCAGAACCATATACTGATACAGTAGTCGCAGAACGTTATTTAGACCCGCCATCGGTACCATCACATATGTGTACCGGAACGTATTCGGCTGCCGTTTCTTATAATAATGGAAATAAATTTCCGGACTGTCCGTGTTGTAGTTTTTCACATCACGGTATTTATAAGTGTCCATTATTTCATTCTTATGATTTGTCTGGTCGACAAAAGGTAATTAAAAATAAAAACCTTTGTGTCAATTGCTTACGTCCAAATCATAGTGCGGATAAATGCCTATCTAAAACAAATTGCACTAAGTGTAATGCTCGTCACCATACTTTATTGCACGGACCAGTTAATGTGGCGATTCCAACAAGCTGCGTTTATACGGAACCGGAACCATCGCTACCAACAGTCACTTCTGAGGCTCACATTAATTCTATTAATACCAGCGCGCACGTAGCAAACAGTCGCGCTCTGGTACTTTTGGGGACGTGTACAGTCCGTGTACGTGGACCGAGCGGCATTATGCATGTTCGCGCGCTCATTGATAGTGGCGCTCAAGATTGCTTCCTGACGACCTCATGCGCTCAGCGTCTTGGCTTACCTCTTCGTCGCTGTCGTATTTCTGTAGCTGGCTTAGGTCAAAGCGTTGTACATCAAGTTAAGGGTATAACGGAGTGTACAATTCAACCAATCGATTCTGAAAATCCTAAATTTGATATCTGCCCCATAGTGATGGATACCATAACAAATGAAATGCCTACTGTAGAAGTGCCTTCTAATGTCCGAGATGCTTGTAAACATTTAATTTTTGCGGATGAAAATTTTGATAAACCCACTTGCGTCGACCTTCTGCTCGGTGCTGAACTGTTCCATAATCTTTACGACGGTCAGCGTCTCAACTTAGGTCCAGGCCTCCCTGCTGCACTACATAGTGTATTCGGTTGGGTCATATCGGGAAAGTTAGATTCCATATATCGGCCGCCAAAAAATACTACGAACCTACTCGTATCTACCCTTGCTCTCGACAAGGTAATTAAACGTTTCTGGGAGGTCGAGGAGCCACCATCAATTGTCATCTCTAACCCAGAGCATGAAAAATGTGAGAAACTATATACAAATCTCGTAAAACGTAATCCTGATGGTAGATATGTAGTACCAATATTACTCAAAGACCCCTGCGAAGTTCTTGGCGAATCTTATAACACCTCGTTATCTCGATTGATAAATTTGGAAAAACGTCTTCATCGTCACGACAAATTAAGGGAAGATTACATTAATTTCATGCGTGAATATTCAAGTTTGGGTCATATGCAATTAGTGGAAAAACCGGAAGAGGGTTCGAATATTATACCCCATCATTGTGTTTTAAGACCTGAAAGTACCACCACGAAGCTGAGAGTAGTTTTTGATGGGAGCGCGAAGACTTCTAATAGAATCACCCTCAATGACATAGTCCATACAGGTCCAAAGTTACAAAATGATATAGTAAACATCATTACTAAATTTCGAATTCCGAATATCGTATTCACTGCTGACATTACAAAAATGTATCGAAACATTGACCTTAGACCTGAAGACCAAAAGTATCAACACATCTTGTGGCGAGAGTCCGTTGAGGAGCCTGTTCAAGAATTTAAACTGACTACTGTCACTTATGGCGTCAGTAGTTCGCCTTACTTGGCAATCCGTACATTGCATCAACTAGCAGATGACCATGGTGAGCAATATCCCCAGGCTGCGTCTGTTCTCAAAAGAGATACATTCATGGACGATATTGTAACAGGAGCGGAATCAATAAACAGGGCCATAAAATTAAAAAACGACTTGATTGAGCTGTTAGCATGTGGCAAGTTTGAACTGAGAAAATGGAGCAGCAATTCTCCAAAATTCCTTTGTGAGCTACCTACAGAACACTGTCAGGAACTGAAATCCTTTTGCGATGACAACAATCAAAATACTCTTAAGATCTTAGGTATACAGTGGGATCCAGCAAAGGACTTGTTTACTTACTCTCGGTCAGCGCTGGACTCTAAGTGTACCAAGCGTGCAGTATTGTCAAATATTGCCCGTATATACGACCCTCTTGGCTGGTTGACACCGGTGGTATTGATTGCTAAACTACTTATGCAACATCTTTGGAGACTTCAATTAGATTGGGATGAACTTGTGCCCGATGATGTTCTGCTCCAATGGCAACATTTTTGCTCAGAACTACAACATCTGCCAGAAATACAAGTCCCTCGTCAAATAGTCGCATCACAAGCAAATCAATTTGAACTGGTCGGATTTTGCGACGGTTCAACAAAGGCATATGGTTGTTGTATCTATTTGCGAGTATCAGGTGGTGGTACAACCGCTTCACATTTGCTTATTGCCAAATCTAGGGTCGCGCCCTTGAAGCTGTTAACAGTTAATCGTCTTGAACTCCTCGCTGCAGTTCTCCTAGCCAGCCTGTTGAAACACATGTTCCAGTTGCTTTCTGAACAACTTAAAATATCAAGGTTGACTGCATTCACTGACAGCAGTACTGTTCTGGCTTGGCTCAATACTCCACCCTACAAACTTAAAACATTTGTATCTCATCGCGTAACCAAGATCATTGATGAGGTTGACGTTGAAAACTGGCAACATGTGGCAACTCATGACAACCCCGCTGACCTGTGTAGTCGAGGCTTAAATTGTTCGCAGCTGGCCACATCTCCACTTTGGTGGTCCGGTCCAGCTTGGTTGTCTACAGAACCCGCCACCTGGCCTATTAGGAAACCATTACAACTGGATTCCGTTCCAGAATTGAAGCCTGTAGCAAATGTGTCAATTCCGTGTACACACTCTGAAAATTCTAGTGTTATAACTCAGTTATTAAATAAATACTCATCTCTATCTCGAGTTCAGAGAGTTTTGGCGTGGTGCATACGTTTTGCATTCAATTCTCGAAACCCTGAAAATATGCGTATTACTTCTGGGTTGACCACTAAGGAGCTGGATGCCGCACTTCACACGCTACTTAAACATGAACAAGCTTTATACTTTCCGGAAGAGATTAGTTTGTTGAAGAAAAACCAAGTCTGTAGTCGTACTATTCAGAAACTAAATCCTTATCTTGACGAGGTCGATCTTCTGCGTGTGGGGGGGCGACTTAGAAATGCTCGTTTGTCACCAACTACTATAAATCCGTATCTATTACCTAAAATGTCCCGTCTTTCTCTACTGTTGATTGACTTCACTCATCAAACGTATTTACATTGTGGTCCACGTACACTGCAGTCTCTAGTGCAAAGGAAATTTTGGATATTAGGCATCCGAAATCTGATTCGATCCCGTTTGTCCAAGTGTGTAATTTGTTTTAAGGCAAACCCAAAACCTTGTTACCCATTAATGGGAAATTTACCAACTCCAAGAGTCCAAGCATCAAGATGCTTTCAAAATATCGGAGTAGATTTTGCAGGTCCATTTAGTATCAAGGAAAGCCATAGGCGTAAGGCTCCCACCTACAAGGTATATGTTTGTGTGATGGTATGCTTGGCTGTTAAGGCTATTCATTTGGAAGTCGTAACCGATTTATCGACTCCTGCCTTTATCGCTGCTCTCGATCGATTCGTCTCGCGACGGGGTCTCTGTAAGCAAATTATTTCCGACTGTGGCAGAAATTTTGTGGGTGCTCGCCGTTACCTTAACGAAGTTCAGAAGTTTTTGCTGGATCACCAGTCGGAGATCAACGTGGACTTATCGAAGCGCGGTATAATATGGCATTTAAATCCTCCTACTGGTAGCCATTTCGGTGGAATATTTGAAAGCGGCGTTAAGTCCATGAAGTATCACTTTAAACGCGTAGTAGGGTCTCAGATTCTTACCTATGAAGAACTGATGACAGTTCTTCTTAAAATCGAAGCCGTACTTAATTCCCGGCCACTCTGTGTGATTTCTACCGATCCAGATGAAGTAGACGTTCTGACACCTGGTCACTTTTTGACTGGAGGGCCTTTAGTATCCTTACCTGAACCTCCGTTGTATGATGCGTACGTTCCACCACGCGAGAGATGGCAAATGCTTCAAAAACTAACACAAAGTTTCTGGAGAATTTGGCAACGTGACTATCTTCATACTCTACAACAGCGCGCGAGGTGGTTTCAGAACCAAGCTAATCTGCAAATTGGGGATGTTGTAATAATTGTTGAACAGAACCTCTCTCCGTTGGAGTGGCGTTTAGGAAAAATAACGGAACTTCATCCCGGCGAGGACGGTGTAGTGCGGGTTGTTTCACTCCGTACCGAAAAGGGAAATTATCGACGACCCGTCGCAAAACTTTGTCCATTACCTCTAAATAACTAATAATAAATCATACCACCGTCTATTTCATAATTAAAAACAAAAATAACTTAGAATTAATAAAAATATTAAATATTAAAATTATATATTTTTTAAATTTATATGTATAGGTCAATAATTATTAACGTAAAATATCTGATTCACTGAGCACAATGAGATCTTATTTGTCTATCGTACTATCTTATCGTTGAGTCTCCTTGCAGCACTGTCAATTTCTGTTTCTGGTTCTAACCATGTTTCCACTTTGTTTCGTGAAATCCCTTAAGTGATTTCATGTGGGGGGGTATGTTTGGACTTCCCAATACCTATCCTTTACCTAATTTCTTCCTCGGCCAAATTCAAATGTTCCGCCATGCGTTTGCCGCGTAAATGAAGAACGCGGCAAAAAGTTTCTCCCGGCAACCACCATGCGACGCGGCGCCACTGTAGTACAAGAAAGACATCGCCGGCGCTTGCGAGCAAATTCAACTGTGCTCCGTGCAAAAACTTATTAAAACGCAGAAAAACGCGAATTACCGATGGGCCCATCAATTTAAACTTTACAAGAGTGTGCGCGTGTGTTATTAAGTGCTACAGCTAGAACCAACAGCATTATACCAAGTTCAAAACTGCCAATTGGATCGAGAAGGCGCGGTCGAAGGCCGAGGTAAGTACCTACTTATTCCCCTTCCTGGGTCCCTCTCCAAAACAAACGAATCTCCTAGAAGTCTAGCTACGTGTCTAGCCAAGAGTTTAAATATTATTAACGGCGATAGCCACTTACCATGAGGTGGATCGTCAGCTCGTTTGCCGGCTATTTCCAAAAAAAAACATATTGAACGTTAACTAGAAGTTGGCCCTCTGAAGAGGTCCAAATTCATAACTGACCTTTTCTAAGGGTGGCGTTGTATTCAGGATTATGTTTTATGTAAAAACCTCGTTCGGAAATATTTCATGTCCAACATAATATCATTATAATACGATTGCAAGGTATACTAAATTAAAATCTTTAGGACTCTGTTTTACACAATTAACTTCTTTCCACTTTACACGTATGACGTAATACATCAAAGGACCTTTTAAAGGTCCTGGTACACATCCCATCAGATGTAAATGTAGTCAGACATTTATTTATTTATTTATGTAAACTTTATTGACCACAATATAAAATATTATAGTACAAATGGCGAGCGCATGCTCTACCAGCTAACCATTATGCCAAACCGAAATACACGAGGAGCGGTATGATAGATAGGTGGTAAGCTAAAAAGTAGATATATTTACATTTACTTATAATAAGTAAAAAGTAAACAATGTTCGCAATACCGATAAGTTTATTCATCTATTATCTTTATAATACATTGCTTTGCAGTATTTTAAAGTATTACAAACCCTGGCGACATACATCCTAGCGTATCTTTATGATAATTTGAGTAAATTCACCTCTGTCGACTCGCCGTATACTAAAATATTCAAACATTAATAAAACATTTCAAAACACTATCTCCCATAGCCAGTGGCCAGCGACCTCTCCTAAACAAATAACTCTAGTGGTAGCGCCTTAAACCCTTGAAAATAAAGGTCAAAATGAATCAGCAGACTCTACAACCTGGTAAAATAATTTGGGTATTTCTAATTCTGTATCACAAATATTGTAATTCAACTCATTAATCGCGAATAAAACTGTAATGAATGATTTAATATAATTTAATCTTTAATCAGGAAAACACGCACCCAAGAAAATCAAAAGGTGTTTTGAAAGTTTTTTGTTTTGAAATACATTAATTATTATTATACGACCCGTGTTGCGCAATTGGTTGCCATGCAGGATCTTGTGCTGGGTTTGATTCCCAGCGGAAATTTGAATGATGAGTTTGAAATTCTGTTCTCGGTCTGGGTGTGTGTGTTCTTGTCTTTAGTTAGCCATACACGATCAAGTACTTATCAAGTTTGTATCAGACTTGACGCAGCATCCAGTAAACTTGACGGTGTATGGCCACGGTATGGCTATCTGGCCCTATATGTAGCTCTATCTCATTATAACTGGATGCCGCATCAAGTCAAACTGCAAACTTGACGAGTACACTTGATCGTGTATGACCAGCTTTAGTGTGTTGTCCATGATACCCATGATACGTGGTACAATCAGTGCAGTAAGTATTATTGTTACTTGTACATTAACAAAAACGTCACCAATTCTCAATAGAGCGGTGGCGGCCTGAATGCTATGTTATTATTGCTTCCTTAGACCTGTATTGCACAATTATTTCGTGGATCAAATTCCCACGTAATCCTTTGAGCAACTTTGAAAGATTTTCCACTCGTAAAAAAAGCAACTATTGGAAAATTGGTTAATTATTTATAGTCGTACAACTTGACTATTAGCACATAGCAAAAACACATGTAGGTATGTCATGCTGAATAATAAATGTTTCTAAAATAAAAACAAAGCTGTGTACAATCAATTTTAAAATTTCCATTATGCTTAACATTAATTACTTTTTTCATTGAAATTATAATAGATCAATTAGTTCAATCAGACAGTTTATAAGCAGAGCTGCTTACTTACACTTCTCCAAAACGCATGAATAATGCATCCGAGTTACTTAACCGAATAAAATAATCGATTAATCTAATCGAGTCTCGGTTTACGGTTGCGCTTTAGGGCTACTTAAAAAGTAATGTACGAGAATTTGAATGTATTCAGAAGCTGTTTACGTAAACCGTTTGGTTACCGTTCATAGTAAAATTATCGAGTTGGTTAGATTTTAATTGCTAATAACTTTTAACTCTATCTTTACGTACCGAAAGTTCACGTGAGAAATAGTCTCGAGAAAATCCGATTTGAATTATGATTTTAAAGAAATGTCGCGAGAGTGTTTCCCTTTCTAACTCTGAAATATGCATCTTATAAAATATGTTGATTGGCGATTACGACGCCGTTATGCTGGTATACAGGGTGTATCAAATTGCAGCTATTTTTTCGTATCTAGTTTATAGTTTTTTTATTGCCTGTCTTTGTTGCAGTGATTTAATAACTTTCGCCTATCTTTTTATACTTACTTTTTATTTTTATTTGTTTTCGAGCGATACACATAACTTAAACTCAAGACTAGTTTAGTTCTCTATTGTTACTAAGTATGTAAATAGCCGATAAACGAGCAGGACTAACTGAAGATTTAATAATGGATCTAACCATTCTCACCTCAAGATATCTCCTATACATACATATGGTTGTAAACATTTGCATGGCTTCAACCAATTAATGGCCCACTACTGGGCACGGGTCTCTCCTCTTAAGGAGGCTTAGAGCATATTCCACCACGCTGCTCCAGTGCGGATTGGTGCAGAGGTTAGTGGCCAACCCGAGTAAGTAAGATCGACGCAAGCCGCAGGGCTATGAGCGCTTCAACATTTGCATATTTACATAAAACTAAATCGCAAATACAACACGCTGTATTATAAGCTTTCTGATACATAGGAATTGCTTAATTGCGTTAGCGGAAAGGTGAAAAGTTATCACTGCGAGGCGGACAGGACTGTCCGATGGCTTAATTAAATGTATTCGTAGATGGTATGGGGCCACAGGTTAATAATACAGGTGGTGAATATCTACATTTATAGGTGCAGGTTAATCTATTTACATTTAGAGGCTTATAGATTAGCGGGATGATAATGTTTACGCCTAAACCTTGTCCGACATGTCACAAATGTGTTGCTACAAGCCTACAATGGCCGCGAGGTGGTGAACTTTATGTCTATTAGTAATTTTGTAATCGGAATTGGTAGTAGTTATTTCATTCGTTCTGTGTACTGTCAGCAAATATAAAACGTAAAAAATTGGACTTTTCATGTTCAACGTTACAAAAAGGTTACCCCTTTCAAATTTCATTGTTTTGTTTACAAGTTTTTTGGTGAAGAAATAAAGTAATTATTTAGTCTAATCTAAATTAAATAACCAAGAGATATAAGGTATACTAAAGAGATAAAGACAGATACCATATATCTATGCTAATATTATAAAGAGGAAAGATTTGGTACTTTGCATTGAATAGGCTCCGAAACTACCGAACCGATTTGAAAAATTCTTTCACTGTTGGGAAGCTACACTATTTCCCGGGTGACATAGGCTATATTATAGTATCAAAACATTAGGGATCCTTAATAAAACTCCAATAATGTAACCCAAGGTGTAAAAAATAAAGAAAACCGAAGCAGAGCGAGGGCGGTTACTCGTATTTTATATCTATAGAGAGAGAGATAGAGGGTCTGTGGGCAGCGATACCGCCATAGTTTCATAACAGCTGCAGTAAGTAATGGGCCATTCATTTCGCGATCAGTAGCCATCAGTCTCGCGAGATGGATTGCTCCAGATACAATCTCATTGCTAAACATCTTGATGACTCTCACTGAATACCTACTCGTTAATATGCTGGTTTAAAAGTATTCATTTATATTGGTCTTTTATTATTAGATTTCACAACCTTGTAGTCCAGTGACCCTGCCTCAGAGGGGTTCCAGGTTTTATTCCAGGGGTTGTACCCCCTCATGTGATCATTTATAATGATAAATGATTGCTTACTAGTCGTTGATGTTTTTGACATATCTACTCCGTTTTAATCTATACTTACTAATATTATAAAGCTAAAGAGTTTGTTTGTTTGAACGCGCTAATCTCAAGAACTACTGGTTGGAATTTATAAATTCTTTTTGCGTTTGATAAACCATTTATCGAGGAAGGACTATTAATATAACATCATATTATATTTTAGTAGTTAGTTTTTTCCATAAATTAACGCGGGTGAAACCGCGAGGCACAGATAGTTTTATAAAGCACATTCGCCATAAGCGACGAAGGGACACTGTCCCAGTAGGTATACATGTCTGTGGTCCCAGTGCAGTATTTGAGTGTATGACTATGCGTAGTGATTTGCCTTAAAATATCATCAAACCTAAGCCCTAAACTTAACATTAATGAAATTGTACGCCAATTTGGCAAAGTAAGCGAATTTTATCATAATTTATTAACATTTTTATTTGCCTTATTTCACCAATAAAATACTTGATCGATTGACTGTTCTATCATATCGTAAGTTCGATGCCTCAGCTCTTGTAAGTCCGGCTCTATACATATAAGATTATATTTCGTACGTTTCATTCTTCAGATATAATATAACACATGTACAGTACCCTCATTGTACTGGCAACAACGCACTTGTTTAGAGTATATTGAAAAACGATCCACCTTCTCCTCGTCTGATCAGCCGCCGCCTCGTACCTCATTCTTTTATTGTGCGCGGCAACAAGCACTCACTAAATCAGTTTTATTAAGTTTATTTTAGCCTCATATTTAATAATGCCTAAACGTGAAAACCATGCTAAAATTAGTTATTACGACAGTAAACTAAAAGAATTTAAAGAACGAGCAAGTAAGAAACGGCGACATATGATTATATATTCATCTTCGTCGGAATCCGAACAAACTGGAGGTTAGTCAAATCAATTTTTAACTAAGTGTTAAATAAAAATACAAGAACACGTGTCATTAACTATTCGTATAACATCATACTCGCTACTCGTTGTCCCCGGAGGGGTCACGTGGTATGTGGCGTAAATTATTTTGCATCTCTAAGCTATCCTGGAGGATATCACATTGAGGGTATCACGAGGGTTTCGCATGATGCGTGCATTATTTTGCATCTCTAAGCTATCCTGGAGGATATCACATTGAGGGTATCACGAGGGTTTAGCATGATGCGTGCATTATTTTGCATCTCTAAGCTATCCTGGAGGATATCACATTGAGGGTATCACGAGGGTTTAGCATGATGCGTGCATTATTTTGCATCTCTAAGCTATCCTGGAGGATATCACATTGAGGGTATCACGAGGGTTTAGCATGATGCAAGCAATATATACCTGGAGGTTGACTGCGGGTTAACACGAGGGTTTAAATATATCTACTAATTTGAAACGTTGTTCGTTTCACACGATGAAACCACGCAAGATAATATAATGATAACACAACGGCACGTTCCCGCGGAGTTTCATTACGTTCAAGTAACGTCCCCAGCGGTACTTACCTCTACAGTGTGAGGCATCCCTGCAACTCGATCCGGAATTGTTATCGGCACTCGGTGAGACCGCGGATGAACGGCCAATTTACGGTGAAAATATCCACCACAGCCTGGCCCAGCGCTGGATACCTATATTAAAATTAAGGACAAAATACTCAAAGAGTACCTGTTACCAGAGAACTATAAATTTTTGAAGGTGCCTATCCTGAATCCCGAAATTAAGGCTGTCGTCTCAGATAATAATATCATCAATCGAGACAAAAATATCTAATCCAAACAAGATCAACTAGGTATTGGTATCAGCGCGCTTAATAAAATTAAGGCTATAAAGATACTATCAGACAGCTGTAGAATCCTGACCGAACTACATTATATCGATACCCAAGTAAGAACTAAACTCATAACTCCCTGCTTGGATAAGTCTTTTACTCCACTTATCAAGACACGATAGGGATGAAACGCTCTTCGGGGAAAAGCTCTCAAAAACTATAAAGGCATCTAAGGCGATTGATCGCTGATTAAAAAATCCGCTCAGAGAGCGACATCATTACTGACACCCATAACAGGAACATCAACAATAAGGACTCGTTTCTCGGGAAACGGAACAGCCCTCCCTCGCTTCACCGCGGGGAGCAGGGGGGGGCGCGAGAAGGACATCCACGAGGAGCGCCAGCGTACCGGCGCGGCGGCCGGCGACGCCGACGCGTTGACGCGCTTCTCCTGTTCAAGGCAAAAACCGTGCCCAAGCATGCCGCTAACAGCACAGGTACATGCAGGGCACTTACAATACTTTTACAATTGCTGGGTGAACATCACCAGTAATAAAATAATCTTACACTGGATTCACGATGGATACGTGATACCTTTTTAAAAACATGTTGATTAACATGTCGCCCCTTCTAACACTCTTACGACGGGGAACAGAGAAATATGGCTGAAGCGATCGAAAACCTGTTACAATTATGTAATTGTACCGTATTATATGTATTGCACCTATGTAGGTGTAATATATGAGTGTAAGCCCCAACAGGATCAATTTATCTCCAAAATATTTTTAACTTCAAAACCAAATGGGGGCAAAAGATTTATTTTAAACTTAAAAATGTTAAATAATTTTGTTACACAAACTTCATTTTAAAATGGAGGACTACAGAACGGTCTGCAAATTAATTCCTCATAATGGTTTTTGGCCACAATAGACCTGAAGGAATCTTATTTATTGGTACCTATTACTCCATCTCAAATAAAATATTTGAGATTTCATTTTCAAAACGAATTAACCTACGAAATTGTAGCTATGCCTTATGGCCTATCATCAGCTCCAAGAACATTTGCTAAAATAATGAAAGAGGTTGTGGCTCACCACAGATACCGCGGCCATTCATCTGTTATATATTTTGACGATTTATTATGTATTGGTCGTACTTACGACTAATGTCTTTCAGACGTTAACGAGACCGTTAAAATGTTACGATGTTTAAGATTTGTAATCAATTTTGAAAAAAGTTTTCACCATCACAACATGCTAAATTCTTAGGTTTTATATATAACACTGTTGATATGACATTATCGTTGCCGGATAATAAACGAGAACGTATTTCAAAGTTAGTTAAAAAATATACTGCTTTACCAAGGTGCACTATTAAAAAGTTTGCTCGTTTAATAAATTGGTGTTCTTATATCCGCTTGTCTAGCGATTATATACATATGAGTGTACACTAAACGCCTGAAGAGACAGAAGTACCTAGCATTAAAGTTAAGTAAATCATACGAAGCAAAATGTATACCGTCACCCGTAACTCTTTCGGATCTTAAGTGGTGGTCTCGAAATATATTTTCGACATCCACTTCATTAAAACCGGATAAGTTTCAATTAGAAATTTTTACAGACGCGTCTCGATTAGGCTGGGGCGCTTTTTGTAATAACAAAAGAGTCAATGGGGAATGGAAATCTACTGAGTTAGAATTTCATATAAATTTTTTGAAGCTTAAGGCTTAAGGTTTTTCGGCCTTAAATGTTTTACATGCAATATATGTAACTGTTCCGTTCTATTGCGCATTGATAATACCACAGCGTTAAGCTATGTTAATCGCATGGGTGGTATCCAATATCCCCATTTAAACGACTTGACGCGAGAAATTTGGCAATGGTGTGGAGAGCGAAACTTATTTATAACAGCCTCTTATACTAAGAGTACCTAAAAATAATAAAGAAGCCTATGAAGAGTCTCGTAAGATTAATAAAGATATACGAGTAGAACTAGAACTATCTGATTCTGCCTTTAACAAAATTGTCAATAAATTAGGTAAACCAAAAATCGATTTATTTGCTTCTTGCACCAATGCTAAGTGTTATCGATACGTATCGTGGAAACCAGATCCGGATGCCTTAGCGATAGTCATGGGATAGCATATTTTTTATGCTTTTCCACCCTTTTCTTTAATATTAAGATGCTTAGAAAAGATAATAATAGATAAAGCTGTAGGTATACTTGTCTTTCCCTATTGGCCTTCGCAACCCTGGTAACCTTTATAACAAAAACTGCTCATTTCGAATGTAATCTTCATCAATTCCAAAAACAACATTACCACAAATCAAAGGACTTATCCTGGGTGCAGCGAAGCTCTCAGGAACGCGTTTACGCAGCGAAGCTCTCAAACGCGTTTACAAAACGAAGTGTCCCTATTCCTTCCTTAGATATAATGATTAGATGAATGACGTCTCTAGCCAATAAAACAAAACAACAATATAGTGTGGCTTACAAAAAATGGTGGCAGTATTGTCTTCATAATCAGATAGATTCGTATAGTAATTATTTACCATCAGTATTATCCTTTTTAACGGAACAATTTAACAATGGTGCAGCTTACGGTACTATTAATAGTTATCGTTCAGCTTTGAGCTTGGTGATGAATTAGGATCTCATGTACCTACTAATTAAAAGGCTTTTAAAAGGAATTTATAAGTTAAGGCCAAATGTTCCAAAATACGCGTCTACTTGGAACCCTCAGCTAGTTTTGCAGCACATCACTTACTGGGGACCTAATGGGGATTTTAAGTCTACAAAAGATTTCCCAGAAGCTGGTAACTTTGTTAGTCTTATGTACAGCCCATAGAGCGTAAACACTCATATCTATTAAGCTTAAAAATATTAATTTAGTTCAGTTCAGTTCAAGTTCAGTGGAAAATCTCCTGATGACTTTTAAGCGACCCTAAAAGGCCGCTTGCACACAGACCATCAGTCGATGGATAAAGCAGGTATTTGCGGTGAGCGGTGTGGACGTGTCAGCGTTCGGTGCGCACAGCACAACACGTCCAAAGCACGCGCACAGGGCATATCGCTTGACGTTATCAGGAGGACAGCTGATTGGTCACAATCATCGCAAACATTTGTGAAATTTTATAATCGGCGATGATGCATCTTTTGCTAGATCAGTTTTTATACCCTGATTAAAACGAATTTGTATACTTGTAAGTTGTAACTAAACTACACCTGATAATTATTCCTAAAAATATAAAAAAAAAAAACCTTAATAATAAACCTTATTTTGTACCCATGATTGTATTAAAAATGAAATAATTTCTTGCAAAAGGCATTTTATATATTTAACCTTTATACCTACCTACTTTATTTACAAAATTTTATATCTCTAAACATCTACATGTGTTATATTATATCTGAAGAATGAAACGTACGAAATATAATTGATGATTAAACGAACTTACCTGTAAGTGAAGTTCTATCGCAATTATATGAGTACGTTTCATTCGAAGATATAAGATCCCTCCCAACCCGAACCCATATTATAAAATTTTGTAATAACCACTCTAAAGAATGAGGTACGAGGCGGCGGCTGATCAGACGAGGAGAAGGTGGATCGTTTTTCAATATACTCTAAACAAGTGCGTTGTTGCCAGTACAATGAGGGTACTGTACATGTGTTATATTATATCTTCGAATGAAACGTACTCATATAATTGCGATAGAACTTCACTTACAGGTAAGTTCGTTTAATCATCAATTATGCTGCAATGTGAGTTCTATCTTAAGTGAATATAATTTTTGATCAGTTCCATTTTTTTGTGTGTATTAAACACAGATGTATAAATAAAGAATGAGAAAAACTACAAAGAAACGAAGAAACTAAAAATAGTAGAAGTCCCTAAACTCAGCCTAGTTACACTGCTAGTAGATAGCTATTGATTTATTATTTACCAGACAATTTCAGGAAAATCTAAACTGAAATATGAATCAAAGTGTATAATTACTGAGCTTTAACATCTAATACCTTTAAACGAGCAATTGTATATATATTTTCTGAATCTCGGAACCGGCTCCAACGATTTTCATGAAAAGTAGATGGGGATTTCGGGGGCGATAAATCGATCTAGCTAGGATTCATTTTTAGAAAATGTCGTTTTATCCGTGTTTTTAACCAATGAAAAACTGCTACAATAGACTCTTCCTGACATCTATTGGCGAGTAGCAACACTAAAGCTACTTCAGTAGATGGCGTTGTTAAGCAACACTAAACCGAGCCAAGCTCGGTCATCCGGGTACTTAAATATTAAGCTAACAACAAGCTACAAGGGTTTCCGCCTTCGTTAACATGTCGCCCTCGCCTTCGCTTTGAGAACACCGTGGAACACTGTTTTCAATTTGCAACCACAGATATAATTATGTAAATAGCACTGCCGGAACCACAGATATAGATAGACCGGAACGAATGTTCTCACTGTAGCGATTTAAATGATGGTGCGTTTGTTAATGTCTATTTATATTATTATAATGTCTATGTAGGGTATGTCTAGTCTAGACAGACTTCACTTGAAAAGGGTAATATAAACGAACCTGACCTCACAGTATTCTCAATTAATCTCAGAATAATAAAATTAATTAATGAGAAACAAAAAATAATAATGAAACAATAGATTTTAATTGCAAAGCCTTAACGACTTTGGCCGTGTTACTTTTGAATATAGTTACTTTGTATTATGAGGGCAACGGTAAAAAGGAGAAAAATACAATATTATAATAGTCTGTGCTATTGACTCTACGGTGTCATTTCCTTCTTGTAAGGCATACAGTAGACACTGTTTTTTGATTGGACCACTATCGCAGAAAGTTACTTTGCTTTAATCAGATGGTTGGTTGGTTGGTCCAACTGTGATTGGTACAGTCGGTACCATTTGAATTACGTCCCGTGACGTCCAACAATTCCGTAATAAGACCTCGTAAACGGCCCGTACGAGTTGAGCTGGCTTCGCGACCGCATTCCATGCAGCTCTTCTCTACTCCGCTTAGCGAGAGAAATTCTAAGTGCATTCCGTTTACCGCTAATAGCTATCCTCTTTATATGGCCGATCGGTTCGAGTGTGTACATCGAATTTTAGTCTATTATTTATTGTTGGGTTTCTTAGTGTTAAGTTAGTAGTTGCTAATATAAGTGAGTTAGTCTGGGATTAGTTTTGTGTTTCGATTATTTTTAGGGTAAAGTTAAATGGTTTTTTTGATTCAATGTTACATTGGCGAGGGTTATTTAAAAATAACCCCTCGCTAAAGTTAAACTAAAGTTCCCAATAGCTAATACCACTTTCTTTATAGGGTAAGACGACGAATTGCAGCCGTAGGATGCACCGAGTCATCAAAAATCTAGCTAGTAGGCAATATAGGTGGCTTATCTAGAAAAAATGGACATGAACATTATTAAGTATGGAAGTGGCAAACAATAAGTCAGAGTTTTTACGATTCGATCATGAAATAGGAGCACTGCCCCTGTCTATATTCTGTTTATAATATATTGTATTCACTTATCTCTACTGCGATCTAATCAATTAATAACCTCTCGAGCTTTTTATGACAAAAACTTGATTTGTGCCATGTTACTATGTAAAAGAATATTATTAACTTACTTAGAGACAGCTGTCTCGCATACACAGGCCATAGATTGCCATTCCATGTACTTAAACAGCCGAACAATCTCATAAATCATACCACTGCCAGAGTGCCCGCCGTTATATTACGCTAGCGCATTACTTATACTGTATTGCTCCAAATATTTTTTCACGATCTAATTAAACCGATCGAGAGGCTTGGATAAGACCGGAATGCGGTCGGTGTCGAAATATCATATCGACTTTTTGTGCGTACCACATTCTTTTATATTAGCGTTAGATACGTGGCTGGTGGTAGTCGGTGCAAACTTTCCATCCAATTCACAAGTTATCAAACAGTCGTTTTACATGTAAGTCCCCTTTACCACCGTGGCCATACCGTCTGTTTACACCTACGTTGTTTACACGCGTCTGTCGCGCTGCACAAATATTTACTCCTCAAATTGAAACGGTAAATGCCAAATAAACATGTTCAAAAGTTCAGAACTCCCAGCGACACAAAAGGCAGTGTTTGTTGAAAGTCGGCAGCACGAGTCTAATCAATAAACTCGATGAAGATTGTTATGATTTCATCGGTCAAAAGCTTTAAATGCGACTCATTGTCGCATTGTCAACTTGACATTTAGTTTACAATACATTGGGTATCCGAACCGAGTATCGAGGCGTTATGAAAAAAAACGTTGCGGTCAGGTAGGCATCCTTCCGTGAGCATTGTGGCTTAACGAGCCATTGAATGCCCGAACCATCCAAACAGGTGGCTACCTACCGCTCTCGCTCACTACTTCATCATTCGCAGTTTTAGGAGTTCGACGAACGCGTGTCATTATTCAAATGTGTATTCGTGGCTTGAAAGCGGCGATAACCTCGGCGGCGCAACGTGTACAGAATGGCTGATAGACGGCGTGCGCCTAGATCCTGCGCAATTATTGGCTCGCTTCCAATAGGAACTCTATGCCGATGATGCAGGAGTTCGATGAGCGTGGCATGGAGACGGGTAACTCATTTCCATGGTGTCGCAAATGAATCGGTCGGATCCGGGCAGACAATCGAACTGAGGAACTTATCGAGCTTTGGTGTTATCGCTAGGAATGCTGTCTGAATATCTACCGTGAGGTAACTGATGATTTACCAGGTTTATTATTGGTGAAGCTTCTCTTAAAAAGATTTTATATACTTCTATCCAGCCAATCTATGTAGAACCTCTAACGTGTATGGAAGAACTGTATATACCCCGTTTGTTGCACAATAAATTCTAAAGGTCCAACACAATTGCCCAAAGATTACTGCTTAACAACCTTTACAACAGCTCGTTAGATACTTTACGATTTGATATTTGCATGTACGATCCAAAGATAAAGTGCGAGGCCAACCACTTTAACGTCCTTCAAACTACGGAAGCGCGCGTGAACACCCCGTAATGAAGCCAGTTGCCACTATCGACCTTACAATTACCGACAATCGAAGTTAACTTGATTCATAACTTACAATTCTCACGAGCCACTAAGCTAAGAACGCTTCACGCGAGCGAAGCGTGAGATTATCGATGCGATTTGTCAAGATGCAACGGGAAAATCTGGCTTGACTAGACACGAAATCACGCGATAGTTGCAGATGGAATTCCAAAGCATTCCAATGTTCCGGCCAAAAATGCGGTTCTTAATCCTGCATCTGAATCATTTGTCCTTAAAATAACTGCTATTATACTTCTGCTTATGAAGAAAAGATCCAAAAAAAAGTACGTAATATGATCCCACTTTGCAGTAATTCCTCATCAAGGATTGGCACTTGTTTATCTATAAAAACGGGATGACTACGCAGGAAACGCTTGGAAGCGGAGACTTAGTCGAGACTACATCCAGAGCTCGCATTCCAATGGAAATTGCTCGCGGCATCCACATGACTGGCGCCGCGCTGGATAATTACGCACCGACGAGGACATCCATTAAGGTAGATAATTCAGCGCGCGCAATTAGAGGATCGGCTGTGATTCGAGCGGCGAGCGATAAAGACCGGGCGATATAAATTAAATATGCCCGGTTATTAAAACTAGTCCTGGTTGCCGTGTCTGGAGTAATGATAGCGGAATGTTAATTCCCTGGACAAACGAAGCCGCCGTATTCTAATGGCGGATTGGCAACAAGGCCGATACACAGCCTTGCGTCCGCATCATCTAAAGCTGTTATGGCTCCAATCTGAATAACGAACCGGCTTGAACTCACGCTACGAACATTATTAACGTAATAAAGTACGAGATAAAACGGGTCCGGACAGCGTGTGAACGCCGAGAGAAAGCCGTTGTCGCAACATTAGTTGCTTATTAGTTATTACTATCCGATAGGTGTTCTGACGTTTGACTCGTGTTTGGTTGCTGCGTTTGGATTTTAGCTTTATGGCTGTAATCACCGTTACTTATTTAATGTTTTTACTGTGGTAAGACATTTGGATTTTGGATGTAAAGTAACGTGATGAGCTAGCAAAGCTAAACTCATCTCAGTAAATTCGAAGTGAATAACTGAAATTATTACTCGACTGCTCCAGAACTATGTTTTTCAAGTGTATTTATGTATTGTATGTATATTTCTTCGGCACGCTCTCTAGTTTAAACGCCTTGATCGATTTCAGCTTGAAAGGTGTCGTTAGGTTCATCTTAATTATGAAAGTGACACTGGGTAGGTATATCAAATAAAAATAAAAATATATATAATGTCCGATTTTTAGCGTAATGTCGTCGTAAAAATTTTTTTTTTCCAAACCTATCCAGTGAAGTATCGTGGAATAGGTATCCAAAAATTTAAGTTCCTTTCATCTTTTTTCATTTTAAGTATATAACGATTTAAAGTTGTTTAAACAACTATTCTCGCTAATTTGTTAACTCCCTTTGAAATGACAACATTGTGGATTTTTTCGTCTAATATAGAAGTCAATGGCTGGCTGGCTTCAACCCCTTAGAAATCAATGAAATCTAAATTTAAAAAAATCCGACCGTGTAAAAAAATTAAAAGAAAAAAATAAGCCAAGTAGTTTAGAATGTTATTAAAAGTAATACTGAACAACTATAATACCATAGAAGGATTAATAGCTGATCCAGTTCTGATCTGAGTTCAGAATGAAAATACAGTTAGTACAATTTGTAACCCGATATCCAGTGTTGCTGACGTGGGCTATATAATAAAATTTAAAAGACGTAAAGCGGCAACAGCTTTGTCGAGATCTGCGGAGCCTGTTCTCGCGAACATTTCAATCGCAAGACGATCCGATCGCTCTCTTCTGCATTTACATAATCAAAGTCTCACGTGCAAAGGATCAACCTTATAGAACAGACTAATAATGTGAGTGAAGATAAAGAATATAAGTCAAACGTGTCCTTTGACTTGTAATTTGGAAGGTGCTCAGCAAAATACAAGAAAGAACAAAATACAACAAAAGTTTCATGACAAATAGTTTTAACTTCATCAATCATCATGTTCTAAGTTAGCGTGGTAGTAGTACTAGGTACTTTTTTACATTAAATTAGTTAACATTTTGGCTGGCTTCAACCCATTAATGGCCCACTACTGGGCACGGGTCTCTCCTCTTGAGGAGGCCTAGAGCATACTCCACCACCCTGCTCCAATGCGGATTGGTGGAGGAAATTACTTCAACTCGTTCGGATTGAAGAGAAAAATATATTTACGTCATTTTATATATATTTTCTTCCACAAAGATTATGGAAGTTAGGAAAAGTATTGAACTACATAGGTACATAATTGCCTTCATTATTGCCATGTTATTATTTTCATCTATTATAAACCATCCAAGTTCAAAATTTTCTTTGAAACGGAATCAGCCTTAAAAACTATTGAACTCACGTTTACACACACGGTTATTCATTTGAAAAACCCTTTCATCCTTATAATTAGAGACACAAAGTGAACAAGTTCGGCTTTAAACGCCACGAGTATGCCACGTGTCTCTGACTGATTGGTGTGCGGGCATGATTGAGGCGGGAGTCAAACAGATGAATTATGTTTATATCCGTGAAGCTGCGCAAGAGCATTTGCATCGCCGCAAACGTGCCGTGAACAGACGCTGGCGCCGCCTTCAACATAAAAAAAAGATCTATGCGGGGGACTAAATGGCTATGTAAATAATAAATCCAAACAACAAAATCTTGGACAGGATAAGGAGCACTTTGCTTTATCTTTTAGAATTTTATCCCATACTTATACATCCCGTCTTCGACTCATTAGGAACTCCGTCTCTTTCCCGCCTCGCTTCGTCCCTGTCTAGCTCGTCTTCGGAGGGCCATTTATCAATTCCAAATAACATGCCGGGGCCTTTTCTCTCTTGTGTTTATTTATTTTTTACTTACCTTATCCTTCGGCGCACCGCTTGGTGCTTCCTTTTTGGCCCGAAATTGATTGTAAACCAAAGTTAATGACGTCCATCTAACATAATGTACGGGGGACCGATAATGCTAATTGTCTTGCTAATGAGTAAATATTTGACGTGATATGCGACCGGCCTTTTGATCCTTAGAACGCGTTAAAAATAGAAATGAAAACGATTGATAAAGTTAGGTATCTGGTATAATAAACAATATGGTTGTTCGAAGTTAATGACCGCGCAATCTCGATTTTATATCGCGTGGCGTGCAATAAATGGACCTATTCTGCGTGCTGAAGTCTTTATTACGATATTAGAACTTACAATTTCCTTTGCGGTGGTTTCCGTTATTAAACCCTGTCTTTTTGTTCGTCGTTTGCTGGCTTTGCTCTTCTCATTATTTATTTGTCGTGAGTCCGCCCTCCCGCTGCTCCCGAAGTCTTCATTGCGACTTCAAACGAAATGAACCGAATTCTAAAGTTTCTTGCTTGAATTCAACCGATGAGCGCTTCGAATTTTTTACATTTCTCAATACTCGAGTCATCGACGTCGTGTGATTAGTCATTAGCTTTCTGGAGCGTAATTACACTGCAGACTTTAAACGTTGAATCCGTTATCTTTAGATTTAATCGATGTCTTGCCGTCAAGCGGCTAGCGAGTCACTAATCATTCAAAAATTGGTCGTGATAAAGTCGATTCCGTGAACGCAACAGATATTCGAAAGACGCGGACCTCAAGGGGGGTCTCCCTCGAGTTTCCCGTCTCGAGCAAATAAAGCGGCGTCCCTCTGAAATTAATTTCGTTTTGTTTCATCGTCTGGAGCCGAAGCATTTACATTGAATGCGGTCGGAGGCTGGCCGCTCGTAGGATATTTATGTAGGGGCCTGAGGAGTATGACGTGCGCATTATTCATACGAGATACAGAGAGAGACCATCTGTATATTATTTTTGCTGGTTCATCGGCTTTCGTCAGCCTCATACTCAGAACTCTTTTTACTAGCCCGAAATATTACAGTGATCATGTTTTTATCATTCCGACATCCGAAAGCGGAGCGCCTATTCGATGAGTATTACGATTTATTTTGGCTTCTGCCTTTGCAGTTGAAAATGTTTTATGGAATTTGGATTACTTTTTCCTGCCACTAAGTTTTGAAGTTTTAAAAAATGACGTTAATAGTCTTAGCTGGTTTCGATCAAGATATTGAGTTAACAAAATTGGAGAGTTGTAGGACGAAGCGTGTATGGATGAATTTACAGGCGAACAGGAAACAAATCAAGGTGTAAAACTAAATTGTTAGTGGCAATAAATGTGTGGCAGAGTAGCACCTCCAGTGCAGCATATCGGCTGCCATCAAATTTTACGAGCGCAGGCGCCACCGCGTCGATGTCCGTGATTGGGTTCGCCACCAGTATTTGCAGAATAACCTTTGCAATACCTATGACAATTTCCTGTACTGAGTCGAGCCTATAAATAAATCATAAAATTCATTGGTCGTAACCATATTTTATTGTTAGTGGTAAAGGGTTTCGTACTTCGTAGGCTTTGTAGCTTGAGTCATTGAATTATTAAATATGGCTCGCATGTGGTGTTATATTACTTTATAGGTGTGGAAATAAAATTACCGTTATTGAATTTGACCCTTTGCGCTGAATACTGAAATGCAGTCATAAATTAGTCACGGATGCATCAGACGTAAATTGCATCATTCTGTGGTCTTTAATTGTGAGATTCTAAGATCGATTTCATATTTTATTTGGTGACATTAAATATGTACCGGAAGCGCTCGTAGCCTGGCGGCTTGCGTTGATCCTAAGCGATAGTTGGATGGGTGACCACTAATGGCAAAAAATTCTTGAGCGTTTTCGTGCTTCGGAGGGCACGTAAAGCCGTTGGTCCCAGTTGGTATCATAAGATAACAGTCATTTAGCCATGTCGGAGGCCCTCGGGTGGTTTGAAAACTTTTGACACTCGGGTTGGCTACTAACCCCTGCATGAATCCGCACTGGAGCCGCGTGGTGGAGTATGCTCTAGGCCTCCTCAAGAGGAGAGACCCGTCCTCAATAGTGGCCATTAATGGGTTGAACTCAAATATGTACCTACTTCCTTATTTATTTTTTCCCCGATATTTGATTCACTCCCTACATGCTATCTTATGTCTGGTATCTAAATCCTGATCATTACCAAACGACGTCAATAACCCAACCTTTTTCCAATTGTACCTCAACAATCACAAACAATTGATACAAACCCAACTACAACTCCAAAATCTCCTCCACAGATCCGAAACCAGAGGAGTCAGAAGGCACCCGATGTTACTGCAACACTGCGCAATGTGTGAGCACGGGTTACATGTGTCGGTCGAGACGCGGTGGCGGCTGCTACAGCGAACTGCCCGCCAGGCGGCTCCACGCACGACACGGCTGCCTGCACCATCTAGCTGACACGTGAGTACTGGATTCAAATAAGGAAAGAAAGAAAGTGATGAAATGCTAAAATCGCTCTACAATATGTCCTAATTCAAACCACAAGAAGAACAATAAAGAATTGTCAGATTTGGTTAAAACACTCAGAATCTTAATTGGGGTTTTGGGTTTTTATATTACAGAAAATGGTAGCTATTTACCTTGTTAAATGATCTTTGAGTTGAAAACCTGTATGCCTATATTTGGATCCGGGTGCTTAAATTGTGATTTCAATTGGCTTTTATCCATGCGTCTTTAGTCGTCTATTTTTGAATAAATTAACCGTATCTGATTTTACTCTATCAGTCTATATATTTTCTCTTTATGTCCATCTATTTTAAACTTTACTAAAGACGATTTATATCCTGATGTATATTTAATATTTTACATTAATTTAACGACCTATTAGCATTTAGGCAGAATAAAAGGTCTATCACACCAATTATCATTTAATTCATACGCTGGATCTCCTTCATTCCGATTCTGATATTAGTAGAAACAAATTCAAATATTTGTCTTTTGAACAAGACTTCAATAGATAGACTCATCCTTTTTACCCGACTGCTAGGAAGGGTTATTGTATCTGTGAACGTTCCACAAAGGCATGGTTTCTTTGTTAGTTTACTTTGGAAGTCATTTAACTAAGCTTCGTTTAATTTGTAGTTAAATATTTTAATGACATATAAAGACCACGGTTTTTATTTCATTTACTAATACATTATTTATCAAGACCCGAGAGTCCAAAATAATTAATTTATTCTTACCGTACTGGTTTTTTGCGGATTCGTCGTCAGATGCAAGACATGTTCGAATTAAAATTGGAAATGCTTCAATCTCGATAATTGGGAATTCCTATGAACGATACATTTTAAGATGTTATCGGATCCAATTACAACTCCGAACTAATTAACGTGTGTTCCAAATGAACCCTTAAACCGAACCGTTACGGTCCTTTGAAACATCGATAAAATGTTGTTCATTAAATTTTATCTTAAATATTGTACATTAAATATTTATTTAGCTAACTTATTTGTCGTCTCATTACATACAGATGCGATCTCGGTCTTATAAACACTTTTTATAGCGTTATAATTATGATTTGTTTTTAAAGCCACGAAGGGTTCCCTGTGTTTCTTGTTAACTCTCATCGTAGAATTAATTAACTATTCTTTTGTTGGGCGCGGTACTAGACACGCATTGTCATCCATCAATTTTGCTTATCATGCTTGAGAACCCGCGGCTCGCCTAACTAAATATCCAATAGGTTGCATTCCGAGTACCTTCAATCAATTTGTCTTCGGCTATTTCGAAATGACTCCGCGAGTCCGTGAGTAACTCACGTTGAGTTCCGTGACTCTTTCATCATTTCATGCAGTGTGTATAAACAATTACATAATCTATACGATGTATCGCGCCGGCAACTTTAATTTCAAGGGATACCATTATCCATTATCGAGTCTTTGTTCTTCGTCCAGTTCAATAATTCATTGATAGCTAATTATGCAGAGGAACGCTCCGTCCGTTTTTCTACATCGGAATTGCCTCGGTCGATTATCTTATTCGCGTCGTCCCGGGCCCTGTTCTGAAAACTGGTTCCGTCTACGAGGCACGCTCGCCTTTATTTGCTTTGAACGATTTTTGCTCGTTTTTGGCAATCTCCCGTAGTCCATTATCTTCGTTAACGATCGCCGAGTCAGTCGCTGAGATCACGATCGGTTTCAAATTGAAATTCTTCGCTTTTATCGCTAATTAATTTTGTCGGGAGTTGTTTATAGTGTGTATAAATTGCGGCGTCGGATCTTTGTCCTCGTTTGTTAAGATAAGGGTGATGGTGGATGCCCCGGGTTGAGTCTGAGGTCGGGATCCTAGATAGCGGCGTGCGCCGACCTGACCGATGCGTCACATTTAAATCGACCATCCCACACGATTCTACCCTCTATCTCGATAACATTAACGCCCGAATCGCGTGAATATAACTGTACGTAAGGCATTGTGGCATCTTGTGATTGCAGATAATGTCACATCTCTCCATAATAGATAGCGCATATTTCAACCCTTTTGGCGTTTCTATTATTTTAATGCTGATAGCCATTGCATGAGGTTTTTCTATTATTTTACTTGGGCTAAATGTGTTTGCATTATTCAGTGTTTTTATTAACAGTACGCAATTTTGCGCAATCTTTCTTTGTCATCGGTTACGCTCATGACAATGAATACGAGTATAAGTGTCTTTGTGTTGGTAAATATGTGCATCTTTATTACAGACTTTCCAACATTTTTGCTCATAATTATGTAGCGTGTTGAGCATTAAGCTTCACCATTTAAGCGAATTTTTTTATTGTGGTTTCTATTGGGCTACTCTTCTTACGGTTTGAATACTTCAAATTTTGTGTGTATGGTATTACAGTATAGATTGTAGTATTGTAAAATGAAAAGATCGTTTACTGTAATCAAACTTGTTTAAGGAATTTCGTAATAAATTCTAAGTAGACATGACATGATTACGTAAAGAAGAAGTATAAAAGACATTTGATATAAGATTTTTATTTGCATAGATCTTATATTTGTTTTCAAATGAAGTTATTTTGTTTGTAAAGCGTGTCAAATCCAAAAGTTATGGTTTATATTGCAGGTGTTCCTGCATTACAATTCTCATATGTTAGGATTACGTGTGGTCTTATTTGGTTTGGGAGATAATATGTTACTTCCATATTATATTATGTTAATCCTGTTTAAGTTTTACACTTGGAATAATATTTGAGTATCTAAGTAAGCTTCTTGTTGTTTTGTTTTTTATTTACTTTTTCAGTTTGTTGTCGTTTATCGTCTTGTCAAGATTTTACCTCACAAGACATCGCAAAAACTAAATCTTCATTAGTTTTTGTAAATCCGCTGTTATTTTATGCGAGAATTCCACAGTCGATCAGCAGGGTAATTCACGTAACTTAAGAAGTTCGATTGCAGTGCAGTTGCAGCGACGTTCCGATCAAAATGACACTTTCCGTATTCTCTTGCGCTGTCAAACACGCTCACGTCACGCGAGCGCGTCTCAAGCGCGCTCACGTCACAAAAAGGTATTCTGATAATGCGCGTCAAGATAGCGTGTTCCCGATCGCAGTTTGATTGGTATTCTCATAAACTTTTGAAGTTTGAAGTCTCATAAAGTTTGACAGGCGCGCAGGATGCGTGCAGGAGAAGTGAAGTTCACATGCAGTTTGCGTGCAGTTGGCGTGCAGTTGACGCGCAGTCAAAAAATTATGACAATACGGTTTAGACGCCAAACTTCAACTTGATTGTAGCGTCACTCCAACTTGATTGCAGCGTCACTGCAACTTAATCGATGCGTCTTAAAGTTACGTGAATTAGGGTACAGAATGGCTGAACGATTTGGCTTTGTGTATTAAAATGTTTAATCAAATATTTAGAATAGCCGACCACAATGTGTTCCCACGAGAAACGACAGAGTATTCAAATTAGTTATCAGTGTAAGTTTATAGACTTGGTGCTGTAGGCTGGCGAGCTGCGTACTGGCCATAAATAATTACGTCTTGTGTGTTTACTGTTGCTTGCGTTGCGTACTATCTTCAAGCAATTAAAGGCCTACTTGGTCTAGTTTAGTGGAGGCCTAGATTCATGGAATAAGTACTGGAGAGTCCTTTACCAAATCCGGTTCTTGCCCAATTCCAGGATAAAAAGATCTTTATGCTACCTGAAATCTTTCGACATGGCTTAACGACTGCTGGATGACAAATCAAATTGAATCAACCTGGTCGATTACTAACTTGACACAAATAATTGTGATTTGAAATAGTGTTATATCCATTGTGATTGTCTTATGATTAAAAAATGAATCCTTTGAGAAAAGTATGTTTATTAAATTTGCAAGATAATCTAGCGTTTTGCAACATTTCTCCGTGATTGAAGAATGAAGTTATAAAACTTTACAAGAAACATGTAACAATAAGCCTAGAGTAGCTTTTTATCTGTATGAAACCTCAATTCTGGACACTGTTCGGCTTGTTATCTATGGAAAAGTTAATTATCTGTTTCTGTTCTCAAAGACTAACGGGTTATGATGATGATAGTGAAATTAAAGAGAATTGTTTTTCTAAACCAGTGTTGAAAAGCTGGTTTTCAACAATAGATAGTTTCTAAACGTTAGATTTCCTTAAAAGGAAACAGTTCACAGTCGAGGCGCCGCGAAATTCTATTCTGTATCCAGACTATCCAGTCGATGATAATATCGCAGATTTACTAAATCGTTTACAGAATCGTTTGAGGTTCGACATTTCGTTTATGGAATTGCTTTTGCTTGAGTTTTACTTTATCTACCTCAAACCTCGACACGTTTTATCCTTTTGTCTCTCAGTACTTTTAACGTTAGTTTTCATATCAAACGGTATGAAATTATCGTAAGAAATGTTCGTTCGAAATAAAAAAAAGTGGAAATCGAGTGAAAGATTAAAATAATTTTAGGAAATCGTTCATCTTTTTTGAAGTTGAAGTTGTTTTCCATTAGTAAACTGCATAGGTATGTTAAAACTTATTTAAAATTAAAATTTGTTAATTGAAAATAGAAATAAATTTAAAACTTTAACTTAAGCTTTAAAGTTCCTCACAACAAAATGTAAAACTATCAGTTAAGTAATGTCAGTACCCTAATTCACGTAACTTTAAGACGCATCGATTAAGTTGCAGTGACGCTGCAATCAAGTTGGAGTGACGCTACAATCAAGTTGAAGTTTGGCGTCTAAACCGTATTGTCATAATTTTTTGACTGCGCGTCAACTGCACGCCAACTGCACGCAAACTGCATGTGAACTTCACTTCTCCTGCACGCATCCTGCGCGCCTGTCAAACTTTATGAGACTTCAAACTTCAAAAGTTTATGAGAATACCAATCAAACTGCGATCGGGAACACGCTATCTTGACGCGCATTATCAGAATACCTTTTTGTGACGTGAGCGCGCTTGAGACGCGCTCGCGTGACGTGAGCGTGTTTGACAGCGCAAGAGAATACGGAAAGTGTCATTTTGATCGGAACGTCGCTGCAACTGCACTGCAATCGAACTTCTTAAGTTACGTGAATTACCCTGCAGAATACACATCGTACAAGACAGGTAATTGAAGTTTAATGTAAATTTCTTGTTTTTTCGTGAGAACGGTCCCTATGAATCACAACCTCACTTATAATTCAGCGCATGTCCGTATTACTCACAGGCTAGCTCTGGTACATGTAAATGTTACTGGGGATGTAATGGATGACTTGAAAACAATTCCGGCAACCAAAAGGCATTCACTTCACTTTACACTTTACTAAGGTTTTGAAAGCTGGCCAGTGTAGGCAACATTCCATCGTCCAGCCCAAACTAACCAGAGAATACTTATTTCCTTCAATTCGCAAAAAAATTCTTCATAGCCTAATCTAATCTAAAAAAAATTAAATGCTTCCGTGCTTCATTCACTTTAAGCCATGTTAAGTCATAGGTACATATTTATTTAGGTAGGTAGTAGGTACTATTTCTATTTAAGTCTTTAAATTTCATCGCATGCTATAGGTATATTTAACTTACCGTAAGTAATCTAATGAAACTCATACGTCGTCGGGAGCTCAATTGTGAGGAGATCGTTGTAGCCAGTGAAGTACTTTTCATTTCCTAATTTTATTTTCGGCATAAGATGTTAATTTTTTTTTGTATATCCTTAAAAGCTGTCATCTCCACTTTAACTCCCTTATCTTTCGTATCATCCCTCACACACAATCAAATCACTATCTAAACATCATAATAGTGTCTAACGTGCCTTTCTTCAAATGTTTCCAGGGAAGAGGAGGCGCTATCCCACTGCCAGAACGCACCTTCACACGGAGGGCCTCCGCCTAGAGGACATTCGCTACTGCTCTGCTGCTTCAGGGACCTCTGCAACCACGAGGACAGCCCCATCGCGCGCAAGAGGCTCAACCTCACTGCTCACGATATTGGTAAGGCCTGAGATGATTTAACTTTATGATAAATTCAATCTTATTGAATGAGCCTCTAGAAGTCTACATCAGAAGAAACTTGTGTACGACGCATTCTTAATATTCAGACATCAAGTGGAACAGTTTATCTTGATAGTCTCAACAAGCATGATGAAGCACAACTCGTTCGTTTGGTGCCAAGTAAAATGTACCTTCAATTTTCTTATTTGGATAACTACATAATGTACGAGTATCTTCTTTAACTCAGCGTTATTCTTCGTCGTGGTAACTAGACAAAAATAGACAAGGCTAGTCACATTTCTCAGATTTTTCCTAACCATTTCTTCTATATGAATGAGATCACGAGAGTGTAAAATAATACCGGTTTCCTTTTACCTAATTTTTTGTTGCAAAATTTCATTTACATAGACATTTTGAAATGTTTTAAATTGGAGCTGCATTCTTTGCAAAAATTAAAGTATTTGTAGTAAAGTATGCCATATTTTATCTGCACAAAGTTTAATTTCTAAATACAAAGATGCGCTCAATTGTTTTAATTCAGACTGGATTGGCTCCCAAATGTAATCATGATGCAATGCTCAAACAGTTATAGTTTACAGTGCTGACTCACTCTCAGCTCCCAGAGTGTTTATATTAGATAAGAGCTCTAGAATAATATCGTTGTTCAGGGAAACATGGACGGGCGCTGATTTGTGCGAACTCTCGTAAAGCAGAATCGTTTTGATAACAACTTCCAAGAAATTCTATAATAAGCCCGGCTGTTGCTAGACCTCGTTTAATTGTTCTCGTATGTTATAAAATACATATTATATTAATGAGTATGGATATTAGTTATATTGGGTATTCAATTGTCGACCAGTGGGAAAACTTATAGCTAATAGGCATAAACTCAACTGCTCATGCCTGTAGAGTAGGAATGTCGGTCGTTGTAGTACGGTTGGGAATAAGATAAGATGGCAGAAAAACTTTCTAAATTCTTAGCTAAGTATATCATTTTAAATTTACCAATTAGAAAACATTATCAGCTGCTTCGGCAAATAAAATTACCAAGAAAACCAGCATTCTTAAAATTTCTCAATACTAGTCTCGATTGGCCAAACTGGCTGGAAAGTATTTGATGGGAACTTCCTGGATAAACTGGATATTGAGATATCCGATAAATCTCCTACGTAAGGATGTGGTTAGACTTTACAAAGATGGCTTCTATAGGCTACATCGCGTCGGAACTTTCTGGAACGACACTTCCTGTATGAATTGGGTCTTAATAATATACATACATATATAACACACAGTTGTGGAGTCTTGCTGTTTTCTTATTTTTCCAGGGTGTTAGGAGAGGATTAATCAATTTTAATTGGAACTTCAATTGAACAAGAGTTTGGGTTACAGATAAAAAGAGGTACCTGCTATAATTTAGTACTTAGTTACGACGGTCTGTATATGAAATCCGTATGTACCTATTCGATTTTTCTCTTTCTCAGTTTAGTTATTCTATTTCTCAAAATAGACGTGCAAGTATGTAATACACTTACAAACAACTAAATTAGTTCTGCTCGTATTTCAAGTCTGACGCATCTAATAGATTTGCTATCCGCGAGGATTGAGAAACAGCTCATTTGTAATTGTCGTTTCACCACACCCTTGTCCACGAAACAGATTTGATTAACGGTTGTAATAGCAATATGTCAGTCCTGTCATGATGTCCACACAGGAGGCACCCTATAAATCCTTCGCGTATTCGTGGGCTATTAACTACCGTCAGTTGCATAACTACTGTTAACTATAAATTGTAAGATTTAAAAACCCTCGATATTTTTCTTTACACTAAACATAGCTGAAGCTTGCCATACATGATCAAGTGTACTTGTCAAGTTTGCAGTTTGACTTGATGCGGCATCAAGTTTGCATGAGATAGCTATATAGCCAGATAGCCATACTCTGGCCATACACCGTCAAGTTTACCGGATGCCGCGTCTAGTTCGCTGCAAACTTGACAAGTATACTTGATCGTGTATGGCCAGCATCAGAAGCATCCATTTGTCTAAACAAGCCTAAGAGCTACGAAGCCACAAACACTTCAAATAACACGCATCTTTTTGCGTTGGGGGTTAAAAATTCGCAACATTACATTGTTCGTTTAAGTTATTCAAGGATTATGGGCAGATACATAATTGAAAGCCGTAAATCGATTTCAGAGTACCGGTTGGTTGGTTATTAGAAATTTTTATTCGATACGCGGAATTGGAAAGCGGAACGGAATGTACGGGAAGTATTCGTCAGTCATTCAATAGCATTGTTTTTCGTTGTGTTATTCGAATGGGCGTGTCCAGTGTGGGATATTTGTAGCTCTGCAAACCTCAAACTTTAACCTTTTATCTGCTACTCATTTTGGGGGCCTGAAACATTCTTTACAATTCTGCTTCAGTGGCGATTAGTAGAAGGGTTAGTAAATTAAGTATGAATCGTCTAAGATTCGCACGACTGAATAATAACCAATGTCTATGACAAGTTGTCATTGACAACCGACTGTATAATGTGATTTCTGAAGTTAGGAAACGAGGTGTCGTCATCAATGAAGCATCTAACGGACTTCAGGCTAATCTGAACGTATAGTTTGTCGTATAAATGTGAAGACATGTCAAATTATAAAATCTTAAAAATCAGATGGCCTTTATTTAACAATGTTAAATTTTTTCTATTCATGCACTTATAGCTTGGTGCGTCAAACGTAAGCCATCAAACGTAGGTAAGTAATCTTTTAGATTGTAATTTAAGGGCAAATATTTAAATATTATTGCTTCTATCATCTAAGCCCAGATCGATGACAATAAGGTTTAATATGACAGCAATACATTGAGCTTGTCACACATGAATCGTATCTGGTTGGCGTGACAATATATTTCCTCGTCTTCCAAGTGGCATTTAGAGAATTTTAAGTGCGCTTAGCATGTGGCATATAAATTAGTACTGTTGTACCACTTAGATGTACTAAAATTAGACGGCCGCGCAATGCTTGGGACGTGGTCGTAGAGAGATAAAGGGTCTTTTCTAGCCTACTTTATGTGAATTACTTTATTGTACCGTTGTCATTATGTATCTATCTAATATAAATACCTGTATCATATAAGGCAACGCCTTTATGTCATGCCTCTTATCGTACGTATTTTTAATCGCCATCTATAAACAATTTGTCATTTTTGCTGCTTGTTCCTGTAAAGAAACCAACATTACTACCTAACTACTAAAACTCCATCCAAATTGCAGGAACGGTGCAATCAAAATGATTACACACCAATTTCAATCTTTGAATATCCAATTCTTTTGCTACATCAAATTTTGTTTCATCACACGTTGCTTACAAACCTCACACAATATGTATTTTTGTGTGTCTATTACGCTATACCAATTAGGTAGTCTTCTGTGGCTATACGCACAAAATAGAGAAGGCATCACCTCGACATTCACCACAAAAAGTTTAGTTTGAACGGGATTGCGATGCGAATAAAGATGCCCATAACGTTTTAATATCCAGTTTTTGCAACGTCCTCGGTATGCCTGCTCCAGATAATAGCATCATTCATTGCATTAAAGAGCTACTTCCTCGCCTGTCGACATCTGGTTTCTTGTATAAAAGTATAAGTAGGTAGTTATTCATTGAATTATTATACCGTATTTGAGTGGTTGGACACTAAACCCTGAAGGCTTCGCTAGAGCAACGTGGTATGTGCTGCAAACATTAACATTACGAGGCTTGTCTTCTGTAATATGTTTCACATAAACAGTTAGCTTACGACCGTTTCCAGTACTCTGTCTACCCATAAAATCTTTAAGTTAGTAAGAAGTAAGGATATTAAAGATATGGAGTAATGAGAACAGCCGCTATTGATGTCTACATTTTATACATGTATCGAATAGACCGCTTAATGTTTCATTTATCGCAAAGTTTACTCGAAATTTAAACCAACCTCGATTTAGTGACACGTGATATATCTAGTAGGTAGGTACCACCGTGACGGCGCCTGCCAGTAGCATAGTTAGACAATTTGTAATTCTAGGCCTCGTATCGTATCGCACTCGATGACGTCACTGTTACCATACGCATTTGTTACATTTGTAGCTGAACGGGTAAAAATAACTGCGATAAAAATAGATTAATTTATAGTGGATTCAAGTGGACGTTTCAGACTTCCAGGGCATGCATATAGTCGGTGTCGGTTGGTATCGTTAGACAGAGTGACAGAAGAACTTCCTACCCTGGTTAATGCAACTAATAGACTGGGATGCGTTCTATGCCTTCCCAAAGATCCCTATTAGAAGATAACATTGGCGCCTTTAGAAAGGAGGGTGGTAGAACCAGACAGTAAGGTTGAGATTGAACCGGGTGGTACAGAATTCAGCGGCCTTTAACAACCAGAATCATTCGCCATAGAATAGGTACTCTGTTTTTCTGCAGGTAGCGCCGTAAGCTGCGTAAGTTGAATTGGAATCAAGGTTGGGTTTATTACCCCAATACACGTAAAATGGTACATTAGGTCGCAAAACGTCATCTGGATGGATGACGTTGGAAACACTGAGCTAGGTTGTTTGTAATTTTTGTTCAATTTGGAACGGTGTAGCAGCTACTTAGCTTCTTCACTATATCTATCAATCGATGTCTACTGCTAGACGTAGGCCTCCAAATTGGCCCCACTCCGACCTGTTCAGAGCCCTCTGAATCCACCGGTTTCCCACTGTCTTCTGTACGTCATCAGTCCCCTGTTCGTGGTCCGACCTGCGCTTTAACCGAAGTCACCGAATTCTACCGCCAATTAAATTATTATGTTAGCATCGTTAGAAGTGAATTGCGAAACATTTTCTTTCCCCAGCTGCGCATGCTTTTGACAGGCAGATTTAGTTACTAACTTTAGGGTTGTCTTCATTTAACTATTTTTAAACGCTTTTATTTAGTTTCACTTCGGTGGATCAAATCTTGTAACGTTAATTTGAATGACTTCCCTTTAATGAAAATTGATGAAATTTGGCAGACATGTGTATTTCCGATGACAATACACGAAAATCATATTTTAAACTAATTTTCATTGTTTATTTGTTGTTAAATTAAAAAAAACGATTTTCAGACTTTAGACGCATAATTCTCTATGTTCTATTTTACGTAGAGACTTGAAATTTTCACAACTTGTAGCTAATTTTATAAACTAAACATTATTGAAAAAATAAAAGCGTTTAAAAAAAAAAATTTTTTTACTTTCATTTTTAATCATTACAGAAAATTATAGGTTTCGTTTAGTTGTGTATTTTATTCAATGATAATCTTATTAATTACAAATTGTTAATGTCTGTTAATTGTTAGTTTGCTGTTAGTTATGTGGGTACTTATAAAAATGCATTAATAAATTCTTATAAATCGTATTTAATTATGTATATTGACTCTATTATTATCTTAGCAGTTACGGATTGTTATTACAGATTCCGTACAACTAGGTTATTATGTAAAATATGTGTATTATTCTATTATTGTTATGGAATGCATGCAAATAAGATTACTGCAAGTCACTAAAATTATTCCTACATTTTATGTATTATAATTATAACAAATATAATTATTTTTAATCATTAATTGTTATTATCGATGGGGTTTCTTATTTAACAACCCTATTAACGTTGATAATAATCCGCGAACAATTTAAAACGGTATGTACCTAGACCTACCCAATACACGAGTGTTACGATTAATAACCTAAAGAATAAGGAAAACAATGCGGTACGTATTGATAGATGTAACTTACATTTTTATGTTAAAATTATAAAAAGAGTATGTCAGTCGTGATAACCCTAACTCCCGATACGATGCAGCTAATTCAAGTTACATAACATCGGCTCTCGTACCTTTGATTAGATTGGTTACTCAAACATCCCGTATTAAACCTTCTGTGTTGTGAAATAGAGTCTAAAATACATCATATAATTACTCTCTTTATACCATTGCCGATTCAAACTCGTTCTGAAGAAAGTACTCGTAAATCTTAGAAGTCTGCGTCGCTAGGTAAACCTGTAGGATAGGTTCCTAGTTCCTACATCTGTATATTTTGTTTTATTTCTCGATTTGCCTATGATCAATTTTGCGATGTATATAAAAGACTTGCAGAGTGAGGCCCGGGTTCGATTCCCAGCCATGCAAAGAAAAACAAAAGACAATTGCTGAGAAATTAGATATACTGTAACTAACTGGTATATTTCGCACCCACAGTGGAAAGAAAGCATAAGTCGTGTTACTTTAAGTTTTAGTACAGAAGAAATAATAGTACATAATTATATTAAGTTTTAGTTATTAATATGATTGGAAAGAGGGATAAAAGCTGCATGTGCTCATTTTTTTATCAATTTTTTATTATTAATCTTGACGGTTTTGTGCAAGAAATCTTAATGTAAATTCCTTTGACTACTTGCTGATATTTTACCTGTTTTTTTGCTTTCCTGTAAAATTGCAATTTTCATTTATACCTTTTTTCCACTGAGGACATTTTTTTTTTTTGGGTTTTATAAGATTTGAAGTATAATATTATATAATACATAACTTTATTCATATCTCCTCAGATCTACTTTTTATAATAATGAATGAAAACTAAGAATCCATCAGACCCTCACTTATCAATCAGATATCGTAATCACTCAATCAATTCCGTACAAGTAAGTTCGTATTCGTATTGCTCGGTCAAACGAAGTCATAATATCGCTGTATCAATTTCATTATACAACTGTCTCGCCATACCATAATACCATTAGCGAATTCGATATTATAATTACGTCAAGTAGGTCCGTTCCGTATTGCTTCCTAGTAGCAACCCACGCTATTCCACCACTATCGCCAGTGGTCGTCAACCTGCGCGCGCGTAATATGCGTAAAGAGCATTTGAGTATCAGCATACATAAAAACATCATAACATTGTAAAAAGTTTTTTAGTATCATCATATATAAACGCTATTGGAAACTACAAAAAAAATGTTTGGATTCTACAATTTTTTTTTGTAGTTTCCAAATAAATATTAGGCAATGTTATTTTTGCATGCCTAGAGTAAGAGGAGACTTCGAACACCTAATTAAGACCTTTAACATAATATGTAATAGCAATATTTGCAATTTAATACAGTAAAGTACATAACCTCACTAAATTGCAAATAAAGATTCAATTCTATTCATAATATAAACGACGTTGAGTACTTAAATAAGCCTATAAACTCTGAGAATCGGTCTTCATTCAGGCTTATTCACTCACTCAACTTATCCCAATCGGTTGTAAAGCGTAGTGTTTAAACTCTGTGGATTGTACGAAAGGTTGACAAGCGCTGTCAAACAGGATGCACTTTCTGCGAAGTGAATAGCCTCTTTATATTTTATTGGACTATATCAGAGCGATTCTCGCTAGGCAGCCGAGCACATTCCGATCAGATAAGCATTTCTTGTCATAAATGCCCATCGTTATTGCAGCACACTGGCCATTGAGATGCCTGTACTGTTGATGTTGCGTGTATTTGCAGAGATATGAATTATGCGGTACAGTCGTGAAAAAAACTGTGACGGTATTTTTGTTTCTTACGTAATGTGATGTGAGTTTTGTTTTGTACTGTACTGGGCTGATTTTGATACTATTGTCAAAGGGGTTCCCAGGGACTATTTTTCGCTAGCACTTATATCTTTTGACATTGTGTAGTCGGGATTCTTTTAATTGTTATTTCTTCTTTGTTTGTGAACTGGCTTAAATAAAACGATATCTAAATGTCACCTATAACAACATTGTAGTAACAATACATCATTAGCTAATATCCGAAATTAAAGGGGTAAACGAAACGCTGTGAACAGACAAAAAAAAACCTCCTTTTATAGTTTTTCGCAATTATCTTACATATCTATAAATATATAATAGATATTAATAAATAATAGATATTATTCCCGTTTCCAGACGGCAGTCCGATCACAACCCCGAAGGGCGGCGGCTACAACGGCGAGGTGTGGTTCAAGGCGGCCACCATCGCGGTGCCGGTATGTGGCGCCCTTATTCTGTTCCTGCTGGTGGCCGTGGCCGTGCGACTGCTGAAGGCAGACGCGCTGCTGCATGCTGATCGGAAGTTGAGGTGGGTGAGGGTTGCTGGTTGAGGGTCTTTTTAACCGACTTCAAAAAGAGGAGGTTCTCAATTCGACTGTTTTTTTGTGTTTGTTACCTCAGAATTTTCGATTAGGTGAACCGATTTTGATGATTCTTTTTTTAATCGAAAGCTGGTGCTTGTCGTGTGTCGTGTGGTCCCACTTAAATTTGAGCGAGATTAGACAATGGCATCTATGATAAAACCATATAAGTTGGCAAACCGTTCCAACTAGACATCAACTTGACTCTGATTCGATTTATAGAATTAACTATATCGCTGACATTTAAACTGCAACTGGTTCTTACGATTTTACTTGCAATCACTATATTGTGAGAACGATAACGGTAAAAAAACAGTAACTACCCATAACAATTAGATATACGATCGATAGACTGATTTAACAAAACTATTTACTACTCGAAACTATTTTTATCACGACACCAATTAAAGGTATCTAACAAGTTATCGCACGATCATAAAAAGTTGTTAATCAAAACTTGGACTAGTTCCACAGACGCGAAGCAGTCGGTCTCGTTTCTAACTAATGCCGATTCAATTTGAGTTTCCTGTAACTTGATTACTTATGATACAAGGCTTTAGGTGCTGGTTATTATGGAAAAAAACATTAGAGGTGTCAAGGGACACCCGGATAGAACGAAGTTCCTTTCGATTTAAGTATTGTTTTGTTGTACAGCGCCATCTCTGTAAAACGCTCTGAATCACTTCAAAAAAAGTGTCGTCATTCGTAAGAATCAAAAAGTGTCGTAATTTTCCGACTAGCCTCCTTTCACAACGCGCGATAAAGAACTTCGTTCCAATAATACGTGTTTAGTTTGCCAGTTACTTTGTTAGTGGCTGGCCCATGGTTGGTACTGAAGCTCAAGTGGGTTTAACGTAGCGTAGCCTACATACATTGGGTTTCGTAATTGAAGGCTGTGTCTTCAGCGCATGAAATGTTATATTATTCTACTCTATAACGGTATGTCACTGACAGACCATGCACAGCAACTAGAAATATGAAACTATGTACGAAGGTTGGTTACCTAAGAAAACTTTAACAAAGGATGTTACAATTTTGTATGAGGGTACCTAAATATCGGATTCACGTCCGATTTATTAAAACTTAAAATTTGGTCTTTTAAAGAACGTATTACAGAATTTTGGAAGATTCAACCCGTAAGGGAAAGTAAGGGAAAGACGCAAGCACCAGCACTTTTATAACATCGCAAATCCATGTAAACATAATTTTCCCGGAGACTTAACATCATACAATACAATAGTTACCAAATGCCGCTCGCCGATCTACACTCGACTAACGGGCGCACTGAAAATCAGAGGGCGTAGAAAGTACCTGCTACTCGCTGCGCCGCACTCTGAGTGCGACCCTCTTCCGGCACGTTGATGGTGGCAGCTCCGATGCAATTAATAATTGTTATGAAATAGTTATACCACCGATTTTTAAACATTGTTGCAATGCCTACATGTGTCGGAATAAATGTTTCTTTCTTTCTTTCTTATTAACTAACAAAAGCACTTTAAATTCCAGAGGGGGCTACATGTCACCGACGCAGCACGACTCAGTTGACGTGAAGAAGGTATGGGTGGGGCCCTCCGCGCCGTTACTGGTGACCCCTGACGGGTGCTTGGTGGTCGAGAGGGCCCAACTAGTGGAGCTGCCTGCCCCACTGTGATATATAGACTGTAACCGCTAGCTCCGTGGACTGGCCTAAGTAGGTAAAGTTATTGGAAATACACCGACTTGAAGTTACCTGCCCTTGACTGCAGGCATTGGAATATGGGCTTTGTGTCGTGTGTCTTACGGTTGAATTTGCAACGCTTGCTCGAGAGATGCCGAAGTAAGCGTCGTTTACGTATACCCAAATCTGATCTGACCGATTTAACCGTAAGGGCCGTGATATGAAGCATGTTTCAATGTTGTCCTTTGAGGTGAGTCGTAGTGGAGTTAATATCGAGTTGGTGTATGCGAAGACCTTTAAGCGTTGCTGTTTCGTGGAAGGGTACTTATTGTCAAGATTGGAGTATTTCGCCTCATTAACAGCATAAAGGATTACTATGGTACGACCAAGGACAATGAAAAATGCTATGTCTTTAAAAGTATAAGCAATCCAAACACTTAAATCATCATCTTAAACTAATATCATTATCGTTCCAACTACTGTCGTCTTCATCATATTATTTTCTAATGTCATCATCGTCATATTCTTCTAATATCATCATCATCATAGTCTTATCATCATCATCATTTCTATGATCATTATTTATCATGACCCACCATCATCATCTCGATACGTTCAAAACCATTATAAAAACACCACAAATCATTGAATTTAGACACGTGAGTACCCTCCATAAAGAAAAAGCTTTGAAAGCTAGGTAGACTCGATTGAAAAAGGTATGGAAGTGATATTTACAAGGGTGATCTGATCTTATGTAGATTGAGTTGTTAGCAGATATACTTTGTTAAGGAATTGAGGGTTTTCAGGGGTGAGAAATAGTAAAAAGTTAGAAAGCTTCTAATAAAACAAGGCTAAAAATAAAAAGTCTTAGAAATGCTATTTTCAAATGTTATTGGTTCTTTAGTTAAAAGAGAAACTACTACACTAGAGAAACTACTACTATATTTTCTGTGTAATCTTTTTAATACTAACATTAGCTAAAGAGTGTCAGTAATATATTTTCATAAACCTGGAAATTTAATATTTATTGATAAATATACTTAATCAAAAATTTTACAACTTATTTTTATATTTAAATCAAATATCAGGTTGTACGTGAATACAAATTTTAATTTAGAAATGAACTTTTTATCTAATTCAAAGTTAACGTCAAAATATTTTATTCATATAGGTATCATTGATACACTTATGCACGTCATTTTTTGAATATTAAATAAATAAATCGTGCTTATGATGACTTCAGAAACCGTTATCCAAATTATATTTAGGTAGTTAGTAATAAATAAAGTGCCTTATGTATAAAAACGCGAGGGATACAAAAATCGATGGGAAATGAATCTTTATAGTATGTAATTTGATCTCAGAATGAGTAAAGGTCGTAGCTGACTTATACGACACCGCTCCCATCCAACCAAAGTATGAGAATTCAATATAGACTTAAAATCGTGCTCTGTAGGTGCACTTTACAGTAACAACAAAAATTAGCAGCCCGCGCACGGGAAGCAAGCTAACCGCAACCTTGCCACTCAATAGTTGTACCTACAGAGCACGATTTTAAGTTTATATTTGAATTCTCATACTTTGGTTGGATGGGAGCGGTGTCGTATAAGTCAGCTACGACCTTATTGGTCAGTCCATGGTAGTGTAGCAAGCATACCAAATGTACCACATTGTATATTAATTAAATGTTTTTGTTATTTTTCTAAGTGCTTCGTGTTCCTTATACTATAAATGTAACCAACTGTAGAGTAATAAAACAAGTACACATATTTAAAGGAAATAACATATTTAGTTACCAGAGGAATGAAATAGACATACTATTTATATTTCAACAGTATCTTATTATTCTGACATGGATGTTGTGATCTAATTTATATGTTGCACTTACCCGTGAAGTAAAACTTGTTTCATCTAAACAAAATTGAACTAGTGTTATTTTAGTTCAGTTTGGTTTAACTAAGGAACGTGGACGTAAAATTAACTACTGATGTTTTGAACAAATAACAACTAAAAGACTGAAATAGTAAATCAGGAGTTTATTTTACGTCACAGTTTTATAATTTTGAAAATTAGTCAATGAGATATGGTACTAGCCATTGCCCTGTGTGCGTTTGCATGGAAATTCCACAACTAATATAACTTAAATAAAGGAGCTTAAATTAGTCAATTGAAGAAGCTATTGTAATATATTTTATCTAAGAATAGTATTCGTATAGTCGTACTGTTAAAAACATATGTTTGTTTAAAACTATGTTTAAATTTATATGTATGTTGTGTTATCCCTTACATCCGTTTACGAAAATGATTTTTTTTAAGAAAGAAGTGTGTTGAAATTACAAACCTAAATATATTTTTACTGAATACATAAATAATATTCTTTGCACTTAAAAATGCTTCATTTGGTAGTTCTATTATCAATTTTATATGTATAATATTATTACCCAATTTAAGATTCACTTTTTATATAATATCTTATCGCACATTTTCTGTCAACTTTTTTTTATAAGTCACAACTTGTATATCTGTCTAGTATGTATTGAGAAGTTTCCTTCCGTAACAAAATGGTTGCGTATAATTTGTAAATATAGTGTTTTTAAGTTGTTACCTATTGTTGAACACTGGAAAAGCACAGTCGAGTCCATTGAAAGATTGCCTAGTCTTTTTTTATCTGTATTTTCACGCTTTTATACCTTTCAATGGATTTTGCTAAAAATTCGAATTTAAAAATCCACATTTTCTAATGATGGTTGTTTGATTTTTTTCTATGTGCACAGATTTATTAAAGTTGTGTAATATTTTTTATACTGATGGTGAAAATAATCTCTTAGTTTCGAAAAAAATATAAGTTTTGTATATAATTATAAATCTGATTTATTCATTTAGACAATGAACTACTTTGTCTACTTTGTTCTTTTAGGTAAGTTGTTAAATATAATAATTTTAATTGTATGTATAATTGTCATATATAAATCAATGAATTGTACTCAAAGGTTGAACAGAAATAAGCTTCCTAAAGGTGCCTTACCTTAAATAAGTGTAGTAAGTGAACCTAGGTGCAAGTGAAAAATACTCCCTAATGATAATAAATATACCTGCAAGTTTATGTAAATATAATGTATAAATAAAATGAAATTATTTTATTACTGGAGTTATCTTTTTATTTCACCCAAATGAAGGTTTTCGTAGTCTCATGGGGCGTTTCTCGGTGGTCATACTATCATGTGCGCATACCAATACAGTATCTACAATTCTACATCCCTGACTGTTATACTGTAACTTGCACGAAAATCAGTATAACGTCGAGTGGCTTCAACCCATTAATAGCCCACTACTGTAACTAAGCACGGGTCTCTCTACATGAAGAGGAATAGAGCATACTCCACCACGCTGCTCCAATGCGGATTGGTGGAGGGGTTAGTGGCCAACCCGAGTGTCGGAAGTTGTTATGCCGCCCGAGGACCTCCGACATAGATTAACGACTGTTACCTTACGATATCAACCGTGGCCAACGGCTTTACGTACCGTCCAAAGCACCGAAACGCTCAAGAATTTTTTGCCACTAGCGATCACCCCTCCAACTATAGACCGCGCTCGCTGTTGTTTAACTTTGTCGATCACTTGAATCGATAAAAGCCGCTGGGCTATGAGGGCTTCGTCGAGTAATAAGTCTAAAACTTAATTATTCTTAACATTTAAGGGGGAAATAATTTAACTGAAACTTGGCCACTTAATTTACGCACATAAACTCACGACTTGGTTACACTTCGTTAAAAATGCTTTATGTATATTTTTTATATAACTGAGATTACTCATAGATTCATTAACTAAAAAACAGGTATAATATTTTTATTAAAAAAACCAAACCTGGCAATATCTACTTTGGGCCAAGTCACATAACTGCCTGGTACAAAGCAACCCGCTTAAATGTTGCCAACATCTAAATATTTCACCTCAAAAAATGCAATTTTTCATACATTTTACAAAATGGCCGCCAAAATAGATAAAAGTTGCATTGAGCTCATGGAGGATAGAGTCTACTCTATCCTAGGAGAGCCATCTCTGTGTATGAAGTGTCCGTAAAAATGCGTCCAATTACGGGTGGCGCTGCGGTGCGGTCTACAACAGCTATGTTCGATCGGGTATTATATAGTGTATAATCTATGTGTTCGAATATCGGTAATTTCTCAGACACTAGCGCCATCGCGCCATTCATCACGGGTGGCGTTGCGCTCAGCAAACTTCACTCCGTCTAGAACAGCTATGTTCATAATTTTATTCATATCGCTATTTCTCAAACACTAGCGCCATTCGGGAATGGCCATTATTGGAACCTCTAATGTCAGTAAACAGCTGGACACTTTTTCAACTTTCCCCTCATATGAGACTCGTTCATCTTTTATCCTTCATAATTGAGCAGCGCAGCGGTACATCCATGCTGGGTAGCTATGACCTTAAAATAATATATGTATTTCATGTCAACATAATATTATGTTGAAATTAATTAACCATAACGTATTCATAATGTTATTCAAACAAAGTTTATCGGGCGATAATCGATGGAGATAAGGAAATATTAAGTATATTATTTAAATGCAAATTTTACACTGTCATTGACATAAAATAAACACAAAAAAATAGACTACCTCGCTCTATACCGTGCTCTATATTTCTTTAAGATAACTAATTAACTTTTATGGTATGAAATTTTCACTACAAAATAATTGTTTTTATTTGTTTCATGTTTCCATGTAAAAAACCAGTTTTTAAATAGATATGCAAAGAAAAATGTATAAGTGACATATGTATAGAAATAGATTTTTCTCGCTTTTAAAATAATTTGAAATTTCCTGTAATAAATAGTCTTGTTTTACTTCATTCACTACATTCTTGAATAACCTTTGAAATCACATCATAGTTGCTAATTTAATAATTAAAACATCCTCACATGAACAAAACACAATATGACACAAAAACACCTGTCCAATTATTGAAGTATTAGGCGTATAGAATCGACACCGCGAACACGATGTATGTATGTTCCAATGAATTGGAGCCAATAGGCTTCAATTTTCAATGGATTCGTTCTATTTTGAAAGGAACGGCTCTATTTTGCATTTTGTTCGAGATGTCTGTTCTATGACATTATATTTCAATGTGTCCAATACACCATATTTTAGTACAAGGTAACTAGAAGTTATACTCGGCTTGAAGATCAGTTTTCGTTAATGATATTTATTATATCATCTCACTTATATCATTAAGTAATCTATTCCAAATCAGCCTTGCGTATTCGTAATAAAACCATGTAAACATGACATTAATTAATAATTAATGCAATTTTAATACGTCTATTAGAATTCACTAATTTGGAAACAGATCGAGACGCGAGATAAAAGCTTTGGCTACGTTATAAATGCGATACCCTACAACAAAAGTGCAGTTTTGATTTTGTGTAGATATACTTGAGTAACGTTGAATTCAGTATATTTAACGGTGAGTATAATTTAATATAAATTTTAATATAAATAATCCTAGTATATTTTTTATATCGAATTCTGGGAAGTAATGACATACGGCAAACAAAAATTTTATATTTTGATTTTTTTTGTAGCATTTTTTATTCCATAATGAAAAACAGTAGGTAGTGAAGTACTTACCACCTAGATAACTTACTAAGATTCGATATTAATTCTAGTAGCATTAATTAGATATTACCATGTCTTTTGACGTTGTTTCTATGCATTTCACGTAGCTTAGCTCTGACCTAGCTTTACAATAAATGCTAGGTTCTCGGTTTAAGTCGCAATCATTAAAAATATACAAAACAGTAAAATATTTTGTCGGTATTTATGTTGACTTTATAAATACCTACTAGGACTTTTTAAAATGAATAATCTTCTTAAGCTTTCAAACATTTCTTTTAATCACATTTTTTTTAAATGTAGTACCTACTTGACATTACCTGACCCCACCTGCGTCACAGTGTCCTAGTTTCGATACCCAGCAAGAGCAAGCATTTATTCAACAGATAATGTTTTTGAGTCTAGATTATTATTTGAGGAAGTAAACGACGGGTGCGACGCATAAGGTCTTAACGCCATTTTTATTGAAAATCCATATTTTACATTATCGTAATTACGAATATGAGTTTTATAAATTCCTGAAATCAGAATTTTAATATTACTTATAATTAACGAGTTTTAGAAACGCTTATGGTCGTATATTTTGAAAGTTACCACGCATATAGTTGCATTTCACGGTACGACGATATGCGTGGTGCTATTGGTTCGTGCGAGACCAATCAAGGGCAGTTACGGCCGTCGTATGTCACTGACGGAGCAGGCAATAAAGTATGACTTTTATTTTGTAAATAATATGAATTCTGAAGTGTTTTACGTTATGATATCAAGTGACTTGTGATTATGTTGATTGTATTACATTATTATAATCAAAATGAACCACTTACGATTATCAAGAATTTTAAAATTGGCACTTAACAAAAATGAAAAAAATACCTTCTAATGAATCCAGTCAAACTGGTAAGTTTTGGTTAATAATTGATTGTTTTTTATTAAATAGTTAGAAATCATATCGCAATACAAGCATATACGATTAGATTTATTATTATATTTAAGTGTTTTTTTCGATATTTATAATTTTAATCTAGTTCCACGCATAACATCGTAATGTTATAGTTACGACGTTGTGCGTTGTTTTTTCATTGAAGGTAAGGGTCGTAACTACTACTTACGACTACATGCGTCGTTATTAAATAAAAAAATCTGTGTTCTTATAGTCGTATGTAGAACATGCAACGTTATGCTTCGAACTCAATATTAAATAAGACGTTATGCAATTTTTTATTTGCTAAAATCATAAATAAATTTAATATTCTGTGCTATTAATAAGTTGTGGTGGTTAATTAAATGATATTATATCTTTTTTAGAATCACCTGTTTAGCTGAAAACCGAGCATAACTGGAATTTGTACGAGTCAATGGTCGAGAAATCCCTGACTGGGAGCGGTAATTGTAATGATGTCAGAAAATTTCCCAAGAAGTACGACTAGCACTAAATAATTTATATGAAACTAGCTCATATCAAGACTTAATCCAACAATAGTACAAAGGCTGAATCTAGACGTAAGAAAACTTGGAAATATTCCTTAGCAAGAACAGAGCCTAATTCAGATAAACCTAATATTGTTTTGGTATGTAAAACGATGTTCCTCAATACTCTCTCTATAGGAGAGCGAACAGTTAATACGGCCATGTCGAAGTGGTTTTCAGGTAGGGAATCTATTTCCCCAGACCATCGTGGCGTTTCGAGAGGTGTTATCATAGATGAAAAGATTAAACCAGGAGTAATAAAGCATGTAAAAATATTTCTACCAGTTGAATCACACTATGTGCGCAAAAAGTCTACAAAACTTTACTTAAATAGCCGACTCAGGTTTGAAAATATGTTTTCTCTATATAATGAGTGGTGTAGTAGTGAAAATATAACAAAAAAAGCTAAATCAGCATGACAATATTGGGGTATTATAAATCAAAGATTAAATATTTTTTATTTTACAAACCCAAGCAGAATATTTGTAACGAATATTATGTTTACACGTAAATAAAAATAATATGGCAGAAGAAGAAATTAATAAACAAAAAAAAACATATGATATCAAAAGAATTAGCAAGAAATTTAAAGGAAAAAGATAAAACTTTAAAAACAATTACGAATTAAAAATTCAGAATTGTCCTCATGGAAATGTTGGTTTATTTTATTATAAAATAAAATTATCGGTCCCAAATGTTATAGTTTTTGATCTAACCAGTAAAGAAGCATATTGTTGCATGTGGCCAGAGATTAAGTTGTCTGCTTAAACTTATTGAGACTAAAGTATAAGACGGCGGTAAGAAATTCATTTTTTGGTCAGGTAATTGTGCTGGGCAAAACCAAAATTGTATTGTGTTTTCATTTTATACTTATGCTCCTAAAAATATGAATTACTCATTTGTTCTTAGAGCGAGGACATACTCAAAATGAAGCAGATTCTGTTCATGCTTTAATAGAGCGAAATTCAAAAAATAAACTCATATATACGCCAGAACAATGGTATGCATTAGTAAGAAGGGCCAAAGTTAACACGCCTTATTATAATGTGATTGAGATGAGTATTACAGATTTTTATAATTTCAAAAAGTTATTGTATGGAAAAAACTGTATCAAAAACTCTAACAAACACAAAATAACTTGGACTAAAATCAAAGAAGTGGGAATAACTTCCAATGATCCGCATAATATATCGCTACAGCTTTGAAAACGAAGACTTATATATAACTTATATAACTTATACATTATATGACTTTATTAATTACCAGAAAAACCTATTCATCACGAAGAATTAATAACCAAGAAAGTTTTAATAATTGGGATCGCTGTTATTTAGATTTTTTGCCTATAACAACTGCAAATATGAGGATTTACAAAGTCTGTGCCGTGCACGCATAATACCGAAAGAATATAATAAGTATTATGAAAAATTGCCAAACACACGCAATACGATAAACAAAGAAAATACGGATATCGATTCATGTAATAATTTGTAGATTAATTAATTATCGCGACATGTATAAACATGTTCAATGTTCCTTTCTAGTTTATTTGTTATACTCACGCTTTGTTTACTGCAGAACTTTCTTGTTATCATATAAATAAGTTAGTTTTTTTAATATCGTTTTTTAATCGTATTTGTAAACCATTAAACCCCGAAGTAACCCGGCGTAACTTGAAGGTAAGGAAATTTTACTGTACGTATATCGTCGTAACTTGTCGTAACTCAATAACATAACTCTTGCATCCCTACGCATAAAGTCATAAGTATGTAATTTCAGTATTTTTCATTAAATTACAATTCATTTTCTATCAATGATATTTGTTTAAAGATGACTTAAGGCACTACTAATTATAAGCTTGATTTAAATTCAAATTTCCTTCTCATTTTTGAGTAATGACAAAAGTAAACTTTAAATGCCCATACTGTAAAGTTGCCATATTCTGCATACGACCTTATGCGTAGGAGCCGTCGTAATGATTCAGGCAAGACTCAGGTTACTTGTGTTGTGAAGCATTGCGTAGAATTAGAATATTTTCCAAGTATGAGGCATTTTATTTTGTAGATTTTTTTATAATGCAGTCCATATATTGAAGAAAAGAATAAACAGACATATCCACAAAAGAAGCTTTGTATCACAGTGGATATAAACTAAATTATTAATAACATTTAGGCCTCCAATGCCTCCATGCCTCCATGGTTGTTCTATTATAGGTTACTGCTAGTCTAATAACACCTCAAGTTCACTATATAAATGTAAAACAACTTAAATTATTTAGCCAGTATGTTTTTTATGGGCAGATAAAAATGACTAAAGAAGAAAAAAACACGAAAAAGGCGGAAAGTGGCAAAGTTTTGAATTTCGATCATCTTACATTCTGGGTGGCCAATGCGAAAACAGTAAGTACATTTTTACATATTTTTCCTTTTTTTAGTTTTGTTCGGTTTAAGTCCGGTTTATACAAATATGTATAATAAAGTAGCTAAGTAGTTAATGGAATGTACCAACATTAGGTAAACTTAAATTAAGAAGAACAACACAATAGCCGCTTCCCATTTTAGGTATCTAGAAAACTCAGAGGAATAAAAGAAAATTCCTGTCTGGAATTTTATAAAAAAAGAGCTTCATATAATTATGGTCGAACATATAAAAATTTTATATACCTAATTACATAAATACCTAATTCTATATGTTGTTATTTATAGGCTTCAAGTTATTTCGTAACCCGATTTGGCTTTAGACCTCTGGCAGTACGTGAGCCGTCTGAAAACCGGAAGATTGTTTCCTACGCGGTTCAATTAAACAAAGTAAGTACTAATAAGGTATATAACTGAGTTAGATTTAGATTATTAGATTATTAGACTTTTCAACAAGTTGAAATTCCAAGTGATAAAGATCCTAAAAATACGAATGATACCTCGATCGTATGGGCCGATGGGCGATGTGGTAAAGCCGGGCGCGCGAAGACCTAGATATTAAATAATGAAGATAAAGTGGGTTGTGACTTATGTATTTACTGATTTTTTTAATTTATTAAATATTATTAATTTTTTGGTTAGTATCCAAAACCTTCAATAAAATAAAGATGCCTTAATGTTCATCTTTATTTGTCAATGACAATTGCAATTTTTTATGTACCTACTGTAAATTCATTCCGATATCTTTTTCTACTCTTCATTTCGAATCCAGTAAGGTATCAATTATCATAAATATTTTTTGGATCTTTATCACTATTTTTCTAAAATTTGAACTAGTTGACTAGACTATAAAAGTAAGTAAGAAAGTGTGTTTAAACTATGTCATGACTTTATAGATAACAATCATCTTTGAATCCCCAACTGTCGAAGATGATGTCATATCCAAGGACTTGGTGCTTCATGGTGACTTTGTAAAGGATGTGGCTTTCGAAGTCAATAACTTGGATGCCCTGGTCAGCCAAGCCAAGAAAGAGGGCGCTACTGTCGTAAAGGACATTACTGAAGAGTCAGATGACAGTGGAATGATTAGATACGCGATTTTGAGAACGGTAAGTGAAGACTTCAGTATTTAGTGTGCTTGTTTATGCTATTACATTTAAATAAACCAAAAATTTCGAGTTACGAAACCTACTCATTTTCTCTGATCTGATACGTGATCGCATCAGAAATGAAGAGATCCGTAGACAAACAAAGGTAACGGACATAGCTCAAAGAATTAGGCGGCTGAAGTTGCAATGGGCTGGCCACATAGTGCGAAGGACCGATAACCGTTGGGGAAGAAAGGTCCTCGAATGGCGCCCGCGTCTCGGAAAAAGGAGCATAGGACGCCCCCCGACCAGGTGGACTGACGACCTGAAGAAAGCGGGCATCCGCTGGATTCAGAAGGCTCAGGACCGGTCAGAATGGCGTAAGTTAGGGGAGGCCTATGTCCAGCAGTGTACCTCCAATGGGCTGATGGGTGAATGGATGGATACCTACGTACCTATTTTGCCTAAAAAATAACTGTTTATACTAATAAGTAATAGGTCCTATTGTTTTATGTATTTAGTACGGCGATAACACTCATACTCTCGTAGACCGCAGTGACTATAAGGGCTTACTGTTTCCTGGCTTCGCGCCTGCTGAAGATGATCCTCTGAACAATCTATTGTAAGTTCTAAACATGTTACAGTTAATTGCTTTGTAATATTATTATCTTTCTTCAGCTGCAAATGTCAGTTTCTCTTGCTTAAGTCAGCCGCCAAACGACTCGTCCTCTTCCGACTAGAGCCTGGGGAGACAGTTCTTTGGCTTGAAATTCAAACGCTCTAAGTTTTGGTGTTGCTAGTGTCCATAGATAACGATGACAACTTACCATCAGGTTGCTCGTCTATCTTGTATGTTTCTGTCTTCTTCTGTCTTGTATCTATCTATTATAGTATGTTTTCTAACTTTGTTATTAATTTTATATAATTAAACTAAAGAATAATTTATTTACAGAAAAGACACAAACTTGCTTTACATCGATCATGTAGAAGGTAACATGGCTGACGGCACTCTAGAAGATTCTGTGTCGTGGTATGAGAAGAATCTCAATATGCATAAGTACGTCATTTCTATATCTACTTTTAAATCAAAATTGCCCCTATACTTTGTGTCTTAGTATACATCTGTAAACTATCATATATAAACTTCCATCATCAATCATCATGTCATCATCAGCTATCCCGCTTCGAAAACCTTCTTTCACAATCTGAAAAGTACCTAAGTAATGCCATATTTGTCGGAGAACAAATGCAGCTGATTCTCTATTACGTTTCTTTTTACATTTCTTTTATCATAAGTAGTTATTATCTGAATTTAATACAGTAGTCTTAAGAGATTATTATTGTCACAGATTTTGGTGCGTCGATTACAAACACGACTTGGTGCCATACTCCTGCATCAACTCCGCTTCGGTCATCAATCAGGATGAAACAGTTCTCGTAAGAACATAACACTTAAATTCATTTTATATTTTTTACACAGAATCTTGAAGTTTCCATAAAAACATCAGAAACGTTTTATTCTGAATTTGAAGTTTTGATCGAATTTTCTTAAATGTTTTACCATTTCATGTAACACGTTTGTCGCATTGTAAATTCTTTAAGAGCCATTTCGCAAAACTCGGTTGATAAACTATAGGTATTTGAAGCGGCTCCGCGGCGTGATATTGCCTCGCGCGGCTCGCGTCGCGCTTGACCTCAGTTCTGTGCGAGTAATCTTCTTGATACTTTCAAACGTAAAAATTTTAAAATTATGAACATATAATTTTAATTATACACTTTGTGACCACATACATGTATCTGGTTTGTGACAATATAAGTTTATATAACAATTAAGAGTACAATGTAGTAGTACCATTATCGGTAACTTATTTACATAATACATTTTAGGTACCTACTTAGGTACATCACAATAAAGATGTCCAATAGATGCATATTGCAAAAATCAATATTTTGGCAAATCAACGTGAAAAATTAAAAATCACGTTTTTTCAAGGTGATCTATAAAATGCAATATGCGTCCATTTTGCCTGCGATATTCGCAGCGCGTCGAAATACATAGGTATACCTAAATTCAAATCAATCGGAGGGTATAGAACCGGGAAATCCCGGAACCGAAAATCCCGGGATTTACAAAGGAATACGGTACTTTTCAAAAGAACCAGGTAACAAAATAAAAGAACCGGGAAACAAAATAAAAGAACCGGGATTTTCTGAACTTTTGGGAAATAAAAATATGTCGCGTCGTGATACAAAAGATAACGTAAAAATAAAGGTAAATACAATCCATACACAAAAATGATTACAGCTTTAAAAAGAAGATATTCAGAACGTCGGCTACATGAAGCAGCTATACTAATATAATATTATTTACACAACCCAGATCGATATTTTTCTAATATAAATGAAGATGATTTAACTCTTTTTTCTCGTCCAAGCAGTGCTGAATTGTGCAATACAATTGTGTTGCTTTCATACAATTAATACGAAACTTATGTTTGCATGTAAGGTATAATAGTATGATGGTTACTCAATCACGGCAAACGACTATACGGATTTGGGTAGAAAACAGTTTTTCCCTATTTAATGCTCCTGAGAGATAAAATAGGAAACGCGATACTAACTATTTTCACGCGGGGAAAGCCGTGGTAAAATAATCCCGAAAGAACTGAAAATCCCGGGAATCCCGGTTCCAGCATAGGCGAGTACCGAAAATCCCGGTAATTTAAAACAGGATCGGTTTTCGATACCCTAATCATTACCGTGATACAAAAGATAACGTAAAAATAAAGGTAAATACAATCCATACACAAAAATGATTACAGCTTTAAAAAGAAGATATTCAGAACACTATTCTTTGAATGTTAAAAACGAATTCTTTATTGTTTTCTGTTGGTTTACAAAACAAAATATTGACAATAGTCTAGTATAATAAATTATGAGAAACGAAATTCGCACTTTCCTCCCAAACCACTTGCTCTACAAGAAAAATGTATGGCACATAAAATGTCAATCTTTTTATGGGCTACAACTTTTACTCGATCCTTTCGGAAATCGTCTAGGACGCACCGTTTAGGAGATATAAGGAGTTTTCGGAAAATTTGGGAGGGGGGGGGGGGTTAAGGTTGGGCCCAATAAGATTGGGTAATGTTGCAAGTATGAGTTCCACAGGGCGGATGGAAATTCAGTCGGAAATCGTCTAGGACGTACCGTTTAGGAGATATATGGTATTTTAGGAAAATTTGGGGAGGGGGGGGGGGGTAAAAGTGGGTTCAGTAAGATTTAGCAATAAGGTTTGGGGGTTCACTAAAGGGGGTTGAAATTTCCGTCTAAACTTGTCTAGGACGCACCGTCTCCGAGATATCCGGGATTTCCGGTTTTCCAAAAATCTATATCCCGATATCCTGATCTGCCGATCTGCGCCTACCTGATGAGTGCGGTATTTGCCCGGATGCCTCCCAGATTATCACGACGCAAAATTCCACTTTTGGGTGAAGAACTGAGGGGGGGGGGTATAGGGGGAGGCGAGGGGTTGTGAAGGGAAAAAATGAGAGGGTGATTTGTATTTGTGTTGTGTATTTGAGATACGTGAGTTTTGGGGAGTTGATGGAACTTGGGTGCACGAGAGTTTCCAAACAACGAATGTATTATCTTTGACTAATAATAAGTGACTATAGCTGACTAATGTCGGAGCTTCTATCATTCCAACATTTTGGCTTAGCAATAGGGTCCCGTTGACACCGTTTGGGTACGGAACTCTATAAAGTACAGATTGATCTAAAAGTTGTATAAATAAAGGGTAGGTATGTGTATACAAGTTATAATTATTTATTTATTTTTTTCTATGTAAATATGTAATTTACACATATAACAAAAAACCTAAATACTGTAAACAGTAACTAATGTCTAAAAACGGACAATGTTTTATTTCAAATTACAGCAGTGACTTCCAACCCAATAGGGGTTGAATTTCCAAAAATCCGATAGCCTAAAGCCTTCTTCGATAAATGAACTATCCAATACAAAAAGAATTTTTCAATTCAAACCAGTAGTTCCTGAGATTAGCGCGTTCAAACAAACAAACAAACAAACTTTTCAGCTTACTATTGTAATAGTATAGATTAGTATAGATATAGTTATATTTTGTACATATGTATGTTCGTGATTTTCTCCGTTACTACTTACACTACATAAATTGGAAAGAAATAGTTACTTAATTTCTATTGTTTTCTTCAAACCAAAGATGTTTAAAGCAGAATATTACGCAAACGGACCCCTGAATTGAAAAATCGTCTTTTGAAACCTATAATATTTTTGAAAGACCTTTTCAACGATACCCCACATTAAGGGGTAGACGAAGAAAAAATCATACGGAACGGACAGACGGACGGACGGAAGGACGGACGGCCGGACGGGCTAGCCGGCCGGTTGAAATAACGAACGGACTAGACATGATTCCGATTTGACTACAAAACCCTGAAAATTATAGAAAACTAAAAATAATACAATTGACTGTAACTAAAAATTCTCACGTGATCAAGACTGTTCAATGGCAATATAATTACGTTACTTTTACGAAATCTATTCCTTAGATGGCTAAAGCAAAAATTGACATAGGTCCGACGTCCAAGAGTGCTGCCGCACGACTGATTTGATTTCGCGCCAGTTCGTATCTTTATATGGTAAAGTAAATTCGTTTTAATAAATTATTTTTTGCAGTAAGATAAAAAAAAAATTACGTGTCATATTCGACAAAGACCATATTTTATTACTACATAAATTTTTGATGGGAAATACGCTTTATTGAATACAAAAATCGATGGTAAAGTCATGGCATAAACCATGAAAATTGGTAATGTTATTGAATTAATTTTGAAACGAATATTATAGTAATCGTATATCCCTTGTAATAAATGCAAAATATAATATATGAGTGTTCTCTAGACATTTTTTTTTTTACTCAATTTAATAAAACTTAATAAAGAAAATCAGTGTATGAAATTGACTCTGTCGTCCTTTTGCTGAAAAATAGTTATGCTAGATTGACAGTTACGCAGAAACAAATTAATATTTTCAAAATTCCGGTAAATGAAGATCCAAGATGAAGGATTGATCTATTTTATGAGTTCATTTGCCAGCATTAATATCTTTCTTATGATACTAATTTTTGACATCAAATTCTTCATTCCGCGCGTCTAACCGCGAAATGGCTCTTAACAATACTCTCGTTTTACTATAATTTTTTCTACACTTTCTTTTTTTCAAACCATAATTTACTCCTCGACGATTGTACTATTTTAAGGACTAAGATCATTTCTTTTCAATTCCTCTGACTATAATACAGTCATCAGGTCTGCAAATTTGGCAAGTCAAACTGCAAACTTGACAAGTAGACTTGACCATATATGCCCTCCACAAGGTAAAGAAAGATGAAGGAAGAATGTAAAGATAAAGATGTGTATTCTCCAGCTGTCTCTGAACGAGGCAGCCAAGGGCTTACGCCCCACCAGCAAGGCCACCGAGTTCGTGAAGGCGCTCGGCGCGTCCGGAGTTGAGCACGTCGCACTTTATACCGATGATATTGTATCCACTGTAAGTTTACTATGTATCACTATGTTATTTTAATTAAACTGATACTCAGTTTGTATGTTATCATCAATATATAAAAAATACTCTTCAAAGAAATCGTTTTCGAAAATCATTAGGTACATCAAAATTGCCTTGAGTAGTACCCTCAATTTCTCACGAATCCTATCAATAGTACCTAAGAATATAAATATATAACGGAAATAAAGCCTGGTTGGTGGGTGGTTCGGGAAATAATAACAACAGTGGGCGTTTACATCACTTTAGTCAGAAACTCATTTTACCACAGGTTTTACACTGGTTATAATTAAATACGCGATTAGGACTGATTGTCTTCAATTATCCGAGTAACAACCAACAAATAATAGGGCACGACGGCCCAGTGGCCTCCCATCACCCCTTACAGCCACCCCAATGCCTCGCATAATCGTCTGATCCTGTTACTCGTCAATCTGATATCACAATACAATTCACACGTCGCGTTCCGTCTTCAAGTAACTACGTTCTTGTCTAGGCGTCTGCTCAGCTCGAAGGCTGTATCCAGAATGTAACGATACTCTTCTCTAGGTGTCCGTGCAGCTCGAAGGCTGATTCCGAAGTGTCCGTTCGTCGCTTGCAAGTTAATAGCTTTCCTCGGTTCTCCCGCCACGTCACCGCGTGACCAAATGACAGTAGTCAATTCACATAGTGTTGCCATCTTCACAATCCGAATACACCTAAGCCTGGCCCGGCTTGATGTTCCATTTTATGATCTCCGACACGGCCATCGTGACAATCTCACCGTCCTCGGTGAGGCAGCAGGGGACCATCTGGAAAGAACATAACCTTCGCAAAGTAAAAGTTTCCCACTTGGCCTCCCTGACCTCAAGCCCCAAGGCTTCATAATGAAAACACATGTAGCAGCCAGAACGGGATAATACCAAGAACTACAATCTGATAACACGATCTAACTTTACAACTAAAAGGCTTCATGGCACTCAAAGATAAGTCAGCAGTTTGTATGCAATACTCTGATCATCATCATCATCATCATCATCATCATCATCAACACCATCATCATCATGAGCCAACCGGGCTACCTCCTGTACCCAGTTCCACATCACAACAACAACAACAACTCACCGCTTCCCATCGGAAGCTCCAACAGCGACTGCTTACAGCTCCAAGCCAAACGCACGCCACGAATGACTGGAGTTGCATGCTATCTGAGCGACTTGCATACCACTTACTACTCATCAAAAACAATCGACAACCGGTTCAATTACTGTGAAGATTTCAAGAAATTCTTAGTGTGTTATCCCGTCTGTCTTAAAGATTCTCAAAAACAGTTCAACAAATCAGTAAAGGAATTATTATCTTTGCATGACACTTTTAAATGGCAAAAAGGTTATTTTTCGCTCACTTCGCTCACCAAATTCTCTCTGTGGCCTTCATTACCAAAAATCGTCAAGTACACAAACTCAAGTAACCATCAAATGTCATATGTTGACATTACGTAATATCAGCACAAACTCAACAAGGAACAATTACTGTCAGTGAGCAGTAATCAAAATTAGCTACAAAAGTATCAATACAGATCACCTGTTATATCATGTCGCCATACAATCACCGACGATGCTCATCGTAAGCCACGGTACAAAGAAGCCGCGATACGCTCCCGTCAGTATCAACAAAATTAAATGCAGGTCAGTATCAACAAAATTAAATGCAGGTAGTTGACGTCAGTCTTCGTTATCTCGCATTGCTGCAACTTCTCGTCACCGTTTAGATATTCACAGGTTACATGTCCATACAACTGTCATCGTCAGTTTATCTGAAACACACACAAAAAACAAAAGACAAAAACACGAAATGTCTAATTGTTATTTTTCTGAACTGAGGGTAGACGATAATTAAAGAATATCGAGATGTTTCTTGATATTATTTACAGAACGCTTCTAGTGTCACAAAACAATATACTTGCACTGACTTTGAATAACTTTGTTAATCATAATTACGTTGAAAGATACTGTACAATGACTTCAAGCACAAATAAAGCGAAACGATTTGTAGTTTACGCAAACCACCCTTCTTATCAGTTCTTTCTAATCAATCTTATTTTAAGGAAATCCTTGAACTTACTCGAAGCACAATTACTTAAACACAAATTCATGAAATCTTAACTTTGAACATTCGGTCACGTGGTTTTTGACAGTTCAAGATGACGGCACCATTTACACAAGATATTACACTAAAACACTATCGGATTATGCAATCTTGTTAAGAATAATGAAAAAATATTCCATACCAAATCGCTGTCTTATAACCTCAAACCTTAATGACATTTTTCCGATCCTTTGTATTCGAAAGAATCCTTATTTTACATGCTTGCCGTCCACCGTTTGTAACATCATAATCTGAAAAACCTAAAATGCGGATTCTTGCAATCCAAATGGATAGATAGTACTTTTCCCTCAAAGACACGTCTTGTGAATTTTTTTTTTTTGGTTTGTTGGTTTGGTTTGGTGTCTTGATTGCTATTACTCCCTCGGCCATCTTTGACAAAATGAACACGTCCTCGTGTTCTGTGTTCAAATACTCGTAGTAACATACTCTGTTCCACTATTCACTTCCATCATAATTGCTTCTCGACCGAATATCGACATCTTGCGTGAGGCGAGTATCTGGGGGTAGGTTCACATATTTTCTTTGTAAAATTCCACGGTTTTCATTTACTCGCGTTTACTGTCGTTACGTTTCTCATTGCAACCAATTCATTTCAAATATCATCCGAACCACCGTCATTCTTCATTTATTTTCCGACATATGTGGGCGAAATTTTCTCATCATGTGGGTCCATTCCACTTCCGATAACGGAAATAAAGCCTGGTTGGTGGGTGGTTCGGGAAATAATAACAACAGTGGGCGTTTACATCACTTTAGTCAGAAACTCATTTTACCACAGGTTTTACACTGGTTATAATTAAATACGCGATTAGGACTGATTGTCTTCAATTATCCGAGTAACAACCAACAAATAATAGGGCACGACGGCCCAGTGGCCTCCCATCACCCCTTACAGCCACCCCAATGCCTCGCATAATCGTCTGATCCTGTTACTCGTCAATCTGATATCACAATACAATTCACACGTCGCGTTCCGTCTTCAAGTAACTACGTTCTTGTCTAGGCGTCTGCTCAGCTCGAAGGCTGTATCCAGAATGTAACGATACTCTTCTCTAGGTGTCCGTGCAGCTCGAAGGCTGATTCCGAAGTGTCCGTTCGTCGCTTGCAAGTTAATAGCTTTCCTCGGTTCTCCCGCCACGTCACCGCGTGACCAAATGACAGTAGTCAATTCACATAGTGTTGCCATCTTCACAATCCGAATACACCTAAGCCTGGCCCGGCTTGATGTTCCATTTTATGATCTCCGACATATATTTTCATCCAATTTGTTTGAAGCTTGGAGTAAAATCAGTAATAGAAAAAGTATTACCGGATTTTTGAAAATTCCACTTTTTATCTTAAAAAGATACCTAGTGTTCATCCATAACTAATGATAATTATATTTTATAACTGACAACCAAAATTCACTCTTATGTCGAAACTTGGACATTATACAATCAAAAACATGATACAAAAACCGATGTTCAAACAAATACTACATGATTTTTCTAAATTCCAACGTGCAATAAGATTAACTAGTTTTGACATTGTATTCATCCTCACGGTTGTTGTTAACCATTAAAGAACCACATAACATGAATTGATATTCAAATACAATTAAACCCCAGATGAAGACTCTAAAAGCCCGAGGCGCGGAGATCATAACCTGGCCGGCGACTTACTACGACCTGATTCGAGAGAAGTTGAAAGACTCCCCGGTAAGAGTGGCAGAGAGTATAGAAGAGTTGAAACAGAACAACATCCTTATAGACTTCGATGAGCGCGGCTATATGCTACAGGCCTTCACCAAGCATGTGCAGGCCAGACCCACGCTCTTCATGGAGATATTGCAGAGGAGAAATCATCGGGTAAGAGAAAAAACTAAAATCGTTCATTATTCCAGAAATTACTTCTAATTAAGTAAATAGTTGTCCCAAGTTGTATTTGTAAAGTCCCTCTTCCCTTTGTTACGTTTCTAGGAATGCAATGTACTTAGTTAATATTGTATTATCTTCTTCTTCCTTAGCCGGCTTATTAAAAAAGTTATAACTAATTTATTTCATTGCTTATTACAGGGCTTCGGTGCAATGAATTACAAATGGGTGTTTGAAGCAATCGAAGCATTGGATAATAAGAAGAATGACGAATCTATCGACGCAAGCGCATCTGAAAATTAATAAATAAATATTCTCTACTTGATCGACAACTCGGACTCAAGCTCAGTTCTCATTCGGAACTTAGACGTTATACTTAATTACAATCAAATTCTTAACACTCAAAAAATCATGCGTTATTAAATTTGCAAAAATGTAAACAAATTGATTTGTTTTGATTGAAATGACTTCGTGTTGAAAAGATTGCACAGTGCAATGTATTATAAGATTGTGAATTATGTATAATTTGAATAAAAGTACTTATACAAACGAGTTATAACTAATATAAACACAGTTGTTGTTAACACGTTGAGCGAATACGGCGTGTTGTGCGAGTTAACAATAAACTAGTTATCTACCTGCGATAAGCGTGGTCTCGACCGCTCCGGCCGGGACCCACGCACAATGGAAAATGAACCGTCTTGTATCGGTGATACGAGCGAATTAGAAGTGACTAATGTGGACGTAAACAATGTAGACGATGAAGTTTTTGCTATTAACTACGAATTAAATTCTTGTGTGGAAACGGAAGATGGGACTAGGAAGAGGACTAGAACTCATGGAGAAGGCTCGCCTGATGATGGATGGCACACTATGGTTAGAGGACGGAAGGCTTTGCGGATTGAAGAAAAAATACAAGTCTTTGCATCGTGTATGAACGCGATGCCGAAACAGTTTGCCTTAGCTCGACTATTTAAAGAGAATAATGTTAAAGGGGTTTCGCGCGTTAAATATGTACATCGATTCAAAATTTTGATTACGTTTGAAGAAGAGGAAGATGCCGAACAGTTTATTCAATGTAAGGCTTTTAGTGATCTCGGTTGGAGGTGTCAGAAAACCTCAGAAGTCGGTTTATCCTATGGTATAATTAGAGATATTGACCTAGATGTTAGTGAAGAGGATATCATGAAGAATTTATCATGTGAAACTGAATTAGTTTCCGTAAGGAGATTAAATAAACGTAATTATGGAACAAATAATTCTGTGAGTTGGATAAGGAGCGAAGCTATCCGTCTTGGATTCAAGGGGCCCTCGCTGCCTCCTAGTGTGAGTATGCATGGTCTAAAGATCACTGTAATTCCCTATGTATTTCCAGTTACGCAGTGTTCCCGATGTTGGAAGTTTGGACATACCCGATTGTTGTGTCCTTCGAAAAAGGTGGTGTGCCCTAAATGTACCAAGAATCATGAAAACTGCGAAACTACTTCTTACCGCTGCATTAACTGTACTGGAAATCACATGTCGCTCCAAAAAATATGTCCAATGTTTAAAAAGGAGAGAAGAATAAGAGAGATAATGTCAGAATTCAACTGCACGTACAGAAAAGCCTTAACCATATATGTACCTCCATCACCTACGCCCCAAGACAACCTACAACCAGGCCATGTCTCTGCCGACAATAATATACCACAGTCAATACAAAGGTCACCTGAACCTAAGAAAGATGAAATGCCGCAGAAAAAAAAGTTGATGTCCGAATTATTCACCTCTCCAAAGCAGGATATTCCCCCGACACAGTCCCGTAGGTTTAAAAAACAACGTAAAAGACCCCCGACTCCTGGCCCACCCCCATCTCCTGGCCCACCACCAACTTCGGTACCATTGGCAATGGATACGGCATCAGTTCATGAAGCGGAGTGTTCAGAAGAGGAGAAACAGGAGGAAGAAACCTACAATAAACACCGCGGCTTTAGAGATTTGGGCTTTATTAAATTAATAACGAGTCTGTATAGAACAGCAGTAGGAAGTGAATCGCTAGAGGTTAAAATACAAAAGATGGTCTGTATGTGTACAGAGTGGGTATTATCTTTGTTTGTCAGTGGTATGTTTACAGACCTCTTATTTAATATTTTCGGTAATAATGGATAGTGGTGTTGATATCGAAAATGTAAATATAATACAGTGGAATTGTCAAAGCCTAAAATCCAAACAAGTATCTTTAGAATCACTTCTTACCCAAGAAAAAATCCATATTGCTGTGTTGAGCGAAACGTGGCTTGAACCCGGTAGCTACTTCAATATAAACGGTTACCAGACTCACAGAGTCGATAGACCGGATTGTTACGGGGGGGTAGCTATTTTACTTCATTGGTCTGTTAAGGGTATGCCTTGTCTATCACATTGTGTTAACACGGGTATTGAACTTTTACACATAAAAATTCTTAATTGTAAATATATCAAGAACATCGTGGCTGTTTATTGTCCATCTAGTGTACATACGACACAGAACGATTGGGATTACGTATTTTCTGTAACAAGTTCAAACAGTTTAATTTTAGGAGATTTTAATGCACATCATTCAAACTGGTCCTACAGAACAGATCAAAGAGGTAATCAAATCTTTGATTCTATGTTAGAGAACAATTTCATATATTTAAATAATGGAGACCCTACCAGAGTACGGTTAGTGAATGGTTCACTTCAGCAATCGTCACCAGATATTTCATTTGTATCTACAGAGGTAGCCACCTTGTTCACTTGGAAAGCTACGAATGAATCTCTTGGTAGTGACCATGTCATTATTAAGTTAGGTGTTAGTTACAATACAAGTCGTGTCATTATAAAACGTAGAAACTTCAAAAAAAGTGACTGGAATTCTTATTCATCATACATAGAAAATTCACTGCCAGACATGAATATTTCTGCGTGTCCCCAACAACTTTATAATAAATTTGAACACACAGTGCAAACTGCAGCTAATATGTTTATTCCGTACAAAATTATACCTCAACATATATGTACCAACTTTAGACCAAAACCCTATTGGAATACCGAGCTATCAAAAGCTGTGGCCGAGCGACGCCTAGCTCTAGCTAATCTAAGACGTAATCCATCACCCGCAAACCTTGATACATTACATGAGAAAATCAGTCAAGCACAAAGGTTAATTCGTTTGGCTAAAAACAAATCGTGGCAAGGATTCTGTTCGTCTATAGGGGAGACGTCTTCGTCTTCAGAAATGTGGCGCAATATGAGATGGGTGAAAGGACATCAATCGAATTCTACTTTTAATCGAGCCATTGATAAGGACAGAGCAGAACAATTATTAACCTCACTATGCCCAGATTCCACTTGTCCACCTCAACCGAATTTTAATTCAAGAAATACTGTATTAGAAAGTGATGTTACACTACAAGAACTAGAGCATTCAATCAAAAAATCTGACACTGCGCCGGGCACAGATGATATTTCATTTTCTATGATCTCCCATCTTCCATTAAGCGCTAAAACATATTTAGTTAAGCTATATAACATATTCTTACATACTGGCTTAGTACCTACGCAATGGCGGCAGACTAAAATAATTCCCATTCCTAAACCAGGTAAAAATTTGCATTCACAATCTGCTTTACGTCCAATATCATTAATATCATGCCCGTGTAAAATTTTTCATTCGATATTAAATAAAAGAATAGAGTGGTTTTTAGAAAAGCAAGGAATACTTCCTAATAATATGACAGGGTTTCGCAAATGCCGGTCATCTCTTGACAATCTTACACATTTAATTTCTTACATTCAAATCGGATTTTCTAAACATCTAATTACTGCCGCTTGTTTTATTGACATTGAAAATGCCTATAATAATGTTGAAGTGAACTGTTTACTTAGTATTTTGGATCAATTGGGTATTGGCTCGAAAATATGCATGTATTTGTGGTCTTACCTAAAGGATAGACGGTTGACTATATCAGTTGAGGGCTCCGACATCGTTAGATCTACTTGTTGTGGATTGGCACAAGGAGATCCATTGTCCCCACTTTTATTCAACGCAGCCACAAGTAACATTTGTAAAAACATTCAAAATGTACAAATATCTCAATACGCTGATGACTTCGTTGTGTTTGTCTCAAGAAATTGTAGCGGTTCTGCAGTTGTAGAATTACAAAATGCTTGTCAAAAATTAAATTTCATGTTGAATGGTTTAGGTTTACATATTTCACCAGCCAAGAGCAAATTGTGTATTTTTAGAAAAGGTAGATCTAGAGAAGACATTGATTTTAGGATAAATAATCAGTCTTTACCATTAGTAAGTCATATTAAATATCTCGGTTTGTGGCTGGATGGCTCTCTTAGATGGGGAACACATATCAAGAATACAATTACTAAAGTAGCTAAATATTTAAATATTTTAAAAGTATTATCAGGACCTAGCTGGGGTGTCCATCAAAAACATTTGAGACGCTTGTATATATCTATTATGCGCAATAGAATTGATTACGCCAGCTTTTTATACGATAACAGTTGCAAAACTAATTTAGCCAAGTTGGACAAATCACAAAACCAAGCCTTACGTGTTATCGGTGGTTATATACGAAGTACTCCAATTCACGTAATGGAGAGTGAGTTGTGTCTCCCACCTCTTCAATTCCGTAGAAAGTTTTTAGGCAATAAATTTTGGCTTAAATCTAAATCCTTGTCAGATAACACTACCATGCAGGTGTTGGAAGAATTATCGTCTCTAACACGTAGTAGATATTGGTCTAATAGAAAAATCCCTCTGCTTGTAAATATACAAAATTGTTTAAATCTCATTCCCCTGCACATTAGTAATAAACTCGAAATATTTTCATTAGAAACCTGGGTTAGTAACATTGATGTTCACGAATTCATTTCGGAATCGATCCCCCTAATTGATCGTGCCAAACGGACCTATAGTAGCCATGAACTTAAAACGAAATGCACTAAATTTATTAACCAAAGGTATGAGAATTGGCACAAAATTTTCACTGACGGCTCTAAAAGTGACTGTGGAGCTGGTTCAGCTTTTTTGGACCCACAAGTTAGATGTAGTGTGAAACTCAGGATTGATTCCAGTATATCCATTATGCATGTTGAACTAATTGCTATAGCGGAAGCGCTTGCATACGTAGATTCAACAGATTTTGACCGAATTGTCGTTTTGACTGACTCCAAAAGCTCGCTGCAACACTTGGCTCGGTGTACCTCTCAAGTGAGAGGTATTCCGATAGCCTACCGTATACTGGAAGCAATCGTGAGACTTCAGGCTCGTCATAAGAAAATAGTGCTCCAATGGATACCATCTCACATCCAGATTGAAGAAAATGATGATGTGGATCTGCTAGCCAAACAAGCAACCATTGATGGCGTTCCTTTGTGTATAACACCTCTGCATTCAGATCATATCCAATCAGTAAAGAAACGGTGCTGGGCTGACTGGCAGGAGTACTTTGACCTACGCTCTCGTGAGAAGGGTATATGGTATAGAACCATCCAGCCACAAATATTACAATACCCGTGGATAGACAGGGTAACCCTTGACAGGAATTATTTAAAAACTGCACTTAGATTGCGCTCCGGACACATTCTGTCAAATAAATTTGCCTTCTTAATGAAGAAAGTCTCATCTCCAAATTGCGATGACTGTGGAGTTATTGAAGATGTGTATCACATTTTGATGGAATGTGTTCGCAGTGAATCTTTGAGAGGATTCATCAATAAAGGCCATTGTAATGTTGGTGAAATAAACAGTTTATTGGCCCTTCCTTCAAGTGAAGTGGCCATAAATTTGTACAAAATAGCTAATTTAGCTTTAAGAAGAAATGTTATTTAATTGTGATTCTTTTTTCTTTATTATGTTTTGTTTCCAAATTTATTATGTAATTGATTTGTTATGCTTGTATGGTTTGTGGACTTAACGGGACGATGTGGTCGCTTAGCGACAAAGTCCTTTCAATAAATTAAAAAAAAAAAAAAAAAACTAATATAAAAAAATGTGTACAAAATTATTGTATTTTATTACAGATTAATCTTTTTTTTTAAATCGCTACAGGTAATTCCTACTTTGTAGAGCACCGCGCAATGCAACGTATAAAATGACGCGTTGTTTTTCAAAACAAATATGTTTGAACAAACAATATGTTTTACTGCAGTTGAAAAATTACAAACAAGGTGGAATGTGGAAAGACATGGAAAATTCTACAAGTCACTCTGAGAATTGCGCAAGATTTAAAAGTCACTACGTCACCTGGCGGGCCTCGAGACTTCTCACTTCTCACACTAGTGGGGTAGAGTGGCTGAATGAAGTTACTTGAATTAAAAGCTTCTAGTTTTATCTCACAGCTCGTGGCTAAATTAGTGAGACTATGAAATTATTTTAATGATAAGTATATTGGTTAATTTATACATTATATTGAAAATAATTGTATTGTATTGGTATTTAGTATAAAATATTTAACTGACTGTTACCTTAACTATCATCTCTTCGAGCGGAATCAATTTTGCGTTTTTTTTTTAATTGTAGATCAAATAATAATAAAACGCTGGTTTTAAATCATTCCAAAATTTTAAGTTTAACATCTCGACAAGCTATTATAAAATAACAACAACAAACATTAAAATGAAAATGAAGCACTTATAGCCCAGTGTGTTGTGACTTGTGGCGTCCGAGCGGGCGCGGTCGGACTAGGTACTAAAGGCAAAAAATATTGAACGCCGAGGGCCTAGGTTAAAGACGTCACCTCCAAATATAATCGTTAGATACCAATAGTTAAGTCATTAACTTCTCCAATCTGTATTAATCTGTTCTAGATCAGCGTTGTGGAGTGTACATTAGGCTACCTCATGCATGAAAACTTTTTTATTGAATAGAGACCGTACATTAATTAATTGGCCATTAATGTACGGGTCTCTTATTCCTGTTCTTATTCTTGTACCTATAGTTTCCTAAAGTTACATAATTTTATCCATCGAACATCTACCTCCACCTTGTGAAAAACTGTACAAACGCAAAATTGGTCTCATGAAAACAGTACACCATGAAAAGTAAAGTAATCCTCGACGATATCTGAAATAATTTTTAATGTTTTGAATTTGAAGATGCTGACTTGAATTGTTATAAAAATACTGTGATAGGTAAGTGCGATGGGTATAGCCGCGCCACCCCGCTTCTGTGCGGTCTGTGCCTAACTTGTTTACAGACTTCTTTGCGAATACATTTGCATAGATGTAAAGTCTCGCACAGTGCTTCGTACAGCACCGCAGTCGTCTACATAAGTAATTATACTTTAAACTCGTTTTTATTTGGATTGGTTTTTTACATTGTTACCAATTCATTTGAGAAGTTAAAAGTCACCGTAATGGAGAAACATCAATGGATAGGATCAAACAATAATTTACATAAGTATTTGATTATTTGACAATAAACGAATAAATTAATAAATTTTAGCCGTATTGGGGCGGCATAGAATACTAACCCCAATCCCACGCCGGATGGGTGTCGTAAAAGGCGACTAAATCCGGCCCGCTGGTGGTAGGGCCCCTGGACGGATTATATTAGTAGTATTGATTTTAATTGTTACTTAATACCTACCATTATTGCTATTATTATTTCTCCATGGGGTTCGCCTGGATAGCTACCATCCTTGAGACCTTGGCTTGAGAGCCAGTTCTTGCTTTCTTTTTCTTCTCTCTTTCTTGGCCAGCAACGCCTCAGTGATGCCTTTGTTGTTATTGATGTCCATGGGTGACGATAGCCACTTACCATCAGGTGGGTCGTCAGCTCGTTTGCCAGCTATTTCCACAAAAATAATAATAAATTACTTTAAGAATAACGATCTACTTTTATTAGAAAATAAGGTAGGTACACACTTGTATAATAGTTTTAAAGAAACGAAACCCTCATTTCATCGTTCATCGTTCAATTTCATCGTATTTTTTCCGTTACAATATCATCAATTACTACTCTTACTTTTGGTAGATTTTATGATTATGATTAGGTACCTATTGATAATCCCGTAAAATTGTAAAGTATATATTATTGGTATGTATATTATCGTAAGTTATTTAATAATTGTACCAGGCACTTAATAAATTTTACAAAAATACATACATAGATATTGCAAAGAAGAATTTTTCCGTTGAGAATATTTTCCGAACACCATGCGGCGCTAGACCCGCCCCAACAGGTTCGATACCTCGCCACGACAACATCGTCATCATCAGATAAAGCTGTGGTCACACTGGAGCACTGAAATAATTATGTTATCTGAATACACGACAAACTAATGTACCAGCCACCTTGGTAAGAGGTATCCGCGGACGTCAGTAAAAAACGAACGGGTAAGAACGGTCCCAAACGATCAGGTGTTGTAAGGCACAGTAAGAACGCTAGTTTTTTTTAACTCATTTGATCCAGTTCACTGTAAAACAGTAAAGGGGTCTACATAATTATATCTTTTTTAGTTTACTCGTAATACTTAAGATAAAATTCAATAAAATTATTATACGATCACCAATATCTCTATCTACATAAAAATCTTTGTCTTGATTCATGAAATTAATTGTCTCCAACTCTGCGAGATAAAAGGTTTTGATTGATGGATGGCCGATCATAATACAATCATGATTGACTTTAGGCACAGCTGCAACATGGAAATTTTAAAAACTACTTATAGTCAAGCCATTATCCTTGTAAAGAGTCGTTACACTTAGTGTAACTATAAATTCCTCTACCAAATCACATCTAATGATCAATTAATCAGTTAATAAAAAAGGCAAAAGGCATTCCGGGAGTGCCGACAGAAGTGAAAACTTGAACAATTACGCGTGTATTTTTTGAATCGTCAGGAAATATTTTATTGTGTGAGAAATACTTTTAAATTATGTGTTTATTTATTCATTATATTTTTAGTGCTCGTACACACTCCGCTGAGTACACACTGTCGAATGAGCTGCCAGGAATGTTTGAAAATTCCTTGCCACTCATGATGTCCTAGTACTACTAATAAAATTATTTAAAAAAATGTGACTGTGATGTTTAGTCAATACGTTCAGTCGAACCTAGGGCTTACTATCCGGATATTCGAATATTCGAAATATCCGGATATCCGCCGAATTTTAAATCCGGATATTGGGCTTGTTACTATCCGGATAATCCGAATAAAACGGATACTAAATTTTTAGTTTTTTTATATGTTTTTTTTTATTGAAATATATTTAAAGGACCAAGATGTAACACTTTAAACTTTATAATCACAAAATAGATAGTCTACTCGTATTAGCCTCCAATAATATAAAATACGACTAAATGCCAAAAAAACAAATTAGTTAAAAACCCGCATAGATATAATTTTTATGAAGTAAATTATAAAATACAAATAATGGCAGCTCGATATTTCTTCACAATACATGCAAGAAGCGTCCAAATCTAGTAATTTCCGTAAATACAATAAAATTTTGGTAGGCCCTTGAGAAAAATGGGGAGGCACTTGCTGTCTCCCTTGACGTCTCGAAGGCCTTCAATAAGGTTTGGCACGCTAGCCTTCTATGCAAGCTTCCAGCTTACCGCATGTTCCCTGGCCTTATCCACTGGGTAAAGGACTTCCTGAGCAACCAGTCTTTCCGCGTTGTAGTCGATGGTTGTTCATCGAGAACGATGGCTACAAATGCTGGAGTTCCTCAGTTGTCCGTTCTCTTCGTCACTCTGCTGGATATAAATGACCTGCTTATGCCCGGTATTTATGGGTACGCGGATGATAGAACAGTGGTAGAGAGATACCTACCAAGTTCCAGGGCCAGTAGGGACGAAATTCAGTCTGAAAGAGAGACCATGGTGGCTCATATGAATCTCACACTTCGGGCTGTGTTCGAGCGGGGCGAAGCCAATCTTGTGAGATTCAACGCCACTAAAACGCAGACGTGTCAATTCACCGCCAAGAGGAGCCCGCTTACCTTGGCTCCTACTTTTCGGAATGTATCCTTGGATTATACCGATGGCCTTCAGTTGTTAGGAGTAGAGATATCCTTGAAACTCAACTTTGGGTGGTTCATTGAAACCAAGGCTAAGGCTGCTGAAAGGAAACTTGGTGTCCTTGCAAAGATGCGGCGGTACTTCACACCGAGGCAACTCTTAACCTTTTATAAAGCTCAGGTTCAGCCGTGTGTGGAGTACTGTTCGCACATTTGGGCAGGTGGTTTGCCTCGTCATTCGTTATACGCATCGCCAAGGACTGGAATAACTTGCCTGCGTCGGCGTTCCCACCTGCCTATGACGTGGATGTTTTCAAGAAAAGATTGAATAGGCTTTTACTAAGTTAATGTGCTCACCACCTTGGACCACATCTCCACTTACCATCAGGTGGGATTGTGGTCAAGCATTAACTTATTTGTGTAAAAAAAGTAACATTTCTACGACGAATATAATAGAAAAAATTTAACAAAAAAATTGACTTCAAATAAAGTACATCCTTTCCAATAATAATAAAAAAAGAATCATCGAAATCGGTTGACGTGATATTGAGTTATTCGACCATTTTTATCATTGATGCAACTGTCAGATCTCGCACAAAGTGGGACCACATGAAAAGCACCAGCTTTGATTAAAAAAAAATCATCAAAATCGGTTCACCCAGTCGAAAGTTCCGTGGTAAGAAACATAAAAAAATACAGTTGAATTGAGAACCTCCTCCTTTTTTTGAAATCGGTTAAAAAGGGAACGTTTGGGCACTCGCTCGCGGTGCTCAGCCTAGCCCCTAAAGGAGAAATGGTTCTGAAGAATCTACATGCCGCTCTACAAGCTCACTGTATTTACAGCATAGCTTAAAAATTTAGCTCAGAAATCGAGCAGTTCTATGGCAATCCTCCTTGCGTCGATATTCACAGTGCTGAGGTTCGAGACCTCCTCAACGGATCACTTTATCCTGCCAGCACTATCTTGCACCAACGGTTCCGGTGCCCCGCTGCGGGGATGGCTTCGTGCATCCTGCTGTCAAGAGTGGTGTGGATTTGATCCGACTAGCGTATCGGAATTTGAACTGCGACCTCGTGGTCTGGTCCCCTGGACTTTGCCGGTGATTACTAACTTCTCAAGATTGTCACAGTTCTTTCGGGCGATATGGCCTAAAATACTCCAGTACTCATTGATAGCAGATGGTTAGAAAGCCTCTTGGTCTCCTAGGTTTCCTGCTTTCGGGCTTTTCTATGACAATAAACTACGGAAATTGAACAGCTTTGCAGATAGGGATGCTATCAACTAGGCTACAGGGTCGTCCTTGAGGATTCCTCCTTGAGGGTTCGCCATGATGCTGGTACCCAGGCCGAAAACCTTGAGATGCGTTAGCTTTCAGGAGAAGACGGTACTAGCTCGATGTGATGTGGTTGAAAAATATAAAAATTACTCTAAGAATAGTGCTAATTAGTTCATGACTAGATGCGACTCTAGCAGCCTAGAGCAATGTATTATCAGCAAGCTTAGCAGCGTGCTGATACATCTCACAAAAAGTAGGTATTGGTTTTGAATTAAATTTTGAACGATTTTTTGGAATAAAAATTAATTTGTATTCATAAATTATTTGTATTTTACCTTCTAAAAGTATTATCCGAATTATCCGGATATATCCGGATAATGATTAGAAACTATTCGAAATATCCGGATACTAAATTGAGCGGATAATTGCATGCCCCGAACCTCTTTGTCGCTCATGATGTTCTCGTACTCCACTAAAATTTTTGTGAAGTTAAAATTAAATTAAAAGAAACATCGTTCCAGAAAATGTGACTGTATTCAGTGAATACGTTCAGTCGAACCTCCTAGTCATACTTACATGATGTCCTGGTACTGCTAGTACAAATTCTGGTCTGCTAGTAAAAATCACGAATGAAAAAATCATGAAAATATACAGAGGTGTCGGTAACGGTGTTGCGAGTTGAATGGTTTTTCCCCATCTCAGATATGCCCAAACGCGCCTAAAGAAGTATTCACTTCAATAACACTAAAATAACGACACGCCTACTTTTTACAAACTAGATTTGATGGAATTAAACAGCATAAACACATCCTTACCATAATTGGAATTTAAATCGCAAATCAGTAGTCGCTGTCCAATACCTGATCTCGATATAAAACCATTCGAGAATGGTCCCAGACCAGTTGTTACTTAAACAGATTGTAAACTCATCTATGTTAAGTTCAGTGGTATAAGGACCTTGTGATACCGGATAAAAAGATATAATATTAAATATGGTGAGGCTATATTTTTATTTCTGTCAGCTAAAATAATGAAGCTTATTTTAAAAAATAGGGGTTATTCACTTGTTCGAATGGTTTGAGTCCTGGTAACATAAGATATTTTTAAGTGACGGACATATTTCAAGTGCTAATTTTGGCTAGAGTTAGGTGTCCCCCCCTGCCGGCTAAACTGTTGGACAAGTGAAAAATTTCTCAAAATAGGTTATTTATGATAAAACAAAGAAAACTATCACGACTATGTTAGCACAAATAGTTAATGAGTAATAGTCGATAAACTTACTACTTACTTCGGAACCCTACATAGCGCGTGGCCTGACACGCACTTGCCCGGTTTCATTTCGGTTAAATGTAAACATGTGAACACATCAACTCTCATAAAGATAATCAAAATTTAATGCATAGCTTACTAGAACCTAGATTTGTTTTATTATGAGTAAGTTCGAGAAATCGAAAATTTTAATCTATTTATCATGTGAATTTCAGACTACATACACGGATAAGGGTAAAAAACCGGAAAACGGCAGGTTTCTAGCATTTGACCATCTCACATTCTGGGTTTCCAACGCTAAACAGGTACGTACTCAAACAAAACAGGTACCTAACCCTGTTCAACTCAAATATTATACTTACCCATGGATATATTACTCTATCTGGATATCTATAGGTACTAATGTTATAAAGCTGAAGAGTTTGCTTGGTTAAACGCGCTAATCTCAGGAACTACTGGTTCGAATTGAAAAACTCTTTTTATATATATATTATAAGCCTTCCTCGATAAATGGACTATCAAACGCAAAAATAATTTTTAAATTCGAACCAGTAGTTCCTGAGATTAGCGCGTTCAACCAAACAAACTCTTCAGCTTTTATTAGCAAAGATTTATAAGAGATAAAAATAATATGACATTCCATATATAACGAAAATAAATTCGTTCTAGGCTGCAAGCTACTATGTGTCGAGGTTCGGGTTTGAACAGCTGGCGTACAAGGGTTTGGAGACTGGTAGTAGAAAGATATCTTCTCATGCTGTCAGGATGAACAAGGTGAGTTAAACTAATAATTCCGGTGTTCCTAATAATTCCGGAAAAGGCCATCGCCATCCTCTGTATGGTGTGAGTAGATTATACACACTTGAAAGTATGGAGAACTCTCACAGCTTTCTGTGCGATGTCTTTTTTAATTATTTTCTTTTCTTGTATTTAGAGTTGTACAGGATAAGTATATAGGCCATATCTATAGGCCACTGGCTAGGCTATCACTGTAAACTGGAGGCACTTTATTTACGTTTATTAGCAATAGTATAAACAGCTTCTAATTAATATAAATATTTATTAATTCACGTTCTAATCATGTTTTATGAAACAAGGCAAAGGTGCGTTAGTAATAGGTACTCATAAATTGTAACAAAATCAAGTTTTCTCGACAATACTTGCTTTGATCATGAGGATAACTAGTTTTCAATATTTTAATTATGTTATAAATAAAATAATAAACAATTTGCATATACACGTAAATGTCATATTGGTACGTAAAGGTACCCGACTGCGCTAGAAGGAGGGTTATTTCTTTATGCAGGCGAGCCTATAGTAGGTACCTATTTAATTGTAACGGTCGCGTGTATTTTGAAGTTGCTGCAATTCCGTTGCGTACAAAATATAGTTAATAGAGAACAATAATTTAACCCCATTGTTTCCTATCCTGTAGAAATTACAAAAACTTACATCTACATTACAATTTACAAAGGATATCTGTGTCTGCACATCACTGACAGGCATCCGTACCTACATATTATTTAATTCAACTTGGGACTTAAATGTGTAGTTAGAGTAGTAGTAATTAGTAGTTGTCATTTTGATATATATACTTTTTTTTTTCTCTTTCTTCTCTCTATTTCACCTTTTCACACTGTAATACCTTATGTAGGTACGCCTATACCCAATTTATATTCTTGCTGTTTTCTTGCTACTGCTGGGTTGCCTGGAAGAAATCGCTACAAAGCGATAAGGTCGCCCATTGTTTTGTATTCTTTTTTTCTTGTGCTCTTATGTATATTATTGTATGGTGTACAAACAATAAAGTGTTAAATAAATAAATAAATAAGTAGTGCGTTTCACGTAAGAGTTCCCTTCACTTACCCAAGTAATTTCCGTGTATGCCCCCACAGATCATCTTCGTGTTTCAAGCTCAGTACGAGCCAGAAGACGGGGAATTAGCGAACGAGGTGGCCTACCACGGCGACTTCGTAAAGGACGTCGCCTTCCAAGTGGAGAATCTCGACTATATCCTAGAGTACGCTAAGAAACAGGGTGCTGTTGTAGTCAGGGATCTCTGGGAGGAGAGAGATGAACACGGCGTTGTTAGAATGGCCACTGTCAAGACGGTAAATATACCTACACATTTTTTATTAGGTAATAATACATATTTTTTTCACAGCGTGACCCATTTAGCAGTCGCTTAGGTCTAATTAGCACTATCAAATTGGATTAGTACCTGCGAATGTATTGTTGTATCCGAAAACTTAATTGAAATCACTTTTTAATTCGTCACCACCCAAAATTACAATGGTTTATCTTTTTGGCTATCGTAATACTTACAATGGCTAACGATTTCAATTTATTTTTTAGTACGGTGACAACACCCACACTCTTATAGACAGATCCAACTATAAAGGTGCCTTCCTGCCTGGATACCAACTAATGAACAAGGACCCTATCAACAAATTCTTGTAAGTAAAATCATTAATACCTCTCGCTACTTATCTACCTCTTTTTGAAAGTCAGAATACGCCATAGTTTGACTATGAACAATGGCCTCTGTTTCGATATCCAGCCAATTTGTTGGGTCGTACAATGGCGTGCTTACAAAATCTCACAAATACTATATTATGATTTTGGCGCCCACTGAAACTGCCGCTCGGAGCGGGTGCTTTGCCCCGGTTTGCCACCCTTTATCCGGGTCTGCTAGTTCCTACTAGCCTACTTAGATTATCATTTAGATACTTGTGGTGTGGTATTTTTTATTTGTAAGGTGGTATTCCGTATTGATAACAGCTTTTAAACAAAACTGTTATTTACCTACAATTGTAACTACCAAACCAACCTCCTTACCGATCGATGTATAAGGTAAATATTATTATTACCCATTTTTCCCTGATATTATGTATGATTTGTCTGCTCTAAATCCTAGCAGAACTTAAGTTTTTCAAATAAAACAAAAATAATATTCCGTTCAGGCCCAAAGTGGAGATCAACTTCATAGACCACGTGGTGGGTAACCAGCCCGATAACGGCATGGAGCCAGCTGCCTCGTGGTACGAGAGATGTCTGCAGTTCCATAGGTAAACTAATTAGCTAGGTAACTTATTTCTTTCTCTATTTCTCTCCTTTCTTGGTCTGCAACATATATAGAGATATATACACCTCTATGTAAAGGTGTGTGACAATTTTCAAACAGATTATTAATATCTTACATGGAGATGTCATTTGAATATTTGTGGTCCAGCCGGGAATGAAGGACCAAGACTTCCAAACCGTAGATAAAGTCTCTTATGGTTTTGAGGTCTTTTTTTACGGAAATAGCCGGTGGTGATCAGCAATACCAAAGGCATCACTGATATGATAAGTTGCCAGCCAAGAAAGAGAGAAGGAAAAGAAAAAGACTTTTTTCTCCTTCCATGACAAAAACACCTCACGAATGTATGACCCATCGCTCTTCCAGATTTTGGTCAGTGGATGACAAGCAAGTGTGCACAGAGTACTCCGCGCTCCGTTCCATAGTGATGGCGAACTGGGAGGAGACGGTGAAGTTGCCGATCAACGAGCCCGCGGCCGGGAAGCGCAAGAGTCAGATCCAGGAGTACGTGGAGTATCACGGTGGTGCAGGGGTCCAGCATATCGCTATTAACACTGAGGATATTATTACTACTGTAAGTGCAAGAGTATATTTATGGTTTATTCCTGATTGGTGGGGATTTCCACCAATCCGCACTGGAGCCAGCGTGGTGGAGTATGCTCTAGGCCTCCTCAAGAGGACAGACCCGTGCCCAGTAGTGGGCCATTAATGGGTTGAAGCCAAGCCACTGGTGGGGATTTGCAGGTTTTGTAACTCATAATGTCACACATAATGCCCACCACTCTTTGAAAATTAACAAATTAATGTCTAAAGCCCCCCTAAATAGGGATGTTGACACTAATTATAAATTAATATTTTATGTCTTAAATATTAGTGGTAACATTTAAAGGCCTAAAATATATTTTTTTTTAAATCAATCGCAATAAATTAGATATCATTAATTTAAAATGTTAAAAATTGTACTCACTGTCACGTGACCCTCAAACACCATTTTGAGAATATGACGTCATTGGAACAATTTTATATGGAAATTCAACAAACTTATAGTCCCCACGAACTATAATAGTAGACGGATTGAATATAGTTTAGTGACGTCACGTGACGTTTTTGGTGAGTTTGATAATAATTTTTATTTATAAATTTTTGTTTTTAAATTGAAGATTATTATTTTTATAATATTTTTTTCCTGAATATTGAGGTTCTATCTATAAAATAAAATTGAATCCTAAAATTAGTCAACATCCCTATTATAATTGCAGGCATGTTTGATTTTGATCAGATCAACTCATAGTCTCCAAATGTTTTTATTTTGACCTAATTATGATCTTTACTTTTCACAAGGGAGCCTTGTTTTGTGAAGAACCCATTTTGTTAAGAACTGGTCTGCTGGGCCCAATGCCCATGGTCTAACCTCGTGATAAAGCTTATTTTAGATTTAACCCTTAGTGCTCCAAACGCAGTCTTTTTAAAGATTAAAACATTACCCGTCCATTCCTCTCTTACATCAATTCCAGATCGAAATCTCCGCGCTCGCGGCGTCGAGTTCCTCTCAATCCCGTCAAAGTACTACACGATCATTCGGGAACGTCTACGTCAGAGCAAGGTCCGTGTGGCGGAGAGTATTGACGCGCTAGAACGACTCAACATCCTCATTGACTACGACGACGATGGCTACTTACTGCAGATCTTCACTAAGAACACTCAGGACAGACCCACATTGTTCTTGGAGGTCATTCAGAGAAGGAACCATAATGTAAGTTAGAAGAAAACTGCGGGCCTATTATGATCTTATATAAAACCATTCGTGTTCCAGGCAATTCATTTGTCGGGCTTTGAACGACGATTGGCTAAAAAGTGTCACGTGACCGCTTTAGTAATGCGTAATTGAATACACTGGAACATGGCTGGAATTAAGAGTTTCATAATAGACCCGCTGTTGGGATATTTGCGTCGTTAATTTCACGATTTGAGTGTTTAGTTATTTAGGAAGTAGCCGGCAAACGAGCTGACGTTCCACCTGATGGTAAGTGGCTATCCTCGCCCATGGATATCAGCAACACCAAAGGCATCACTGATGCGTTGCCGGCCAAGAAAGAAAGAAGAAAAAGAAAAAAGAAAGAACTGGCTCTCAAGCCCCCAGCCGGACATCCAACAAATACATCTTGGAAGAAGCCTTCCTCTACCATTACTTTGTCTCAGAAGCGGCAAACAACTCCCAAGGAAGATATTTTTCCGTTCAGTTCCACAGATCGCTATTATTTATTGTTGTTATTAATCTTAACTCGTATCCAGCAATCTCGTCAGAATAAATTCAAAATTTTGCAAAGAAAAAAATTGCTTTCAATGCAATCAGTAAATTTCTTCGTAAATCATCCTTTATCTTAAGTATAAAATTAACTAAATCTTCCACTTGCAGGGCTTTGGAGCTGGCAATTTCAAAACTCTATTCGAGTCTATAGAATTGGAGCAAGAAAAACGCGGCAACTTATAAATCAATTATTATGTTCATGAATCTTTGTATTAAGTATTGTTAAATAAAACCACAGTAAAAAGTGTAAGTATAATTATTGTTTTATTGAATAAACGCCCGTGACGTCACCAATACATCGTCATTAAATTTTCATTACACCGATTAGATCTTGATACGAGAGCAAAACGTATTTACAAAACATATAACGCAGCAGATGAAACAAATATATTTACATATGTTTATTGATTAATCTATGCTTTGATTAAAAATGCAACTTAATGCAATATTTACGTCATAACGTATAGACAACGGATGTGGTTATAGAGACGCAGTTATGCGATAAAAAGTACGAAAACTGCGTATCTATAAACGCACCCAAAGACAGCACCAAAAAGTGAAATCACAAAACCAATGGACATAATAAAACTCTATGCAAGTAAGGATTGCACGTACTAAATAACACTATTATTATTTTTTTTAAATCGCTACAGGTAATTCCTACTTTGTAGAGTACCGCGCAATGCAACGTAAAACATGACGCGTTGTTTTTCAAAACAAATATGTTTGAACAAACAATATGTTTTATTGCAATTGAAAAGTTACAAACAAGGTGGAATGTGGAAAGACATGGAAAATTCTACAAGTCACTCTGAGAATTGCGCAAGATTTAAAAGTCACTACGCCACCTGGCGGGCCTCGAGACTTCTCACTTCTCACACTAGTGGGGTAGAGTGGCTGAATGAAGTTACTTGAATTAAAAGCTTCTAGTTTTATCTCACAGCTCGTGGCTAAATCAGTGAGACTATGAAATTATTTTAATGATAAATATATTGGTTAATTTATACAGTATAAACAAAATAATTGTATTGTAGTTGTAATTAGTATAAAATATTTAATTGGCTATTATCTTAACTGCTCTCTTCTCGCGGAGTCAATTTTATTGTAAATTTTTTGAATGAAATAATAATACAACGCTGGTTTTAAATCATTCCAGCATTTCAAGTTTAACATCTCGACAAACTAAAACAACAACAACAAACATTAAAATGAAAATAAATGGAGCACTTATAGCAAAGAATGAAGCACAACCCACTGGGGGTTGTGGCTTCCGAGATAGGCAACAGCAAGCGCGGTCGGACTACTAGTGGCAAAAAATATTGGACGCCTAAGGCCCAGGTTAAATACGTCACTCCAAATATAATCGTTAGATAACAATAGTTAAGTCATTAACTTCTCCAATCTGTATTAATCTGTTCTAGATCAGCGTTGTGGAGTGTACATTAGGCTACCTCATGCATGAAAACTTTTTCATTGAAAAGAGACCGTACATTAATTAATTGGCCATTAATGTACGGGTCTCTTATTCCTGTTCTTATTCTTGTTACCTACTATAGTTTCCTAAAGTTACATAATATTATCCATCGAATACCTACGGCCACCTTGTGAAAAACTTTACAAATGCAAAATTGGTCTCATGAAAACAGTACACCATGAAAAGTAAATTAATCCTCGACGATATCAGAAATAATTTTTAACGTTTTGAATTTGAAGATGATGAATTGTTATAAATATAAATACTTTAAATTCGTTTTTATTTGGATTGATTTTTTACATTGTTACCATTTCATTCATAAAAGAGAAGTTAAAAGTCACCGTAATGGACAAACATCAATGGATAGGATCAAACAATAATTCACCTAAGTATTTGATTATTTGACAATAAACTAATAAATTAATAAATTTTAGCCGTATTGGGTCGGCTTAGAATACTAACCCCAGTCTCACGCCGGATGGATGTTGTAAAAGGCAACTAAATCCGGCCTGCTGGTGGTAGGGCCCCTCGACGGATTATATTAGTAGTATTGATTTTAATTGTTACTTAATACCATTATTGCTATTATTATTTTTCCATGGGGTTCGCCTGGATAGCTACCATCCTTGAGCATGAGTCAGCCGCTAAACGACTCGTCGTGTTCCGGCTGGGGGCTTGAGAGACAGTTCTTTCTTTCTTTTTCTTCTCTCTTTCTTGGCCGGCAACGCCTCAATGATGCCTTTGCTGTTATTGATGTCCACGGGCGACGATAGCCACTTACTATCAGGTCAGTGGGTCGTCAGCTCGTTTGCCAGCTATTTCCATAAAAAATAATAATCAATAAATTTAAGAATAACGATCTAATTTTATTACAAAATAAGGTAGATACACACTTGTATAATAGTTTTAAAGAAACGAAACCCTTATTTCATAGAATTTTTTCCGTTACAATATCAAAGATGTTATAAATACAGATCTATACGTTATGCCCTTACAAATCGACCGAAAAATCTGTTCCGACCGAGCTACAACACACACACGTTTATCTTTTGTTTGCCTACACCAATCACTAGTACATTGGCAAATTATGTAAAAAGGATGGCATTACTAAAACCATAATAGTGAAAAAGACAGCTAGTGTTTTTTTTTGTCGCTCGCGTCAATCTATATAGGCTACGGTCTTTATCGCTCTCGCGTCAAAACTAGATCGCTATCTCTTTCTTCATCTGAATATGGCGTCTTTGCATGAGTTATTAGATTGTTTAGAAAAATAATTGAAATAGACTAAATAATCTAAGTATCTTAGCGTACTCAAATGTGGTATGAGATTCCTTGTGTTTTGTTGACCTTGGAGTCATAATTGGTGCACTTTCGAAACACACACGATGGCATTTTGATTTATTTTTGTAAGGACGTATGAACCTACGATGCGCCACGCTCGTGATTGCGCTCGACGCAGACTAATCACAAGAGTTCCCAATTGGGAACTTTTTGAGTCACACAAAGCGCGCGCTTATAACGTATCTATCTGCCTCTTCTTAATATATAATATCTTTGCCTAAAACAGATTTATGTCCTGCTTGAATACTAACTGCCCTTCTTTCGCTTAAAGTGCTTAATCTTACCTAGGTATTACGAGTATATTATTCGGAAAACCTGCCTTAATAGCCGCAGTCGAAATATTTTTAGTTACGATTATTTATAGATAACCATACAAATTTTTTCTCAATAGGAAAAAACGGAACCTTTGTAGGATCACTTCTGGTGAATCTGTCCGTCCGTCTGTCCGTCTTTCTGTCGGTGAAGACCATTTTACACAGGAAAGCAGGTATTCAAAACCTACAGGTAGGCGACGTACTTACTTCTTGGTAACCTAGAATCACGAAATTTGACAAGAAGCAGTCTACTACGACTTGTTGTCCTGTGTACAAGTTAATGAAAAATCTATAAAATAAAATAAAAAAAATTACCATTACTTTACTACCTAGTAACGTGGGAGGAGCGAACATGTCATTGTGTGTAGGTACATGTAATATAAAGTGTAGGTATGTGTGTGATGGATGAATACTTGTATTGTATTGAGACTTTAAGACTGATAGATAGATACTGTACTTTTCTAAATAAATTGATGATAACCTTCGCTCAGCGGCCTTTTCTAGGCTGACGTTCCCAGGTTCGATCCCCGAGCGGGCTTCAATTTGAATTTAAATTTGGATATTTTTTTATTGTGTTCGCCTTTTTGTGTCCGTATATATTAATCACGCCACATAATAGTAATGAATAATAATTTTATTTGAAACTAGTAAATGCTCTCGCTTCGATTCAGGTTCGGTTCGGTAAACCTTTCTGTAAGTTCACAATCTAATAATTTTACAGACGGAACTCTGTAAATTTAATTTTCACCGCTACAATACATAAGTGAAAACTGCATCTAAATTCGTTAAGCCATACGATAAATTCTAAAAAGCTAATTCTAAGTGATAATTTTTCTCAAACATATTTCATGCACAAACATATCAGTTACTGTTTATTACAAGCATATATGATTAATTTTGCCGAATTGGACGGCATAGAATAGATACAGGCCCCCCTTTCCCCCGGGTGACCCTTCGCGTAAGGGTTAAACTATAAATATATTATTAAACATCAATAATATTACTGGTATTTTCATTAAGACTGCTTGGCCTTCTTTCTTGATTCAGGTGACAAATAACTCGTGTTCCGGCTGAGGGTCTGTGGGCTATTAGGCACAGTGTTACCACAGATAGGTATCTAGATTTTTAGAAACGAGCCTGTGGGTGTTACCTACTAATGTCGATGGGGATGCTGTCCACTTATCATCAGGTGGCTTGTCTGTTTGGTTGCCGACAGTTTAAGTAAAAGTGTTATTATCTCGTTTCTTTTCATAATTTTAAACTGTTTTTTTTAAATATTAGCGTAATTTAGAACACGAAAAAAGCTTATTAGGTGTAGCAATGGTCGTACTTGCAAAATGCGGCATGATATAAATATTATCTTGACATCATTTTCCCTCACTCCACCGAAACAAGACTAAACTCATGCAATCCCCGTACGTCGCGTCGCGGTGAGGGGCTAAATGACGTCACAGGCGGTTTCGCGCTCTTTGCGCGTGTTTTTTGAAACTCGTTTCTAAAATCGCTGTAACTTCTTTATTTTTGGTCCGATTTTGAAAATTTTTTCAACGATGTTCATAGTTTTTTCATATCTACAAATCTGCATACTCAAAAAAAAATGTGAATGATCCTCATTACACGATTCTTAATTCAAATTTATTTTCAATTTTTTTGTTGGATTTTCTATAAAAGCGTGTTTTTTTAGTTTATTTTAAACTATTATTTATTTTTTAATTTTTTTTAAGCGACGGAATTGCGGTTACTTCAAAATACACGCGAGCGTTACAATTAGATATCTAGGTAGCAGTGTTCTCGAACGTCAAAATGCGAAATCGGTAGATTTGCCCATTTAATAACGGTATATTTGTACCCAAAATCGGTATATGTCAAAAAATATACAATATTCAGTCAAATTCCTTTATTTATCAAAAAAATAAACTAATGGGCTACTTTGTATACATAAAGCACACCTAAATAATAAAAAGAAAAGGATAAAAAGCCATTTATTATCAATAAAATTACAAAACACATCGAACTGTAGGACTCAAGTGGAGCATGTTGCGCGGGTGCAACGCCGTTATCGATAAAAACGTTAATTTCTGCCGCCCTCGTGACGTTATTGCAGCGGCAGCGATATGTGGTATGAGTGTTAGAACCGTCGCGTCGGCACAATTAAACAATAATTTCACAATAATGAAGAATATAGAAATATTCCCATTTTAAAATATTATTTTTATTCATCTTTTATTTGCATTTTATTATTTACTCAAATAATATGAACCAAACTATACAATATCGATACCACTTTTCGATAGCAATAATGCGCAGCACTGCGCCTTCCCGTAAGACCCACACGGAGTCTGCAGGGAGCGAAAAAATGTAGAACAGCATACTGTTGAGGGATTCCCCATTCCCCTTAACGTAAAAAATACATAAAATGGGTTGAAAACTTAAAAATTATGTAAAATCTGTAGAAAATCGGGAGAATTTCCAAGTATTCTCTGAAATCGTGGAAAAATCGTTGCATATCGGTATTTCGGTAGGGCAATGCCCATATCGGTAGAAATACCGAAAAATCGGTAGGTTCGAGACCACTGCTAGGTAGGTACTAGGCTTGCCTGCAGAAATAAACAAACCTCCTGGCGCAGTCGGGTACCTTTACGTACCAATACGACCTTTACGTGTATATGCAAATTGTTTATTAAGTATTTTATGTATAACATAATTAACATATTGATATCTTATCCTTATTATCAAGGCAAGTATTGTCGAGAAGACTTGATTTTGTTACAATTTATGAGTACCTATTACTAACGCACCTTTGCCTTGTTTCATAAAACATGAATATAACGTGAATTAATAAATATTTATATTAATTAGAAGCTGTTTATACTATTGCTAATAAACGTAAATAAAGTGACTCCTATAACTATATATAACTATATATATATATAACTATATATAACTATGTATAACTTTCGCAAATAAATGCAACGAATGACGTGAAGCCGCTTTTTCCCTATGTGTGCATGGCAACCATATTGACATCTAGCAGTGGCATCGTAGAGACACATACTTCTTTGTGTGTGTAAGTTGCCACATTGAAAACAAAAAGTCGCAATCTCCCGCAATTTAGTAAATATTTTTTTGCCATATTTTCGACTTGAAATGTTATGCAAAATTGAATTGGCAAATTTATTTATCAAATTATAAATTATCAAAAAATATAAATATTAAATATGTCAAATGTTCTTTTAATATACAGTACTTAATATGTTGAATTGTTTTAATTTATGGTTTTTTCTCTTTTAGGTAGTTATTTTTCATTAAAACATTAAAATTTTAATACATTTATTATAATTACGAGAAATAATAATAGTAATAATGGTATTAATGTACAATTAAAATCAATAATACCAATATAATCCCTCGAGGGGACTTACCACCAGCGGGCCGGATTTAGTCGCCTCTTACGACACCCATCCAGCGTGGGATTGGGGTTAGTATTCTAAGCCACCCTAATACGGCTAAAATGTAATCTTACATTAAAAACAAAATAATTGTAACACAATTTTATTGTTTGGTAATACGGGATGTAAGGCTAAGGGCTAAAACTAGAGGTTATAAGTTTGTATGAATCTTCGTCATCTTAAAACTAAAGAGAAATATAGAAATATAAAAATCATATTTCCCCTAATTTAGGGTAATCGATTTTCATATAAAGCTGGTATAAAATTGAATAATTGTCGAGGTTTTGTGTTCCGAGCGCACCTCAAAAATATTATTATAAATAAATAATAAAATAATGAACAGTTACCTGTGAAAAGATATCTTATCTTCTTTTGCTTGATTTTGGGAACAACTTTAGCAGGTTTTAAAATTGCAAGACGGCATTTTATCTGAGAAAATTATTTTATAAATTTTGACAATTGTGACATGAAAGCTATTTGACGCTTTCTTTAGTACTGAATCGGGTTTGTATTTGCTTTTTTGGTTTGTATTTGCTTTGGTAGCTACACATTTTAGTTGAATGAATATATCTGCCTTTTATTTCTTTAATCTGAGACAGTGATAGCCTAGCCCGTGGTCTATAGATACTTATTCTGTACAACTCTAAATACAAGAAAATAAAATAATTAAAAAAGACATCGCAAAGAAAGCTTACAGTGATAGACTAGTCCGTGGCCTAATGCCAGTCCAGTGTTGCAAGTTGCAAAAATGAAATGTCAAAAATCGGTAGCATTGCCAGCTAAAAATCGGGAGAAATCGGGAGATTCTTAATCTGAATAAAGCAAGAAATATTTTATGTTACTAGCACAATAATTTTTGTTTATAAAAATAAATTATTATTCATTTACATCTTCGCACCATGTTACTAGCCATTTTTGCAAACATGTCTTTATTTAGGTATATTAAAATTGTTACAAGTTTGATCATCTTTTTACTCGACTGCGCGACCCAAGGGAGGGTAATATGTTTATCAGTCTATGTATGTTTGTTTCTATGTGGCATTGTAGAGATCAAACGTGTTGACCGATTTTGATGATTCTTACGTCAATCGATTCATCTTAATCTACGCCAAATTGTCAAAATGTAAGAAAAAAATATACTGACGAACTAAGTGCGATATCGTTGAATAGGTATTCAAAAATGATATTTAGGTTCCATTCACAATTTTTCATTTTAAGTAATAGTTTAGGATATAATTATAATGATTCAACAAGCATTCTTGCTAATTTATTAACTTCCTCAATGAAATGACATTATTGAGAATTTTACCGTCTTTTAATCCTAATAAAGAAGTCAATGAATCCTGACTAAAAAGTGTAAAATAAAATTTTATTAAATAACACAAAAAACACGACTGCGTATAAAATACTAAAAATGAAAAATAAGCCCAGTAGTTCTGTTAAGCAGTCGGAACCCATTTTTCAACCAATCACATCTTCCCAAAGAGCCCTGTGAAATATAAATGGCTGCTAAACTACTTGTTGTTGCTTGTTTTCTCATTTTTATTATAGCATTTTATTATGTACCCAGCCGGGATTTTTTGTGTTTTTTTAATATTTTTTAATAGACCTAATATGGCAAACTCAAAACTTTGAATACGTATGAACAAATATTTTAGAACATGACTGTGTGAGCCATCACCACGTTTTATCTACCTACGCTTGCCCAAAATTCTTCTGTATTTTCACTGAGTGACTTTATTTCTTTTGTATTTTGTATTTAGAAAATTATTTTCTATTTTTAACTTTAAATATTATGTTATTGCTAGAAAATGCAAAAAATCGGGAGAAACGGTCGCTAAATCGGGATATCGGGAGACGATAGCCAAAATCAGTAGATCTTCCGATAAACCGGGAACTTTTGCAACACTGGCCAGTCTCGGATTTGTCAATAGGCCGTATAGGCCGCGGCCTAGGGGCGGCAGCGTCCTAGGGGGGCGCCCGGGCGGCAGAGTTCAGAAGATGATATTATAGATGATTTTGCTATTAAAAAGTGCCGTAAAAAATTGTAGTTCTTATTTTTTTACGCACTTTCTTAGTGACTAATTCAGTGCCTTCCTTACTATGAATGGAAAATTATTATTTTAGAAAGGTAGGTACATGGGGCAGCGGAAATAAATTGGCCTACACTGATAAAAAATATAAATCTGGCACTGCCTAATGCCGTGGTAGAAATCTTGGACAACTCTAATTACTCACAAGAAAATAAAATAATTAAAAAAGACATCGCAAAGAAAGCTGTAAGTTCTCCATACTTTGAAGAGTGTGTACGTACAATCTACTCGCACCATACAGAGGATGGCGATGGCCTTTTCCCCTTGAAAGAGACCCTCCAGGCAAAGGGAAGGGAAGGGGCAGTTCTGATAGAGTAACACCGGAATTATTAGTTTAACTCACCTTGTTCATCCTGACAGCATGAGAAGATATCTTTCTACTACCAGTCTCCAAACCCTTGTACGCCAGCTGCTCAAACCCGAACCTCGACACATAGTAGCTTGCAGCCTAGAACGAGTTTATTATCGTTATATAAGGAATGTCATATTATTTTTATCTCTTATAAATCTATACTAATATTATAAAGCTGAAGAGTTTGTTTGGTTGAATGCGCTAATCTCAGGAAGTCATCATCATCATCCTGCCCATTTCCCAATTTTATTTGGGGTCGGCGCAATATGTTTTCCTCTTCCACACTTCCCTATCAACCGTCATCTTAACACTAACTCTCTTATCTTTCATATCATCTGTAACACAATCCATCCATCTTTTCTTAGGTCTTCCTCGTCCCCTTCGTCTATCCATCACATTCATATCCATCACTCTTCTCGTCACATGCGTTTCCTCACGCCTCATCACATGCCCATACCATGACAATCGGTTTCCTTTCAACTTTTCTGTCATTTTTGCCACTTTCACACTTCCTCTAATATACTCATTCCTTACTTTATCCATTCTCGTCACTCCACACATCCATCTCAACATTCTCATCTCTGTAACATGCATTCGTCTCTCATCCGTCTTCTTTGTAGCCCAACATTCTGATCTCGCTAATCTCAGGAAGTACTGGTTCGAATTTAAAAATTATTTTTGTGTTTGATAGTCTATTTATCGAGGAAGACTATATAACATCATATTATTTAAGTAGTTAGTTTTTGCCACAAAATAACGCGGGTGAAACCACGCGGCACAGCTAGTGATAAATAAAAATAAACAAGCGCTGTCGGTCTTGGGTTTGATTCCCGGAGGGGGCAGATTTTTATTTGGCAGATGAATGTTTCATCTCGGGTCTTGGGTGTTGTGTTGTTTTCTGTGTGTCCGCCATTTAGCAATTTAAATACTTACTGAAACCCACGACCCGATCATAAAAGATCCCTCCGGGACACGCATTTGGGACAATAAACAATATTCACATTAATTTGTTTTTTTTTTTCTTTTTCATGCAAAATTTTGACAAACTGGAAAATATATAATACTAGCTGTGCTCCGCGGTTTCACCCGCATTAATTTGTGGAAAAAACTAACTACTTAAATATATGATGTCATAATTAGCCTAAAGCCTTCCTCGATAAATGGACTATCAAACACAAAAAGAATTTTTCAATTCGAACCAGTAGTTCCTGAGATTAGCGCGTTCAACCAAACAAACAAACAAACAAACTCTTTAGCTTTATAATATTAGTATAGATATCCAGATAGAGTAATATATCCATGGGTATAATATTTGAGTTGAATAGGGTTACCTGTTTTGTTTGAGAACGTACCTGTTTAGCGTTGGAAACCCAGAATGTGAGATGGTCGAATGCTAGAAACGTGCCGTTTTCCGGTTTTTTACCCTTATCCGTGTACGTAGTCTGAAATTCACATGAAAAATGTATTTTAAAGTTTTCGACTTCTCGAACCACTCCTAATAAAACAAATCTAGGTTCTAGTAAGCTATGCATCAAATTTTGATTATGATAATCTTTATGAGAGTTGATGTGTTCACATGTTTACATTTAACCGAAATGAAACCGGGCAAGTGCGTGTCAGGCCACGCGCTGTGTAGGGTTCCGAAGTAGTAAGTTTATCGACTATTACTCAGTTACTATTTGTGCTAACATAGCCGTGATAGTTTTCTTTGTTTTATCATAAATAACTTATTTTGAGAATTTTTTCAATTGTCCAACTCTAACCGTTTAGCCGTTCAGCCGGCAGGGGGGGACACTTAACTCTAACCAAAATTAGCACTTGAAATATGACCGTCACTTAAAAATATCTTATGTTACCAGGACTCAAACCATTCGAACAAGTGAATAATCCCTGATTTTTTAAAATAAGCTTCATTATTTTAGCTGACAGAAATAAAAATATAGTCTCACCATATTTAATATTATATCTTTTTATCCGGTATCACAAGGTCCTTACACCACTGAACTTAACATAGATGAGTTTAGAATCTGTTTAAGTAACAACTGGTCTGGGACCATTCTCGAATGGTTTTATATCGAGATCAGGTATTGGACACCGACTACTGATTTGCGATTTAAATTCCAATTATGATAAGGATGTGTTTATGCTGTTTAAATTTTTCCATCAAATCTAGTTTGTAAAAAGTAGGCGTGTCGCTACTTTAGTGTTATTGAAGTGAAAACTTCTTTATTGTCTTGGGCATATCTGAGACGGGAAAAAACCATTCAACTCGCGATACCGTTACCGACACCTCTGTATATTTTCATTTTTACTAGCAGACCAGAATTTGTACTAGCAGAAGGTACTAGAACATCATGTGTGACGAGGAGGTTCGAGTTTCGACTGAACGTATTCACTGAACACAGTCACATTTTTTGGAACGATGTTTCTTTTAATTTAATTTTAACACAACAAAAATTTTAGTGGAGTACGAGAACATCATGAGCGACAAAGAGGTTCGACTGAACGTATTGACTAAACAGCACAGTCACATTTTTTTAAATAATTTTACTAGTAGTACTAGGACACCATGAGTGACAAGGAATTTTTAAACATTCCAGGCAGCTCATTCGACAGTGTGTACTCAGCGGAGTGTGTACTCACTAAAAATATAATGAATAAAAAAAACACATAATTTAAAAGTATTTCTTAAACAATTAAATATTTCCTGACGATTCAAAAAATACACACGTAATTGTTCAAGTTTTCACTTCTGTCGGCACTCCCGGAATGCCTTTTGCCTTTTTTTATTAATTGATTAATTGATCATTACATGTAATTTGGTAGATAAATTTATACTCACACTAAGTGTAACGACTCTTTCCAAGGATACCGGCTTGATTTATGTAGTTTTTCAAATTTCCATGTTGCAGCTGTGCCTGAAGTCAATCATGAATTATGATCAGCCACCCATCAATCAAAACCTTTTATCTCGCAGAGTTGGAGGCAAATAATTTCATGAATAAGGATAAAGAGTATTTTATAGTGATCCTTTAATTGTATTGAATCTTAGGTTATTTTCAATTTTCTTCAAAAATCTAAAAAAGACATTTACACCCAGAGACGGCTCTTTAAATCGCTCCTTAGTAAAGAATTGCCATATAAATTCTGTACGATACTAAGGAGCAATTTAAGTAACCGTTAGTGATTCTGCGTTGGGGCGTAAGACCCCTTTGTTTTACTTGAATTGTTCTTTGTTATGGAAACATTGAATAGACTAGAGTATACTAACGCTTTAGCCTCCATACACCTACACCGCATTCACAAAATAGATACATACAGAAGGATAATCATACAAGCGTACTCGAACAACGCACACACAGATATTGTATCCAGAAGTAATCAACCTTTTTTTCAGAAGGGCCACAAACACTTTATTAGACATGGTGTCACAGGCTGCAGAAAATAAAATAAAAAATTAAGTCATAATTTCTTAGGTTTTCGTGATTGTTATAAATTAAATTAAACAACTTTTAATCGGAATCATTGCGTATATTTTAACTTTTTAACGTGATAACGTTTATAAAGACGATGAGCCTGAGAGGCATTCACGAAAACCGAGTAACGGCCGGAGTAACGTTACGGAAGCGCGCGCAGCATTAGAGAGAGAGGCACGCTAGACCGGCCGTCTCTCTCCCACTCAAGCGTAATCGGTCCGCTTGGAAGGTCACGAGCCACAACGCGCGCAAAGTATCGAGAAAGAGATACGCTGAATAATAATAAAACGAAATATATATCTGTAATTTAATATGTAAAATTGTAATTTTTATTTTATTTTACAATCTTTTGAAAAGAAATGATTTCTCGTAGCTCGTACGTATTATTATTATATGAAAACGAAAATCTACAATAGCGTCATCTCTGTTTATAGGTATGAACTACTTGAAAGAACTTTACACAGTACATCGACTCGGACTTTAGTTGTAGTCAAGAAAATCACAGATGTCGCGCAGCTCCTGATATTTAAAACGATTTAAACCAAATTTTCAACTCAAATATGTTTAAAATCGTATAGTTAGTATGAAATTTAATATTATAATCTAGCTAGATACGCGGGTCGCGGTGGCGCGTCAAGCCATGTTCAAGCTGACACAACTGGCGAGTAGCACCGCGGCTCCGTGCGTAGGGCTTCCATTACGTTCTTACATTACATTATTTATATCATAAATTATTCTTCTACGAAATAGACGTTATCACGTAAAACCATTGTCCGTAAACCGACTTTACAGACAACCAATTTTTTTTTCTGATGTTTCACACATTTTGCAGTGTCCGCGGTCACAAGCAGTTGTTTAATTCAAATTATTTAGGTGTTAATAAAAAAGTAACTTCAGATGGGCCAACCACAAAAGCCCGGCGGGCCGCAGGTTGAGTACAGCTGCTGTACACGGACACGTAATAAAAGTAAATGTAATTTGTGAGTCATAGTTCTGTTGGTTTTCTATTTTGTGCCGCTATGTTGTGTCACAACTCACAACTATAATAATATCATAATTATATTACTATTGGACTTGTATATTTGTGTGTGTAGATTTGTTATAATCCCAGTGACTTCAGCGTTCAGACTCATTTCATAGTAATAGCCTTAATTTTTTGTATAGGCTTTACAATGAAGACTTTATTGATTAAAATTAGTCAGGTATAGTTTACAGGTACTATTTTCTAAAGGGCTGAAAAAAAGGCTTTGCAGATTTTTCTATGATACGCTAATATTTCCATCACTAGATTTTTGTTAATACAATACAAACTAACACACAAATTATTTTTATGTATACCAAAAACAAACGTAGTATTTTTGGCAATCAAACAGTACTTTTAAATGTGTCCCTATCACAAGTAGAACTGTGATAGGTATCGCAGAATTTTTCTTTTGTCTTTCTATGTGTCCAACTAGAAATCTATCCGCGAGTTAATAAAATAGGTGATTTAGACAAATTATTAATAATAGTGTTATTTAAATTATACGTGCAATCATTACTTGCATTAAAGGACCCCGCACTAATTGTTTGAAAATTGTGTTTCAGCGGATTGGTCTGAATTTTTGGTATGTTGTAGCCCTAACCGTACTGATCAAAAGTCCCAATGGGCACGACCCCCCCAAATGCGTATTTTGTCCTCTAGGGGGCACTTTCCCCCAAAGTCTATTTATTCGATTTCTTCGGAATCATTCTGAATTTTTAGTATGTTGTAGTCCTAATCATGCCAAACAAGAGTCCCAATGGACACAACCCCGCCTAAATGCGTATTTTGTCCTCCAGGGGGCACTTTCCCCCCAAAGTGTATTTATTCGATTTCTGCGAAATCATTCTGAATTTTTAGTATGTTGTAGTCCTAATCATACCAAACAAGAGTCCCAATGGACACAACCCCGCCTAAATGCGTATTTTGTCCTCCAGGGGGCACTTTCCCCCCAAAGTGTATTTATTCGATTTCTGCGAAATCATTCTGAATTTTTAGTAGGTATATTGTGCCAAACAAGAGTCCCAATAGGCACGACCCCCCCCATATTGCGTGTGTTCTCCTTCCGGGGGCGCTACCCCCCCCCCCCCCCATGTTCTATTTATTTGATTTTAGCGGAATAATTCTGAATTTTTGGTATGTTGTAACTCTAACCGTGCCAATCAAGAGTTCCTATAGGAACGAACCGTATTCCGTAGGCGTATTTCCGCCATCTGGAGAAAGAAAAACCCCCCAAAGCTTTAATAACACTAAAAATCTTAAACAACAAGATCTGGATTTTGAGTATGAAGAAAAATGTTGAAGTTCACACGAAAAATAGGGCATTAAGGACTTTCAGGATTTCTGAATAAATATATGCAGTTAAGAGATCGTGCCCATTAGGGATTTACATTGCATTAGTAAGGGCTACAACATACTTAAGAATTCGGAAAGATTCCACTGATATCACATGAATGAACTTGGTAAGGGGAGGTTGCCCCTTGCGAAAAAAAGAAAGTTATTGAAAAAATGTAGGTTTTAAATGAATTAGCTTTGGGGGGTTTTTCTTTCTCCAGGTGTTGGAAATACGCCTACGGAATACGGTTCGTTCCTATAGGGACTCTTGATTGCCACGGTTAGAACTACAACATACCAAAAATTCAGAATTATTCCGCTAAAATCAAATAAATAGAACATGGGGGGGGGGGGTAGCGCCCCCGGAAGAAGAACACACGCAATATGGGGGGTCGTGTCTATTGGGACTTTTGTTTGGTATGATTAGGACTACAATATACTAAAAATTCAGAATGATTCCGCAGAAATCGAATAAGTAGACTTTAGGGGGAAAATGCTCCCTGGAGAACAAAATACGCATTTGGGGGGGGGGGGGTTGTGCCGATTGGGACTCTTATTTGGCATGATTAGGACTACAACATACTAAAAATTCAGAATGATTCCGAAGAAATCGAATAAATAGACTTTGGGGGAAAGTGCCCCCTGGAGGACAAAATACGCATTTGGGGGGGTCGTGCCCATTGGGACTTTTGATCAGTACGGTTAGGGCTACAACATACCAAAAATTCAGACCAATCCGCTGAAACACAATTTTCAAACAATTAGTGCGGGGTCCTTTTATTATTTATGTCCATTGGTTTTGTGATTTCACTTTTTGGTGCTGTCTTTGGGTGCGTTTATAGATGCGCAGTTTTCGTACTTTTTATCGTAAAACTGCGTCTCTATAACCGCATCCGTTGTCTATACGTTTTGACGTAAATTTTGCATTAAGTTGCATTTTTAATCAAAGCACAGATTAATCAATAAACGTAAGTAAATATTTGTTTAATCTGTGCTTTGCTGCGTTATCTGTTTTGTAAATACGTTTTGCTCTCGTATCAAGATCTAATCGGTGTTATGAAAAGGAGATGTTCAAAAAATGTATGGGGGCTGGTCCTAAATTTGTACAAAGACAAAACTTGGATGTGGAAAAAGTGAAAATTATTCCGATTGTGACAAGGTTGTGAAAATAAAAAAAGGTACCTCCCTTCTTTTTTTATTTGTGTTTGAATTTCCGTAGATAGATAAAAAGCTTGCCACACTGGGCACTTTTAAGTTCTGGCAACTCTAACCTGACACTGACAGTGACGTTGAGTGATGATTTAAAGTTGACATTTTGTTTTGATCATGGATTTATTACTCTAACTGGATAAGTAACTTATAAAAAGTAATATATACATATAGATTGTGTACGATAATTTTCAATTTACTCTTAATGCAATAAATTAAATTCGGTAATTTTGAAGAATTTCTAATAAAAAGTATTATTTCAATATTGTAATTCTTACCACCAGAAAAATTACCAATAGAATACATTTTGGAGAACCATAGCAAAATAGGACACAATTTTTCTAAGTAAGTGTGGACACTCTACAATTGTGAAGGACAACCTCAATCCGGCTTGTGATTGGTCAAATAGCCCTTCGTATATGACGTCATCGATCTTCAGGTACCTCTACAAAGTCAGTGATCCAGATAGAGTAATATATCCATGGTTTTCATGGTTCAGTCCAATATTGACATTTGACAATTGAATTTGATTGATTGACATTTGACACTCTACACTGACAGTTACTAACATCAAACTAGGATTTATGTCGTTTCGTTTCATGTAATGTTATTATTTAATACATTTACAACACCGATTTACAACGTTAAATATAATAGTTACGTATTGAAAACATAATAATATAATAGGTGGACCTCAGATATGTCCATAATTCGTGAAAAGGACATATGTACCTGTTAGAAAATAAAACCTTTGCGTTCCTTTCCACCTTCAAATTATGACGAACATATTTCATCAATTTTCTAAAATATAGAGGTTCAATAAAATATACGTGTTAAAATTTCAAGTAGATTAGAAAATATGCTTTCAAATGAAATATAAATTACGGCTGTACAAATTTCTTCGGAATAAAGGGCCACTTTTGAACATCTCCTTTAATGACGATGTATTGGTGACGTCACGGGCGTTTATTCAATAAAACAATAATTATACTTACACTTTTTACCGTGGTTTTATTTAACAATACTTAGTACAAAGATTCATGAACATGATAATTGATTTATAAGTTGCCGCGTTTTTCTTGCTCCAATTCTATAGACTCGAATAGAGATTTGATATTGCCAGCTCCAAAGCCCTGCAAGTGGAAGATTTAGTTAATTTTATACTTGAGATAAATGATGATTTACGAAGAAATTTACTGATTGCATTGAAACAATTTTTTTCTTTGCAAAATTTTGAATTTATTCTGACGAGATTGCTGGATACGAGTTAAGATTAATAACAACAATAAATAATAGCAATATGTGTAACTGAACAGAAATATATCTTCCTTGGGAGTTGTTTGCCGATTCTGAGACAAAGTAATGGTTGGTTACGCCAATCTGATAACATTAAAAACAATCATAATAATCTGTATCTGTTATAATAAATAATCTGTGGTACGCTTTCTTAATCCACCCTTCCTACCTCCTTCCTACCTTAAACATGCAAGCACAAAAAAAAACGAACCGCGAAGACAGCTGCATTTTCGCCCGCGGTGACGACGCACGCACCGCGCGTATATTATCCGCACCGCAGTTGCCCGCTCCGCCTGAACGCAACGCACACGCCGCGCGTATATTTAACGCACCGCTGTACCGCCGCAACGAACCGCTACCATTGCGTTCAAATTACGTTCCCGCAAGATTAAATGGTTGTGCTATTCGCGAGTGCAATGAAAGATTCGTGAGTTGGAGGACACGTAGATTCTGCTGCTACAAGTCGCCGGCTGTCTGCTGGGTCCCTGGAGGATATGTCGCACTGGTCAGGTTAGTGCTGCATGATCCCCGCCAACCCTTTTCTGATTTTCCATTACACATTTTAAGTTTACAGTCCACTTAAATCGAGAAGAAAAAACTATACTTGTTGGCGCAACCAATGGTAGAGGAAGACTTCTTCCAAGATTTATTTGTTGGATGTCCGGCTGGGGGCTTGAGAGGCAGTTCTTTCTTTCTTTTTCATCTCTCTTTCTTGGCCGGCAACCCATCAGTGATGCCTTTGGTGTTGCTGATGTCCATGGGCGACGATAGCCACTTACCATCAGGTGGATCGTCAGCTAGTTTGCCGGCTATTTCCTAAATAGCTAAATACTCAGATCGTGAAATTAACGACGCAAATATCCCAACAGCGGGTCTATTATGAACTCTTAATTCCAGCCATGTTCCAGTGTAAAATTCAATTTCGCATTACCAAAGCGGTCACTCACGTGACACTTTTTACCCAATCATACGTCGTTCAAAGCCCGACAGATGAATGACCATGAAACATGAATGGTTTTAAGATCATAATAGGCCCGCAGTTTTCTTCTAACTTACACTATGGTTCCTCCTCTGAATGACCTCTAAGAACAATGTGGGTCTGTCCTGAGTGTTCTTAGTGAAGATCTGCAGTAAGTAGCCATCGTCGTCGTAGTCAATGAGGATGTTGAGTCGTTCTAGCGCGTCGATGCTCTCCGCCACATGGACCTTGCTTTGACGTAGACGTGCCCGAATGATCGTGTAGTACTTTGACGGGATTGAGAGGAACTCTACGCCGCGAGCGCGGAGGTTTTCGATCTGGAATAGATGTAAGAGAGGAATGGACGGGTAAGTAATGTTTTTATCTATAATACTTGGTAAGTTTGGAGCACTAAGGGTTAAATCTAAAATAAAGCTTTATCTGGAGGTTACGGGTAGACCAATTAGGGGAGGTCCAATGCCCGTTCTTAACAAAATGCGTTCTCCACAAAATAAGGCTCCCTTGTGAAAAGTAAAGATCATAGTTTGGTCGAAATAAAAACAGAAGGCTAAGAGGTGATCTTATCAATATCTAACATGCCTGAAATTTTATTTTAGGGGGGCTTTAGAAACATTATCTGTGACAATGACATTATGAGTTTGCATTATGAGTTACAAAACCTGCAAATCTCCACCAGTGGCTTGGCTGCAACTCATTAATGGCCCACTACTGGGCACGGGTCTCTCTTGAGGAGGCCTAGAGTATACTCCACCACGCTGATCCAGTGCGGATTGGTGGAGAGTTCCCCACCAGTAGGGATTTCAGGAATAGACCATAAAATGTGTAATGTAGAACCATAGTGATCCAAGTGATATTTTTCATTAATACACGATTTTGGCAAAAACGTCTAAAAAATTCAAAATTCTTTCGAATTTTTCTATTTTTGATCCAAGTGCCATTCAGATCATTGTCTAGGAAAAAACGAAGGAGGTCATGAGTTATTTGTTTTACTACAAGAAGTACAAACGCGTTTCCCTTGTTTTCTCACTAAGTTAAAATTGTTGCTTGGATCACTATGGTTCTACCTTACCCAAATATACTCTTGCACTTACAGTAGTAATAATATCCTCAGTGTTAATAGCGATATGCTGGACCCCTGCACCACCGTGATACTCCACGTACTCCTGGATCTGACTCTTGCGCTTCCCGGCCGCGGGCTCGTTGATCAGCAACTTCACCGTCTCCTCCCAGTTCACCATCACTATGGAACGGAGCGCGGAGTACTCTGTGCACACTTGCTTGTCGTCCACTGACCAGAATCTGGAAGAGCGATGGGTCATACATTCGTGAGGTGTTTTTGTCATGGAAGGAGAAAAAAGTCTTTTTTTCTTTTCCTTCTCTCTTTCTTGGCTGGCAACTTATCATATCAGTGATGCCTTTGGTATTGCTGATCACCACCGGCTATTTCCGTAAAAAAAGGCCTTAAAACCATAAGAGACTTTATCTACGGTTTGGAAGTCTTGGCTTGGTCCTTCATTCCCGGCCGGACCACAAATATTCAAATGACATCTCCATACAAGATATTAATAATCTGTTTGAAAATTGTCACACACCTTTACATAGAGGTGTATATATCTCTATATATGTTGCAGACCAAGAAAGGAGAGAAATAGAGAGAGAAATAAGTTACCTAGCTAATTAGTTTACCTGTGGAACTGCAGACATCTCTCGTACCACGAGGCAGCTGGCTCCATGCCGTTATCGGGCTGATTACCCACCACGTGGTCTATGAAGTTGATCTCCACTTTGGGCCTGAACGGAATATTATTTTTATTTTATTTGAAAAACTTAAGTTCTGCTAGGATTTAGAGCAGACAAATCATACATAATAATAGGGAAGATGGGTAATAATTATATTTACCTTATACATCGATCGATAAGGAGGTTGGTAGTTACAATTGTAGGTAAATAACAGTTTTGTTTAAAAGCTGTTATCAATACGGAATACCACCTTACAAATAAAAAATACCACACCACAAGTATCTAAATGATAATCTAAGTAGGCTAGTAGGAACTAGCAGACCCGGATAAAGGGTGGCAAACCGGGGCAAAGCACCCGCTCCGAGCGGCAGTTTCAGTGGGCGCCAAAATCATAATATAGTATTTGTGAGATTTTGTAAGCACGCCATTGTACGACCCAACAAATTGGCTGGATATCGAAACAGAGGCCATTGTTCAAAGTCAAACTATAGCGTATTCTGACTTTCAAAAAGACGTAGATAAGTAGCGAGAGGTATTAATGATTTTGCTTACAAGAATTTGTTAATAGGGTCCTTGTTCATTAGTTGGTATCCAGGCAGGAAGGCACCTTTATAGTTGGATCTGTCTATAAGAGTGTGGGTGTTGTCACCGTACTAAAAAATAAATTGAAATCGTTAGCCATTGTGAGTATTACGATAGCCAAAAATATAAACCATTGTACCTACCTAATTAGAATCTTTTGGGTGGTAACGAATAAAAAAGTGCTTTCAATTTGGATCCATTAATACATTCGCAGGTACTAATCCAGTTTAATAGTGCTAATTAGACCTAAGTAATGACTGCTAAATGGGTAACTCTGTGAAAAAAAAATATGTTTACCGTCTTGACAGTGGCCATTCTAACAACGCCATGTTCATCTCTCTCCTCCCAGAGATCTCTGACTACAACAGCACCCTGTTTCTTAGCGTACTCTAGGATACAGTCGAGATTCTCCACTTGGAAGGCGACGTCCTTTACGAAGTCGCCGTGGTAGGCCACCTCGTTCGCTAACTCTCCGTCTTCTGGCTCGTACTGAGCTTGAAACACGAAGACGATCTGTGGGGGCATACACGGAAATTACTTGGGAAGGGAACTCTTACGTGAAACGCATTACTTACTACACATTTAAGTCCCAAGTTGAATTAAATAATATGTACGGATGCCTGTCAAAATGTTATGGTAGAAACATAAAAAACGATATTAGAAACAAACATCATCCATCCATGCGTCGGTAATAGAAGCAATCGCTATTTCAGATTCAATTATTATTTATTAAATATTGTGTGATTTAATACTGAATTTACGTACTGAATATCATAGGATATTTAATCATGTTAAAGAATAAATTAAAACACCTTTTCTAGCATAACAGCATATATCTAATTTTCTGAAGTTCATCCAAAGTCGGCTTAAACTGGCGGTAATAGGCGCGTTTACCTTATACTTTTAAGAGTGTGTACAATCTACTCACACCATACAGAGGATGGCGATGGCCTTTTCCCCTTGAAAGAGACCCTCCCGGCGAAAGGACAGTTTTCACCGGAATTATTAGTTTAACTCACTTTGTTCATCCTGACAGCATGAGAAGATATCTTTCTACTACCAGTCTCCAAACCCTTGTACGCCAGCTGCTCAAACCCGAACCTCGAGACATAGTAGCTTGCAGCCTAGAACGAGTTTATTTTCGTTAAATATACATATGTAGATATATGGAATGTCATATTATTTTTATCTCTTACAAATCTATACTAATATTATAAAGCTGAAGAGTTTGTTTGGTTGAATGCGCTAATCTCAGGAAGTACTGGTTCGAATTTAAAAATTATTTTTGCGTTTGATAGTCTATTTATCGAGGAAGACTATATAACATCATATTATTTAAGTAGTTAGTTTTTGCCACAAATTAACGCGGGTGAAACCACGCGGCACAGCTAGTGATAAATAAAAATAAACAAGCGCTGTCGGTCTTGGGTTTGATTCCCGTAGGGGGCAGATTTTTATTTGGCAGATGAATGTTTCATCTCGGGTCTTGGGTGTTAAATTATGTTGTTTTTGTGTGTCCATCATCCGCTCAGGGAATCCTAGTGTGAGGGTGTGAGTGTGCACCATTTATTTAATTACTAGCTGCCCCTTGTAGAACAAAATTTGAAAAACACATTAATTTGTTTTTTTTTCTTTTTCTTGCATTATGAAAAACTGGAAAATAATATAATATATCCAGATAGAGTAATATATCCATGGGTATAATATTTGAGTTTAACAGGGTTACCTGTTTTGTTTGAGTACATACCTGTTTAGCGTTGGAAACCCAGAATGTGAGATGGTCGAATGCTAGAAACCTGCCGTTTTCCGGTTTTTTACCCTTATCCGTGTACGTAGTCTGAAATTCACATGATAAATATACATTAAAGTTTTCGACTTCTCGAACGCGAACCACTCCTAATAAAACAAATCTAGGTTCTAGTAAGCTATGCATCAAATTTTGATTATGATAATCTTTATGAGAGTTGATGTGTTCACATGTTTACATTTAACCGAAATGAAACCGGGCAAGTGCGTGTCAGGCCACGCGCTGTGTAGGGTTCCGAAGTAGTAAGTTTATCGACTATTACTCATTAACTACTTGTGCTAACATAGTCGTGATAGTTTTCTTTGTTTTATCATAAATAACATATTTTGAGAAATTTTTCACTTGTCCAACAGTTTAGCCGGCAGGGAGGGACACCTAACTCTAACCAAAATTAGCACTTGAATGTCCGTCACTTAAAAATATCTTATGTTACCAGGACTCAAACCATTCGAACAAGTGAATAATCCCTGATTTTTTAAAATAAGCTTCATTATTTTAGCTGACAGAAATAAAAATATAGTCTCACCATATTTAATATTATATCTTTTTATCCGGTATCACAAGGTCCTTACACCACTGAACTTAACATAGATGAGTTTAGAATCTGTTTAAGTAACAACTGGTCTGGGACCATTCTCGAATGGTTTTATATCGAGATCAGGTATTGGACACCGACTACTGATTTGCGATTTAAATTCCAATTATGATAAGGATGTGTTTATGCTGTTTAAATTTTTCCATCAAATCTAGTTTGTAAAAAGTAGGCGTGTCGCTACTTTAGTGTTATTGAAGTGAAAACTTCTTTATTGTCTTGGGCATATCTGAGACGGGAAAAAACCATTCAACTCGCGATACCGTTACCGACACCTCTGTATATTTTCATTTTTACTAGCAGACCAGAATTTGTACTAGCAGAAGGTACTAGAACATCATGTGTGACGAGGAGGTTCGAGTTTCGACTGAACGTATTCACTGAACACAGTCACATTTTTTGGAACGATGTTTCTTTTAATTTAATTTTAACACAACAAAAATTTTAGTGGAGTACGAGAACATCATGAGCGACAAAGAGGTTCGACTGAACGTATTGACTAAACAGCACAGTCACATTTTTTTAAATAATTTTACTAGTAGTACTAGGACACCATGAGTGACAAGGAATTTTTAAACATTCCAGGCAGCTCATTCGACAGTGTGTACTCAGCGGAGTGTGTACTCACTAAAAATATAATGAATAAAAAAAACACATAATTTAAAAGTATTTCTTAAACAATTAAATATTTCCTGACGATTCAAAAAATACACACGTAATTGTTCAATTTTTCACTTCTGTCGGCACTCCCGGAATGCCTTTGCCTTTTTTATTAATTGATTAATTGATCATTAGATGTAATTTGGTAGAGGAATTTATACTCACTCCTATAATTGTATTGAATCTTAGGTGACATATAATAATATAATTTTATTTTCAGTTTTCCTAATAATTACGAGTACTTAATCTTTTTTTCAAAAATCTAAAACAGACATTTATTTACACCCAGAGACGGTTCTTTAAATCGCTCCTTAGTAAAGAATTGACATATAAATTCTGAACGATACTAAGGAGCAATTTAAGTAACCGTTAGTGATTCTGCGTTGGGGCGTAAGACCCTTTTGTTTTACTTGAATTGGATCAAATGAGTTAAAAAAAAAAACTAGCGTTCTTACTGTGCCTTACAACACCTTCTTACCGTTTGAGACCGTTCTTGCCCGTTCGTTTTTTACTGACGTCCGCGGATACCAACCTTACCAATATGTGGCTGGTAGGTACAAATAGTTTGTCGGGTATTCAGATAACATAAATATTTCATTCTCCAGTGTGACCAGAGCTTTAACTGATGATGACGATGTAGTCGTGGCGAGGAATCGAACCTGTTAGGGCGGTCTAGCGCCGCATGGTGTTCGGAAAATATTCTCAACGGAAAACATCTTCTTTGCAATATCTATGTATGTACCTATGTATTTTTGTAAAATTTATTAAGTACTTGGTACAATTTATTAAGTACTCGTTACAAAACATTCCAGTCCTTACTTGGTGTGGGCTTAACCAGGTAAGGATTGACCTAATCAAATGGTGTTTAATTTATCATGGGAATAAAACGAAAATTATAGCGGAGATATACTAGATATGCAGGGCTTCAATCCTGACAGTCCCCACACACACATAGGGGAAGGCCGGGCAAAATGGACACCTTAAGCTTTGGCGGGCTATAAGAACGGAGTCGATACAGACATATACAAAATAATGACTGAGTTTGAAACAGTATTTATTAAACTTTTTAATATATTTAACTAAAATATTGTAACATCAGTACTTAACTTAAAATTTTTAATAACGTTTAACTTGGTACCGCTATCCGCTTTGCCCAATCCACCGGGTAAAGTGGATAGGCTCATAGGGTAAAGTGAACACATGGTTAATTAAGGAATGATTACCTAAGAATATAAAAGAAAATATATGCAATTAAAGGAAACATTAATAAGGAATACAACTAATCAGTCATCTAGCAGTTGTCACAAAGAAATATGCCATTTCCCTGGTAAGCCGTGCATTTCTCGTGGAAGTCATCCATTGCTTGCAAGAATTGCATTGGATCCAATTGTCAACCGCCTGTTCGTTAATTTCTATATGTAAAATCTTTTCACAAAAATAGCACATAAACTTTTCATCATTTTTTTTGTCCTTAGATCCTTTGGCTTTAATACTTTTGGTCGTTTTATCAATTTCAGTTGTTTTGGTTCTTTTGGACGCTTTAGTAATTTTATTAATGTCAGCATTTTTCTTTTGCGTGGTTTTTGTTATTGTTTTAGTATCGAAATCGAAATCGATGTTGTGGATGCGGATGTGGATGCGGATACGGATGTTTAAAATCTTATATGTCGGATCGCCGAGGCCCGAGACGTTGTGATGAATCCTTTGACAGTGTGTCCGACATTCTTTGGTTTTATGTCACAATGTCGGATACACTATCAAAGAATTAATCACAACGTCTCGGGCCTCGGCGATCCGACTTACAAGATCTTAAACATCCGCATCCGCATCCACATTTGCATCCGCAACATCCCTGATCTAAATATTTCTCAATAATTTGGTACTTGTTTTAAAAAAAATTGTTTTCTGTTCGTCCTTTACAGGAGTGTTAGTAAGCACACTTTTGACAATCAGACTTTTGAAATTTTCTTTTGCGGCTACCCACAAGAACATGAGCAGTTGGAAGTGCACTTATATTTTTTGGACTTAAATAAGATGTAGGCTTACTAGTGGAAGATTTTTGAGTGGCGTTATATCTGAATGGATCTTCTTTGTCAGGTTTAGATATATTTGTGGGTAAAGTGGAATCAAGAAAAGTGATTATTTCTAAATCTGCTGGCAAAATGAACACTGTTGGGCAAAGTGAATACAGTGTCCACTTTGCCCGTGTTCATTTTGCCCAACGGATACTTGTTTAACTTAACCTAACCTAAAATGAAATCCAGAAACAGAATCTCAATAAAACTAGCAGTATTTCTGCAAGGAACCATGCACTTTGAAGAGAGAATCAAGCCAATACATTAATACTATATAAACATAAGTAATTACAAAATTACGTACATTGAAAAGTCGTAAGCAGTGTTCACTTTTTAATTTTTGTTAATTATTTCGCAAATGACGCGTGACTATGCGTTAGCTCTATTTGTATACGACTGAGGGGTGCGGGGAGCACCTCGTGGTAAGATGGTAGCCCGTTCGGGCCCGCCATTTTAAAATAAAAGGGGGTATCCGCTTTGCCCAGGCTGTTCACTATGCCCGGCCTTCCCCTAGTACTTAAACACTACGTTTTACCCACAGACATGTATCTAGAGTAGATGACGCATGTACCTCCATTTGTATGAAAACCAAGCGTGCCACTTTTATTGACACATTCTTATGTCACAAGAACATTTTAGTGATTGGTATACCTCGTCCTAGCAATACCAATTCGAAGCCGTTTTATTAAATAACTTATTATTAAATAACTTACGAGAATATACATACCAATATATACTTTACAATTTTACGGGATTTTCAATAGGTAGGTACCTAACCATAATCATAAAATCTACCAAAAGTAAGAGTAGTAATTGATGATATTGTACAATGATATTATATATTAAAAAGAGGCAGATAGGTCATAAGCGCGCGCGTTGTGTGACTCAAAAAGTTCCCAATTGGGAACTCTTGTGATTAGTCTGCGTCGAGCGCAATCACGAGCGTGGCGCATCGTAGGTTCATACGTCCTTACGAAAATAAATCAAAATGCCATCGTGTGTGTTTCGAAAGTGCACCAATTATGACTCCAAGGTCAACAAAACACAAGGAATCTCATACCACATTTAAGTACGCTAAGATACTTAGATTATTTAGTCTATTTCAATTATTTTTCTAAACAATCTAATAACTCATGCAAAGACGCGATATTCAGATGAAGAAAGAGATAGCGATCTAGTTTTGACGCGGCGAGAGCGATAAAGACCGTAGCCTATATAGATTGACGCGAGCGACAAAAAAAAACACTAGCTGTCTTTTTCACTATTATGGTTTTAGTAATGCCATCCTTTTTACATAATTTGCCAATGTACTAGTGATTGGTGTAGGGAAACAAAAGATAAACGTGTGTGTGTCTGTGTTGTAGCTCGGTCGGAACAGATTTTTCGGTCGATTTGTAAGGGCATAACGTATCTGTTAGTAAAACATCTTTGGTAATAATACATATTTTTTTCACAGCGTGACCCATTTAGCAGTCGCTTAGGTCTAATTAGCACTATTAAATTGGATTAGTACCTGCGAATGTATTGTTGGATCCGAAAACTTAATTGAAAGCACTTTTTTATTCGTCACCACCCAAAAGATTATAAATTACAATGGTTTATCTTTTTGGCTATCGTAATACTTACAATGGCTAACAATTTCAATTTATTTTTTAGTACGGTGACAACACCCACACTCTTATAGACAGATCCAACTATAAAGGTGCCTTCCTGCCTGGATACCAACTAATGAACAAGGACCCTATCAACAAATTCTTGTAAGTAAAATCATTTATACGCTACGCATTTATACGCTTTTTTACGCTACTTATTTACCTATAACGTAAAAATCTTTCGATTGGTTGACTGGATCATTGGTTGACAAAAACTTTTTGAAAGTCAGAACCATAGCCATAGTTTGAACAATGGCTTCTGGTTCGATATCCAGCCAATTTGTTGGCTATTGGCAATTTGTGCTTATACTACTATTATTTCTCTATTATTATGTATGATTTGTCTGCTCTAAATCCTAGCACAACTTAAGTTTTTCAAATAAAATAAAAATAATATTCCGTTCAGGCCCAAAGTGGAGATCAACTTCATAGACCACGTGGTGGGTAATCAGCCCGATAACGGCATGGTGCCAGCTGCCTCGTGGTACGAGAGATGTCTGCAGTTCCACAGGTAAACTAATTAGCTAGGTAACTTATTTCTTTCTCTATTTCTCTCCTTTCTTGGTCTGCAACATATATAGAGATATATACACCTCTTTGTAAAGGTGTGCGACAATTTTCAATGAGATTATTGATATCTTATATGGAGATGTCATGTAAATATTTTTGGTCCAGCCGGGAATGAAGGACCAAGACCTCTAAACTGTAAATAGTCTGTTACGGTTTTGAGGTATGTTTTTAAGGAAATAGCAGTCAAATGAGCTGATGGTGTACCATCATATCAGCAACACCAAAGGCATCACTGGTATGATAATTTGCCAGCCAAGAAAGAGAGAAGGAAAAGAAAAAAAAAAGAGTTATTTCTCCTTAATGACAAAAACACCTCACGGCTATATGACACACTCTTCCAGATTCTGGTCAGTGGATGACAAGCAAGTGTGCACAGAGTACTCCGCGCTCCGTTCCATAGTGATGGCGAACTGGGAGGAGACGGTGAAGTTGCTGATCAACGAGCCCGCGGCCGGGAAGCGCAAGAGTCAGATCCAGGAGTACGTGGAGTATCACGGTGGTGCAGGGGTCCAGCATATCGTTATTAACACTGAGGATATTATTACTACTGTAAGTGAAAGAGTATATTTTATGGTCTATTTCTGAAATCCCTACTGGCGGGGAACTCTCCACCAATCCGCACTGGAGCAGCGTGGTGGAGTATGCTCTAGGCCTCCTCAAGAGAGACCCGTGCCCAGTAGTGGGCCATTAATGGGTTGAAGCCAAGCCACTGGTGGGGATTTGCAGGTTTTGTAACTCATAATGTCAACCACTCTTTGAAAATTAACAAATTTCTAAATTCCTCCTAAATTAAAATTGCAGGCAGGTTTGATTTTGATAAGTCTCATAGTCCTCATAGTCTCCAAATGTTTCTATTTTGACCATACTATGATATTTACTTTTCACAAGAGAGCCTTATTTTGTGAAGAACCCATTTTGTTAAGAACTGATCTGCTGAGAATCGGGCCTCCCCGAAGTTGTGAAGAATGGTCTACCTGTAACCTCCAGAAAAATCTTTATTTTAGATTTAACGCTTAGTGCTCCAAACTTACAAGTCGTTACATCCATTTCAGATCGAAAATCTCCGCGCTCGCGGCGTCGAGTTCCTCTCAATCCCGTCAAAGTACTACACGATCATTCGGGAACGTTTACGTCAGAGCAAGGTCCGTGTGGCGGAGAGCATCGACGCGCTAGAACGACTCAACATCCTCATTGACTACGACGACGATGGCTACTTACTGCAGATCTTCACTAAGAACACTCAGGACAGACCCACGTTGTTCTTGGAGGTCATTCAGAGGAGGAACCATAATGTAAGTTAGAAGAAAACTACGGGCCTGTTATGATCTTATATAAAACCATTCATGTTCCAGGCAATTCATTTGTCGGGCTTTGAACGACGATTGGCTTAAAAGTGTCACGTGACCGCTTTAGTAATGCGAAATTGAATTTTACACTGGAACATGGCTGGAATTTGCGTCGTTAATTTCACGATTTGAGTGTTTAGTTATTTAGGAAATAGCCGGCAAACTAGCTGACGGTCCACCTGATGGTAAGTGGCTATCCTCGCCCATGAATATCAGCAACACCAAAGGCATCACTGATGTGTTGCCGGCCAAGAAAGAGAGATGAAAAAGAAAGAAAGAACTGGCTCTCAAGCCCCCAGCCGGACATCCAACAAATAAATCTTGGAAGAAGTCCTCCTCTACCATTACTTTGCCTCAGAAGCGGCAAACAACTCCCAAGGACTATATATTTCCATTCAGTTCCACATATTGCTATTATTTATTGTTGTTATTAATCTTAACTCGTATCCAGCAATCTCGTCTGAATAAATTCAAAATTTTGCAAAGAAAAAAATTGTTTCAATGCAATCAGTAAATTTATTCGTAAATCATCCTTTATCTTAAGTATAAAATTAACTAAATCTTCCACTTGCAGGGCTTTGGAGCTGGCAATTTCAAAACTCTATTCGAGTCTATAGAATTGGAGCAAGAAAAACGCGGCAACTTATAAATCAATTATCATGTTCATGAATCTTTGTACTAAGTATTGTTAAATAAAACCACAGTAAAAAGTGTAAGTATAATTATTGTTTTATTGAATAAACGCCCGTGACGTCACCAATACATCGTCATTAAATTTTCATAACACCGATTAGATCTTGATACGAGAGCAAAACGTATTTACAAAACATATAACGCAGCAAAGCACAGATTAAACAAATATTTACTTACGTTTATTGATTAATCTGTGCTTTGATTAAAAATGCAACTTAATGCAAAATTTACGTCAAAACGTATAGACAACGGATGCGGTTATAGAGACGCAGTTTTACGATAAACAGTACAAAAACTGCGCATCTATAAACGCACCCAAAGACAGCACCAAAAAGTGAAATCACAAAACCAATGGACATAAATAATAAAACTTTATGCAAGTAATGATTGCACGTATAATTTAAATAACACTATTATTAATAATTTGTCTAAATCACCTATTTTATTAACTCGCGGATAGATTTCTAGTTGGACACATAGAAAGACAAAAGAATACCCATTAAATGCATAAATTGTATAATAATTTATAATATTATAATTTCGTATTGACCTACATCTAAACATAATTAAAATATATAAATATTATATTAAAACAAAAGGAACTAAAAATTATAATAGTCCAAAACGGACAATTTCGAGATTTGGGCAAGTAATTTCATACTATGATTTGGCTTTGATTTTTACGTAGATGTTGATTTCGAATTGGACTTGTCGCATAGAATTCAGATGGAAAGAAATAATAAAATACAGTATTTATAGGCAACTGATAAATTGATATGGAATATTCATAATTTTGATAGATTGTCAAACGTGTCATTTGTTTACACGCTAAATTTACGTGCGCGTACGCAGTAATCGTGCAATATTAATATGATATTATTAATAAGATATGAAAAACGATGAATGGAATGTAAAAAAAATAAAAATATGTCAAAAAATCAGTCCACACTAGAAATCTATGACAGACCGCCCGGAGAAATACTTTTAATTCAATTATACTATTCTGTGATACCTATTACAGTTCTACTTGTGATAGGGGCACATTTAAAGGTACTGTTTAATTGCCAAAAATACTACGTTTGTTTTTGCTATACAAAAAATAATTTGTGTGTTAGTTTGTATTGTACTAACAAAAATCTAGAGATGGAAATATTAGCGTATCATAGAAAAATGAGCGGAAACCTTTTATTTTCACCCCCGTGGAAAATAGTACCTGTAAACTATCCCTGACTAATTTTAATCAATAAAGTCTATTGTAAAGCCTATACAAAAAATGAAGGCTATTACTATGAAATGAGTCTGAACGCTGAAGTCACTGGGATTATAACAAATTTACACACACAAATTATTTTATATACAAGTCCAATAGTAATATAATTGTGATATTCTTATAGTTGTGAGTTGTGACACAACATAGCGGCACAAAATAGAAAACCAACAGAAGCATAACTCCATACAAGCGCGCTAAAACAACGCACACATGACACTGTTCACGAATTACATTTACTTTTATTACGTGTCCGTATACAGCTGTACTCAACCTGCGGCCCGCCGGGCTTTTGTTGGCCCATCTGATGTTACTTTTTTATTAACACCTAAATAATTTGAATTAAGCAACTGCTTATGACCGCGGACATTGCAAAATGTGTGAAACGACAGGGAAACACAAAAAAAGTTAAAATATACGCGATGAAACCGTTTAAAGTTGTTTAATTTTATTTTGTGCAGCCTGTGACACCATATCTAATAAAGTGTTTGTGGCCCTTCTGAAAAAAGGTTGATTACTTCTGGATACAATATCTGTGTGTGCGTTGTTCGAGTGCGCTTGTATGATTATCCTTCTGTATGTATCTATTTTGTGAATGCGGTGTAGCTGTGTATTACAGGCTAAAGCGTTAGTATACTCTAGTCTATTCAATGTTTCCATAACAAAGAACACAGAGTACAATGAAAATGGGAAATAGGCGACAGATTATATAAAAGTCGTCGTTAGTATAAAGTCAACCTTATTAATAAACGCATTAGGTGTAAAATATGTTGCGTGAAATTACGCCATCTTATACATTATAGAAAACATTTGATAATGATTATGGCTGATTATTTTGATTATGTACAAAATCGCCGACAAAATATAGAGAAATAAGAATTAAATAACTTATGGAGCATTTAAAAATATAAATTTTGGCTTGATAGATTTTATTTGTAGTCGACAAATAACTACCAATGAAAATGTAATTTCATTTGAATTTAGTTTAGTTATAAATAAATATGATTATTGATTTACTAATGTTTATTTGCTAACAACGGCTTTTCCATACCTATCATCTCTTTTACCATTTTCACTCCCTATGTTCTAGGTTTACATAAAATTCTGATATTATTTAAAATTGGAATGAATATACATTACCGTGGGATTTTATTGGTTAATTTTAATTACAAAAATAATATCGAATCGAGGAACTAACTATGCATGGTACTTAAACAAAAATTAAAGTCAAAATTTTAGTAATGAATAGTTAAGTAATTAGGGAATATGAGGGTATAACACTAACTAGAATTTAGCTGTTTTAAAGTTAATTAATTAATAAATGCAAAAAAGCAAGGAAACATGCACATGAGTTCTAATAATAAAATATTGATATGAAATACAAGATTCAACCTTTTTGTTATTTACTATAATGTATAGTTATTTTGTGCTAATATATTTTTATATTGAGAAAACCGTGTGGCATTCTTTTTTAACTCTCATTCTCACACAAACAATTTACAAGAGAACCACAACTCTCTTTGTTAAACCCAGGGGCGGCTGTACTTTAAGTGCACTCGTGCGCCGAACTGCCAGATTTTAATACATACAAACGTTTATGAACGTTTAGAAAAATAAAACAAAAAATGTTTAGTAAATTATTTGATTAACGATCTATCCAATATTAACTAAATTATGATAAAACAATTTAAGCTCTTTGCTAAAGCATTTAGACTCAATTTCGCGGGACTCAATATTCCCGGTGCGCTAGCTCCGAGCGCACGGCGAGTGTTCATACAACTTCTATGAAATGCAACCGAAAACGCCTGGCGCGTGAGACAGAGCTAGTTCAATAGTAAATGTATGGCGAAATATGACCGCTTTCGAGCGCCGCACGAGCGCACCGAAGATTACCGAGAGCGGGACGAAGTTTTGACGAAATTCGCGCGCGCATCGCCGACTAGCTCGAAGGAGTTTTTGTGTTTGCTATAAATCAATGATCTTTATTATATTATATAGTTACTGAGTTGTGGGACATTGTGCGTGAGTAAATAGATGTAAAAATGAGTACTAACTTTAACATTGACTTTATTAAGAGTAAAAACAAAACATTTGAACAAAAATTAGAAATAAAATCGGCAGGACCGCCCAGGCCATTTCTTAATTTGAAACAAGAGTGTAAATCGAAAAATAATTTTTTTCTCTCTTGGCAGTCGTTAAAAATACGCTTATACAGTGCACCACCACTTCTAGGATCCACCAGCCGCCACTGGTTAAACCCCTCAAATTCTTCACAAATTTCGAGAAAAAAAAACACGTAAAATTTAAACAAACTACAATATTAAAAACGCAGCAATACACATTGATTTCATGATTATTGAAATATTTTTTAAACAGTACATAAATTGAATCTAATACTACTAAAGTTGTTTAATGATCTTTCATTTATTATGTCCGTATTTGGTTTAGACCTTAATTAGATACTATAGTCTCGATATTTGAAAGTGCGCCATCTATAGCAAAAACAGGTAACGGTAATTTGTTTATAATTCTTTTATAAATCAACAATCCAATATGCTTTAGCGACTCCAATTTAGCAGCTCCAAAACAAGACAAAACGCAGTCAATACCGATAACTTTTACATAACGGTTACACAGATACCGGTATTAACAAATTTCTACATACCGGTATCTTAGGCATCCAAAATAAAAATTACCGGTTAAAACCGTTATTTGTGTACTGTAAAGTCGCATAGCGTTCTAATACCGAAACCCGAGTACCTCCCCGGTGTCCCCTAGCCTACGTGGCGTTGTCCTTGTCGGGCTCGAGGTCCCCCGGCTCCACCATTTCAAAGTCGCGGTCGGTGGAAGATCGCTGACTGTTCTCAGACTCCGACTCCGACAGTTTATCCGCCGGCGTCGCGTCTGATGCTGCCCTGCAATAGCAACGATAAAGGGATTTGAACATTTTTGTATGGAACCTAACATACCTACGTGTACAAGTCCGCCATTTTGAAAAAATCTTTGTGCGACGGCCAGTGATGAAACATACGTCAATCGACGGAGTAAGTGATTACAATCAAAAAGTATTCAGTGATTAAATGTCGTAAGTGATATACTTTTTGAGATATTTGAATTCAAAACCGTAGAAAAATAACTTCGTTTCGGCGTAGAGCAAAAGTCACTGTAAATTATTAGATTTTTTATATCCATAACTCACAAACGAGTAAAAGAGTGCCTGGACATCAGTTCCACTACAAATCCAAGAGAAGAAAGAAATAAAAGAAGAAAGAAGACATGTTGAATTGTCCACTCACTTAGTCTCCCTGCCATCAGCAACAGGGTCCCCACTGGCCACTTCGGGCTCGGCTGGCGGTGGCTCTCTCTCCTCTACGAGGGGAGATTTCTCCTCGGTCTCCTCGTCCGATTGCTTGTCTTTCTTGCGCTTCTTCTTGCTCTTTGATGCCTTGTCGCTCTCGGAGCCTGGCCCGCGGTACTCATACTGCAAAGGGAATTAAATTATGTACATACTTAATTGAGTAAATAAATAATTAAATAACTTTCAGTTTGATATTATAACAGCCGTAGTAATATAATACTTTGTACAAAAAATACACTTTTTCAAGTGTCCATTACGATTCAAGAGATACATGCGTTGTGACAAACAGACAGACTGAAGGACAAACACATAAACAGACAAACCAGAAAACACAGAGACAGATAGACAAACTCACAGATAGATAGACAAACCTCACAGACAGATAGACAATCTCACAGACAGATAGACAACCTCAGACAGATAGACAACCTCACAATTAGATAGACAACCTCACAGACAGATAGACAACCTCACAGACAGATAGACAACCTCACAGACAGATTAACAAACGAACCAAATAATCACACCGACTAACTTACAACGATCATTCACGATCTATTAACAAAAAACCCATACTTATACCCAACGTACTTTATACAAGGGCCAGAAGGACGCGAAGAAGCCCACATCCTCGGTCAAGTTGGGCAGCAGCCACAGATGATGCCGGCTGAGGGTCAGCAGCCACACCACACAGAACACCAGCACGCGCAGCACGGCCAACGCGATGATCAGCACCAGGAACGCCGCCGCCGCGATGCTCAGGTAGTACACGCCTTTTCTACAATTAATATAATAATATAATAAACAAATAATCTTAAATTAAAATTTAATAAACACCCGACAGTTTTATTTACACTAAATATAGCTAACAATAAGAAGAGTCCATGTTAAATCACCTTTTATACAAAAAAAAAACTAGATCAAAATTGGATCATCAATTTGAGAGCTATAATGTCACAGACACATCAAACTTATAATACCCCTCTTTTTTCGTCGGGGGTTAATGAATAATGCTTCGTAGACTAATTCTTATACTATAAAATATTATCAAAAATTTACTGTACTTACTGTAGTATAAATAAAGGACGTATTTTGTCAAACTAAGCGCACTCAGACTTGGAATTTGTTTAGACAACAGTCAAATGTACTAAATAACTGACACTTTGTTTTTACGAAAAAATTAAAGTCATAAAAAATCTAATGGTAAGGTTGATTTAGGACCATTATTTTTATTTGGATAATCTTAAGTCTAAGCAAAGCTTATAGAAAGCTTCAAGATTAGATGATAAGTAGCCTTGAAACAACATCTTTCTTTCTTCTTGAGGTACCAATCACAATTAAAATGTTTTTTTCTTTCTTTCCTTCTTACCTGACAGTGGCGGGCCACAGCGGGAACATACAAACAGTAATGGTCCCAATAACGACGAGCGCCCCACACACCCAGTAATACCACGGCATGGGGTCGTAGATCCAGACATAAGCATCCGGTGTATCCAGGAACACTTGCTCCATATGCATCTCGAGACGGATCTTGCGTTTCTTCTTCTCTTTCTCCTTCTCCTTTTCCTTCTCTTTCGCGTCTTTTGTCTCCTGTAAGAGATATTGACGGTGTAAAGTGCAACGTTCGTTGTAACGTTTTGGCGTCACGGCTGCATAGGTTTTGTTCTTCGTCAATTTCAATATGAAATTTAGAAGTTGTTAATTCAGTAGGATTTCCATTGTGAATATATTTTGTGGTCAATACACACATAAATAAAGAAGTAACTAAATTTTGTGTGTAAATAAAACATGTGTCACTAACTGGACTACGGGGTCGTCTATATCTTAAAAATACTAAATTAAATCAAGTTATTGTAAAAATAGTACATTTTTTTCTCTTTTTATCTTCTATATTCTATTTATTTATTCTCCTATGTAACACAAAGCTGTTGGTTGCCTGTAAGAGATGGCTGCTTAGCGATAAGGCTGTTTTTTGTATTTCCTATCTTCTTTTTTGTCTGTTATGTTTACTTTTGATGTACAATAACGAGTATAAAATGATAGATAGATTAGATAATCTATCATTTATTTTTTCATTCATATCATTTTCGAATAGAATTTACAACAGAAGTGATAACAGTAAACCGAAGTCCCGAACCATATACGATGATTCCACATGGATACACATGGCTCCATCATTCCCACAAACATACCTTGCCCTCACCGGCGCTGGCTTGACTCTTATCGCCATCCTTTTCATCACCACTCTTGCTGGTCTTTTCTAGTTCCTTCTTCTTCGATTTACCTTTTAACTCTTGCTCGCTTACTGGGACCTAGAAATTCATTGACAGTTTATTTTTATTTTTGGTGGAATTTGTGACTGAAGTTTCCTAAGCCAACATGAGTAAATACTAGAAAGAGACTGAATTTTGTGAATGTTCAAATACCAAAATAACATGATAATAAGAGAGAACACGACGTAGTCACCGTCACCAATATTTATTTATTTATAGTGTTTTTAGGACATTAAAGTAGGAAAAGATGAGAAAGTGAAAGCGTGCACAATGCACATGTTTATTTATCAAAAATGTTTACCTTTTTGGCTCTGTGGAACAATTTGTGCAGCAACATTTGGTGAAGGAAGTCTGTGACCTCGTGTCGAGTGGTGAAGATCGGATTCTTGCCGGTAGCCCATTTGGATGTCAGCAGTGCGTCTACTGCTTTTACGCCTGCAACGACAGTTAATATTTTACAACATATAACAGTTCAAATTCAAGCATTTGTAATATCAATGCGAATTTTGGATTGGTTGTTATAAGCGTAGACTCTGTGAGGGAGCGCCTTCAAACATACAGATAAGTAACTTGATTTTTTTAATCACACTTGCACTCCACGATTTTTGCTTGCAAATTATAGTGTCATTTTTTGTTTTCGAATGTATATCTCTCACAAATAAATTCTGAAATGTATAAAGTTGATTCGAAAATAACGATCTCTGTTTGATTCTATAAAAATATCTTAATTATTTTTTATTTTTGTATTATTATAATTATAGTCCATAATTTAGCGAAGAAACTGCCTTCTACAGCAGTGAAAATAAAAGTTGTAGTCAAGCACTCCAACCATATTTTTACATTTTAATAATTGGAAATAAAGAAATTTTTATAAGAAAAAAAGAAAATGTGTGCAATTCACACGTGGTAGAAGTGAAACTTTCCAAAATTTTGGTTTCAAGATAATGAGATGAAAAAGCAATAAATCGAATCTTCTACCTTGTTCCTCGCGCCATCTATGAATACAACTTAGCACTTTTTAAAAATCTATCTAGCATTAAAACGAATCTTCTATCTTACTCCTCACGCCATCTATGAATACAACTTAGCACTTTTTAAAAATCTATCTAGCAATAAAACGAATCTTCTATCTTATTCCTCGCGCCATCTATGAATACAACTTAGCATTTTTACTGTCTGTATAATCGGTCGGTCGACCGACAGATATTAAACAACGAAAATGAAATTCTTATTTTTTGTTGATAAATCCTTTGAAAATATTTAAAAGAGCATTTGAAAGTATTTAAAAACAGTATAAAAATAAAACTAAAAAAAAAGAAATACTGAGAGACGCGAACCTGCGCATCAGGTATTGTGTATCTACGTCCTGACCATTGAGCTACGGAGAAGTTAAATTCAAAAAAATTAGCGGTTATATTATCTTACCTGTCGTTTTTCCGTTGCATCCGGTTTGAAATCACTAACGATTCTAAAGAAGTTTCACTTCAAAAATCATTAACACTAACATAGTATTTAACAGTCTATATTTTAAATCTTAAATCTGAGTCTTAAATTTTTAAGAGCATTTATTTTAAGAGCATTGCATTACTCAACTATATACCTATGAAATGCAACTTAAGTGGCAACACAGTTTAAACTAAGGCCTCTGTTTACGAACATTAACATTTGTGAAATTGTTTCTGTTAATAATAAATCTTTAACTACTGTATCTAAATCCTTTGACCTCATTTGAATGTCTCGTGAAGAATCGTTCATATAACAGTAATAAATCCACAACAACAAAGACCTATCTCAGTGAACATTACGACGTAATATTTAATGAAACAAATGATCGCATCAAACGATTAGCGTCAGATTAACGCTGTACCGTGTCACATAAACAATCGACTATTACAACACTTGTGATAACATGATAACCTATTAAATACTAGGTCAGTTAATTGTTCAGCAGTTATAATGGATTTAATGTCTTAAAGTTTGTACATTAAAATCCATAATGGTCTGAAGAATCATGATATTTTGTACATAGTTTACCATGTTGAACTATGTCGTTCGCAAGAATTTTGTTTCTAAGATAAATTGATTTTGCACATTAATAAGAATTATGTTTTACACTTATTAACAATGCATTATAGTAGGGTTTCCTAGTAATTGTTCTTTTAGCATCCTTGCATCATCCTTCTAGGAGGTAGGTACTTGGGCTACGATAGGCAATTGTTTGCATCTTGTTTAAGATCATCAGCACTGAAGAAATCATTGCGAATAGCTATCGCAAATCAGCTGCAAAGTTGCATGTTCTTTATATAATATGCATGGATCTAATATTTTTCCTTATAACGATACAGATCGACGCATAGGAATAGAATCACTACATTCTGTTTGGAAGATTTCACACACTTAATAGAATAATGAACAACTCTCAGACTCATGGCAAGTTTTCCTTTGGACCTCAAGAGCTAGTCTACTCAATGAATGGAATTGTAAGCTCCAAACTAATAACCTAAAAACAATGTGTACCTAATTAATGACTTTTCTATTAACGTTGTAAATTCAAAATTGCTGTTTTCCTAGACGACTCTGAGAACAAGAACCTTTGAATCAGCAACAAAGTTCTTTCGTCCGTAACCGTACATGCAATCAGCTGTGCCTATAATGCCTATTGTTCTTACCCGGATACCGTGAGCAATTTGAAGGCAATTTTACTACCAGCTAATGTTGAGACATCTATAATGATCCATAGGTAGGAGAATCGATCATAATGTTATGGCGAAACTTTGTAGGTTTTGAGCTTGAGCAGTATAAACTTTTTTATAGGAAGAAGAGAATTAGCGAGAAGAAAAACAGGGGATTGATTTGTCATTTAACAAAGAAGAATGCTCATTTTTCAATTGACAATGTATAGAAATGAAATGAGAAATATTAAAATTCAGTTAATTGAATTATATATTAATTACACTTGTCACAATGTTAAAAGAAAGGCAAGAAAAAAGTATTCCTTTAAGCTTATTAGAATAAGCTAAGTCAAGGCACAGAAGACATAATAGTACATAATTGACTTGTACAGAAGACTCGCTCCGCAAAATCATTTAAATAAATAGCGACTCTTGCTCCGACGCAATAAAGTGTAATTCAGGTCGCACAGCGCTAATAAGAAACAGTAATGAGTTACCTCTTTTCCTAACACTCTCTTATCCTCTCTGGCAATGTTAGGGATGTGTTTTTTGAAAAAATATAATTAATCTGAAAGTTTAATTACCTGCTATATGCTACTATGCTATGCTACTTTATATATTATGGATATAGTGTTAGAAAAAGAGGCAACTTATTACGAGTTTCTGATTAGCGCTTTGCGACCTGAATTACAGTTTATTGCTATTTATTGAAATAATTTTGCGGAGTGAGTCTTATATACAATGAATTATAGTTTATTGCTATTTATTGAATTGATTTTGCGGAGTGAGTCTTCTGTACAATTAGATGTGTACAAATAGAGTTCTAACTATTACTATTACTATACTGTCTTCTGTGGTATTAGTAAGATGATATTTCAAACAGTACCTACTCACCAGTGAAATATTCAACGTGATGGTTCAAGAACTTGGTCTTCTTGGTCGGTATGTTGGCCTTCAGCCACTTGGCTACTGCGTACTCCTCGCTTGTCGGCTTCTCCGACTCGGGTGGCTCCCCAAACTCCTGAAAAATCAATTACCTTCATCAGAATCATTGAAGTTATAATGTATTAAAGTAGCAAAACAGACACCGCGAACAAAATTTGTGTCGCACCGGGAGGTTGTATTTTTTAAATCGACTGAATCCACTGAAAACTGTGGCCAATTGGCTACATTTCATTGCTCAAACATTGGGTTCGCGGTGTCGGTTCTATACGCTAGTAACGGTACTTTAATGATTAGAATACAATAATTATAATTGTACGAAGTATAGTTCAAACGCTCACAATATTAATTAACCTAAAATGAAAAAATATATTATTAAAACCTAAAATTTTTATTATCACAGAAGAATGAATATTAGTTTATTCAATTAACTTTGTTAACTATGTATACACTATTACCTATTATTATAAAGACATGACCCTAACCCGGCTTAATAAAATTATGGTTGATAATTGATATACACCATCAATGACTCACATAAACACACAGATATAGTCTATCTATATCTGTGCATAAACACCATTTGTCACTTACAACAATTAAGTATATGGTTAATTAATTTACCATACGTCTTTATGAAGGACTTCTACTCGTATAAACCTGAGTTTATTTTTTATATTAGACTAGGAAATCGCCCTCGCTTCGCTTCGGGAAAAATAGTAAATATAATATAGCCTGTGTCACGCGGGGATAGTGTAGCTTCCCAATTACAGTGAAATAATTTTTCAAATCGGTTCGGTAGTTTCAGAGTCTATTCAATGCAAACAAACAATCAAATCTTTCCTCTTTATAATATTCATATAGATAACAGGTCTTTACCTATGAAATAGGAGATTTTATAACCAGCATTTTCAGATTTAATTATCTGTGGATTGGCGTGCAACTCGAAATTCAAATAAATTTATTCGAAAGCCGTGTTTAGTGTTATTTTAATTTAAAATTCAAAAGCCTTCACATATCACAGGTATATATTATAGATTAATAAACTAAATATATAAAAACCTGTTAAACTAAAACACTTATTCAGTTTGTTTTGATGTCACAGACTAAGGGTGCTTTTCCACCAGAGATGTGCTATGTTACGTTGCTATAGATGCGTTTGATATCCACCAATCATATTCATTGGTGGAAATCAATCAATTTATTGAACCAATCATATTTATTGGATTTCACATCTTCGCAGCATAGCTGCGTATCACATCTCTGGTGGAAAAGCACCCTAACGCTTACTTACTACGCGATAATCAATTCACTTGCAAACTATGACGAATGTTGAAATAAATGAAATTGGCTATTTTCAGTATCCCAAGCACGCGATTAAAAACAAAATATGACAGGATGAAATATTATAAGAACACGCGTGGTTGTCGACCTGTGTTTTCAAATGTGAAGGTGAAGGACTTTTAGGAAGAATTTCAGGAACGGACACAAGAGCTGTGTTAGTACATAATATGTGTATAGTGGTGACACAAAGACGGATATACATATTGTTTAAAAAAACTCGTCAATTAAATAAGTGCATCTATAGTGACATTAAATGAAAGGATGAAATTATGACTGCTAAGTTATAAGGATTTTTTAATCAGTGGACGAATATACTAGTTTAATAGTTCATTGATTTCAATCGACTCGATAAAAAATATTTTTTATCACTAAATAAAATACAGCTTAAATTTTAAAGCAGATAGTAAACTTTTAGATTTTTAGAAAATGTACGAAAGAATAGTTCAAACTGTCTCTCCTAAAGACCAGAACTACTCAGTCTAAATAAAGAAAACTGAAACTAGGTTTATCCAAGAATCCAAAATCCAAGGAAACCGTAAAATTCCCGGAAATATTTTTAGAAACGAATCCTATCCCGTGAAAGTCTGAATCAGTCTTGTCCGGTTTTATTTCTTACTAAAAAAAAACGCAAAGTTCCATTCCGTCAACTATTTCTATAATTAGTGCTCGTCTCCTCCTAAGCTTCCTAAAAAAAGTTGGACGAAACCAGGGAAATATTCAACCGTGTTTTATTTCGATCGTTCCACAGATCGCACGTTCACACACGCGGTATCAAAACATGGAGTTCAAAGGCATTTATTGAACCCTGGCCGAGTTCCAAATCTAACAAATGGCAAAGTCATGAACAAAACTTGATTATAATACTTGCAGAATGCAGCGTTTGACTTTTATGTTCCTGATGTCTAGACGATGACCACTTACAATGAGAGTGCTCTTCTGCCGATTGTTATCGTAAAATAACAGTCGATAATCTGGTTTGAGGCCTTCGGGCAGCACAAAATCTTCCGATATTTGGATTGCCCACTAATCCACTAACCAATCCGCACTGGAGCAGCGTGGTGGAGTATGCTCAAGGCCTCCTCAATAGGAGAGACAGGTGCCCAGTAGTGAGCCATTAATGTATTAATGGATTGAAGACATCGGTTTATGTATTCTGTTATTTATGTACAATGTACATTCCTTAGTTCGGGTTTCCTTCGTGAGCCCTCACTGCTGTCCCTATCGCACCCTTTTCCCTTTACAAGTTACAACAAAGTAAATATGGCGATTGTATTCAACCCTCCATGGCCTGTGAATGTGTTTCGTACAATAAACTTTTACCACCGTTTATTGTACGAAACTAGGTTGAATAACTTTGCAATTTTCTATGAAAGTCAACCAAATGACGCGTATGGGCTGGGCGCCACAGTATAAAAATCAATTAGGGATAACTTTTAACCGATTTAAAAAAAAGGAGGAGGTTCTCAATTCCACAGTATTTTTTTATTGTTCGTTACCTTAGACTTTTCCACTGGGTGAACCGATTTTGATGATTCTTTTTTTATTGTTATTGGAAAGGATGTATGTACATCATTCGGAGTGGGTTTTTTTTTTTGTTAAAATTTTAGATTAAGTATTTGAAGTCGGTTAAAATGGCGCTTTACAAAATTACCCATTTATTCATTCACTTGTATAGAAAAAACACTACTACGTAAGACCAATTAAAACTACATAAGAAAACGTATGCCGAGTAAATAAACTGCGTAAAGATATTACGCATAAAATGACCGTGACATTGGGTCCAATGCGGCATAGATATATGTATATGACCGTTTACAATGTAATTTTACTTAATATAAAAAAATATTTAAAAAAAACACCCGACTGGGTACAAAAACTAAAAAGAAAAAAAAAAGCCCAGTACTTTAGAATGTTAAAAGTAATCCTGAACAACTACACCATAGAAGGATTAACAGTAAAAAGTTAAAAAGCTAAATTATGTAGTATATAATGTACCCACCCATTTCACGGAACAAATCTTTTATATTTTGATGTGAAATTGCCAAACATAAATGTCTTTAATAATGACGGAAAATATAAAAGAATCGATAAAAATATGTACTTCTAAGGGTACGATTCCACCAAAATAGTGTGCAGCACATTTGTTTACAAACATTTTGTGCAAAACTCCAGCATTGCACTTTAGGCTAGTATCGCGTTTAGCTGCTGTCTCCACCGGCAAGGCTGTGCATAACTTTTGTAAACGCACAGTGTGGCACACTTGTGCACAAACATGTTCACTGAGAAGAGTTTTCTGTCTTCAGATGTTAAATATGGACGGGCAGGAAAACGTAGTGCTTTGTGCTGCGGCTTGTGTTTTATTATTTAGTTTGCTTAAAAAGAAACGAAGAATAAAAGCAAGACTGAGTTCGTGAACAACAAGCGTGTACGCGTCGCGTCGAGTCCACTGCGTACATGTGTGCGCGCACAAAAGTATACAGATGTGCGTGACAATTTTAAATGTTCGCGCACAATTTGTTACTGTATGCCCGAGTGACTCGACCAGCGTGAACATTTGTGTCGTACACTGTGCATTACAGTGCCGCACAGTTCAGCACACTGGTGGAATCATGCCTTTACGGTAACCGTTAAAATTCCAAAGACATTCTACATTTAAACATTTGAATTTGGCCATAAAACTGGAAACCCGTGCACACAGAAGTTCACAGAACACACACAAATAAATGGCAATAACTAAGTGCAAGAACTCTACTTACATACTCCTTCACCATTTCTATTTCTATTACACCATTAAACAACTAACGTACTGCACTAAGCCGCTATTGTGACAGTTGTGGTCAGCATTGCAGGTGAAAGTGGGACATTACAACGTACAACATATAGCTATCAAAGGTAAACATAGCAAGAAAGTATTCCATCATAGAATAGATATCGAACGGAAGGACTAGCTGTATCGTGCTTGAGCGCAACAAACGTATTATACCCGCGCGAACTTAAGTTTATCGTATATCATTACTTCCAGAATTTGATCCTTGTTAGCAACACTAAACACTAGTGAATGGTGTAATAATATAAGTGAGTTTTTTAATTTTTCAAAAATCTAATGATGCAGTTTAAGTTTTTATCAAAATCGGCCCCAAGACTCCTTTAACCATTTTTCACTATTCCTCATAGTTTCGGATTTAGCCATCCACGCACATTTGAAAAATTCATCCTGCATATTCTCGGAGTCTCGGAAACGGCTTCAACGATTTTCATGAAATTTAGTATGCAGGGGATTTCGGGGGCGATAAATAGATCTAGCTAGGATTCATTTTTAGAAAATGTCGTTTTATCCGTGTTTTCAGGCAATTAAAAACTGCTACAATAGACTCTTCCTGACATCTATTGGCGAGTAGCAACACTAAAGCTACTTCAATATGGCGTTACTAAGCAACAAAAAACCGAGCCTAGCTCGGTCATTCGGGTACTATTATTTATAAACAAGTGCACGCTAAATTAATTTTAAATCACCTTTCCATTCCCAGGTGTGCTGGAAGAGATTTGTTTTAGAAATAAGCACTGCCTATGTACAAAATTTATTTTATAAATTTTTGTAAACATTATTATATGTGTACATAAACGATTAAATAAATATAAACTTGACAAGTGCGAGTTAAACTCGCTTAGAGAAGGTTCTGTACGTTGATTATGTATTTACCATTATTTTCTTATTTTATTTATTTTTGCCGTTTTTTAAGACAAAAAAGTACATAAGTACCAAATTTCAACTCATTTGATCCAATAGTTTCGGAATAAATTGGCGGAGAATGGAGGTCACCCAGACACACAAGTGATCCTATATTATGGGTTCCATTTTTCCTTTTTTTTCGTATGCAACCCTAAAAATACAAACTTGAAACTGCCCTGAAAAGTATATTTTTTTTAATTAAACTAATTCATTTCTTTTACAGATACATAATAAGGTGCCTCATTAGTTATCTATGGAAAATAAACCCAACCATTCTGTGTATGTCATATCAAATTATGTATGTACGATGTATCAAACTGGGTGTATGTATACACAAGTGACAATGTACAGACACCTGATTATACCTATCTTTGATGCAAATTTTGATATGGTTTTCAAAAATCTTTTATCTGAATTACTAATTTTTTTTTTCTTACGTTTTACACATGGTTCAAAGTCTTTATGAATGTCTTAGGATTTTTTTTATATTTTTGAAAATCAATTACTTTTGGTCCAGAGGGTGAATACATTATAAATAAGATCTTTTATGGACAATGGCAGGTATAGAAATACAAAATCCAAGCGCAGCTGCTAGGAATTGCAATCCGGTGTCATTTTCAATCCGGCTGGATTTTACCACATTTTCACCAATCCGACCAGACTGATCACTTGATCAAAATTTTTCCTTTTTGTTCCAATATCAACTGTTTTTAAGGAAAGCATTACCATTCAAATACCATTCAAACAAATGTCATTCATTGTTTCGAGTACCTAAATGTTGAAAGTTATTAAAGTCCTTCAAGACATTTTGCATCATATTTCAATTGCTATTTTATGATTCACATCTGATTATAGCTGATGTTGAATTGGTGTAAATTGCAAAGAATTTTAAAGAATCTACAGGGTTTATTGTTGAGATGAAAGTGTTTGTTTTGTAACTAATCCAATTAATATATTTAAAACTAGTTGAATGTCAAGATTTTCAACATCGAGCAACTTAGCAAGGGTCGGATGAATCAATGATCTATTGCTTATTCCAATTAATTTTACCAATAAACTAAACATAAATATTTATACATATCTATAAACATACACAGAAACAAGGTAAGTGGTGTTTAAACCAAACAGTAAAACAGTGCTAAGTAAAAAAATATCAAACCTTTTTCCGCTGTAAACAAATAAAATAATGACCATGAGTACAGGCTACTATGTAGTTGGCACGCAACAAACAAAGGACCGCCGGGAATGACTTAGTTTATTTTTAAAAATGATAAAAATATTATACTGCTTTATCATCATGCATTCAATATCAGCTTAATTTGAATTGTTCTTTAAATTTTGATTCAATTAGGATACTTAAAGTGACAGTCATAACCGACGGTAATCATAGAAAAAATAAATTATGAGTAAGTATGAACTAAAACTTTCGGCAGTCTCGTAAACAAAAGAAGAATAACTGCGCCATAAAAATGATGTCAGAAAAGTTTATTCTAAACAATTCAACAAACAGAAAACATGCATAGTGCGGTTGAAAATCTCAAATTCTATGCACTTTAAATACCTAAGAAACCATGCACCGCATCAAGAAAACGGAAAACAAAACGAGTTGCATATGTTATATTATATGCAATATGTATTTACTGCAAACGATGGATGGTTTACTGGGTTTAATGCAATTGGGAATGAGCTCCACATACCTCTTTCCGTTTCTTAGTTTTCCTTTTGTCTGCCATTATATTTAAGATTTGTCAACGTAGCGATTTCGATTTTCCTTTAGTTATTAACACTTTTCTTCAATTTTCGCCACTGCTGACGCGTGACGTGACGTGCCTGACCGCTGACGCGAACCACAGATTACCATAAAATATAATACTAGTAATATACTACTCATAGATATGAGTACTATATCTATGATACTACTATACTTTACTTTGTAGCTAGAAGTGTTGCCAACAACGCAGGATCTGATGTAGGTATGGACGATATACATCGATTTATAAACATTCGATGTAAAGTATTGATACATCGAATCAACCAGATGTTTTGTTAATACGTTAACATGGATATATTACTCTATATGGATCACTGTTCACTGACCTTGTAGAGTTATCCAGTTCGATGACGTCAAATCTTAAGGACTATTCGACCACAGTCCGGATTGAGGTTGTCCTTTATATTATTATAATACCCTACAATTACCCTACAATTATTTGTAGGGTGTCCACAGTTAGAAAAATTATGTCCTATTTTGACATGGTTCTTTAAAATGTTTTCTATTGGAATTTTTCTTGTAGTAAAAAATTGTATTATTGAAATAAAATATTTTATTCAAACTTCAAAATTACTGAATTTAAAATATTGCAATTGTTTTTATTGTAAATTCATTCTCACTGATAATTCACTACTCTAAAAAACTGTTTTGGTTCGCAACAGAAACGAAAATATTGTATCCTGGGTAAAATGCTAATGCAGCTAAAGCTAAATCTAAGAACAGAATTTTGCCATCACGTCAGGATTGTTAGTTATTGTAAATTTTTTTCTGAAATATCTACGTACGTATTGTTGTTTATTGGAAAAAATAACATGAATATTACGACTAAATTTACAAAAAAACTACATTTATTTAAAAAAGATATTTCTAAAGAACCAATACATACTAAATTTAAAAAAATTGGCTTGATTTTTTCTTAGCTTAACATGATTTTAAGTTTTTGTAAGGTTGAATACATCCATGAGTAATATATCCATGTACGTTAACATAGAGTAAACATCGATGTTTTAGACTCGTTTGTTAATTTTATACAGGCCCATGTTTTTTTAAATTAAATTGGTAAAAAAATCCAAAAATTGTTAACTGTCTGCTAACTTCAGGATAATTTTTTAAAATGCATCACATTCATATCTAATTTGTTAAAAAAAATCAATGTATGGAAAATATTGATGTATTTTTTAATGCCACTGTGCGATGCATTACATAAAAAAAAACATAGATATTTCAACGCCCATCACTAGCCTGATGATGTTGCCGTTTTTCCCAGCATGAGTAACCTAAAGTTAGAGACCTTAGCATAAAATAGTCATATCCATCAATACCTATAACACTGGTTTTCCTGTGATAAGCGTATTGGATTTTAGCATTGTGATACAGGAGCTGCGCTACCTACGAAAAAAACGTGCATACCTACGCAACAAAACATGGCGGTTTTGTTCTTACTAATGTCCAATTTGACGTGACTTTGACATTCCTTTGTCAAAGTGGGTTTTAGTAGTTAGTATCTTAGTATCTTGGTAATAAGTCACAATTTACACTGTAGTAAAGAGATAAAACAAAATGGCGAACACGGCACACGTCTGACGTCATGAAATATTTGACAGTATAGCGAAACTGTTGCGTATAGAGTTGGATTGTTTTTATTTCATACGTTAGACAAGGACGCCACTATGTTTATTATTTCGTCCTTTAAACAATTCCATAACTAAGTATCTATATGACATTATAACAAGTCCATATGCCCCGTTTAGATGCGCGCGCGAGCCACGAGACTTTCCGCGAGACCTGCGCGAGCCCGAGTGTGTAAACAGGGCCCTCGTGCGCGCGTCTCCTGGCTCGCAGGGCTCGCGTCGGGAGCGGTTTTTTGGGCGCGTGCCAAAGGGGCTCGCGCGAGCGCTCGCGCGGTGTTCACACACGCGCGAGCTTCATTCAACAACGGCAACTAGCGCCATACGTACGTGTTCTATTGGATTCGTATTTTTCGAAATCGTATTTACTTTTACGCAAAATTATATGAAATAATAAAATATGGTACTGAATGATAATAATAATGAACCTTAAACCACTAATAATAAGACTTCGTATATTGAAACTAATATTATAAAGAAGAAAATTTTGATGTTTTGTTCCTTTGTTTGTAATGAATAAACTAAAAAACTACTGGAAAGATTTCAAAACTAGGATGCTCTTTTATTTTAAAAAAATTGGTTGTCTGTAAAGTCGGTTTACGGACAATGGTTTTACGTGATAACGTCTATTTCGTAGAAGAATAATTTATGATATAAATAATGTAATGTAAGAACGTAATGGAAGCCCTACGCACGGAGCCGCGGTGCTACTCGCCAGTTGTGTCAGCTTGAACATGGCTTGACGCGCCACCGCGACCCGCGTATCTAGCTAGATTATAATATTAAATTTCATACTAACTATACGATTTTAAACATACATATTTGAGTTGAAAATTTGGTTTAAATCGTTTTAAATATCAGGAGCTGCGCGACATCTGTGATTTTCTTGACTACAACTAAAGTCCGAGTCGATGTACTGTGTAAAGTTCTTTCAAGTAGTTCATACCTATAAACAGAGATGACGCTATTGTAGATATTCGTTTTCATATAATAATAATACATACGAGCTACGAGAAATCATTTCTTTTCAAAAGATTGTAAAATAAAATAAAAATTACAATTTTACATATTAAATTACAGATATATATTTCGTTTTATTATTATGCAGCGTATCTCTTTCTCGATACTTTGCGCGCGTTGTGGCTCGTGACCTTCCAAGCGGACCGATTACGCTTGAGTGGGAGAGAGACGGCCGGTCTAGCGTGCCTCTCTCTCTAATGCTGCGCGCGCTTCCGTGACGTTACTCGGTTTTCGTGAATGCCTCCCAGTCTCATCGTCTTTATAAACGTTATCACGTTAAAATAAGAATCTGTACGCAAACCGAACAGACACTGAAAAAAAGGACAGAAATTAAAACTCATCATTCTAATTTCTGCCCCATTTAAAAAAAAAATATTTAGTTGCATATTGCACTAAAAAAAAGCCTAATGTACAGAAATCTACCCGTAGTACAATCTACATTGAGTATTTTGCCTATAAATCATGGTAGAAAGGTTTCATTGACTGGATGACGATGTATTACGTTAACGTGTTCCATCCTTGAACGTTCGAACGCATCTGAACGCCGCGCGCGTCTAAACACAAGATAGCGCTCGCGCGCGTAGGGTGCGTGGCTTACGGACGAGCCACGACATGGTTCGCGAGCCGCGCGTGTAAATGAGCGGTTTTAATTCCATAAGTCAATGGATTTTAGTGGTCTGTAATATTTTGTGTCAAGTCACGTCAACTGTCAAGTCAACTCAGATGTCAATTCAATGATGTCAATCATCAATTTATTCAATTTCAATCATTTATTCATTAGTTTAAATAAATAGTAAATTTCATTAAATTTGTGCGTGTTGGCGTAAGAATTGGAATATTTTAAATGTTCCAATTAACATCATTAAATTTGTATGTAGTTTAAAACCGCATGGTTCCTATAGGCATAGAGGTGTAATTCAGTCATTCTCGTCTTGCCTTATTCAGGATAATTGAGTGCTTTATAAATAAGAAATTGAGTGGTTAATTTCATAACAATAAAAGTGGTTCAACACTCGCAATGTCAGAACAGGTGAATGGACATAAAATCAAAGAAGGTGAGCCCTTAACATGTATATAAAAATATTCTACAAGTTCATAACATTTCATTAAGTTTAGGCCTATGTAACATATATTATCTAGGTACTTAAGAAAAGAAAAAGTTGTTTATTGTATATTTAGTAAGAAATATTGGACGAAACAAAATAAATATTTAACGTTACATAATTTTTAACCAACTTCAAAAAAAGTATGAGATTATCAATTCAACTGTATTTTTTTATGTGTACTCATAACTTTTTATTATGTGTACCGACTTTGATGATTCTTTTAATATTCGATTGCTGGTGCTTATCATGTGGTACCATTTAAATTTGAGCGAGATATGACAAGTAGTTTTTGACTTATCCCTAATAATGCGTATTTTTCGAAGACTATCTTTGAAGTCAGTTATTGCTTTAGTAAAGAACAATGCCCAAAAATTATTTTTCATTTTTGTTAGCGTCTTAAAACTTCAGTTATACCGAAGCCATTCAATTATTTTTTTACGTATTTTAAAATTTATACCTGTACCCGTATTACCCAGCGTAAAATAATTTTATTAATAAGTGATGAATTGACTATAATAACAATGATGTCAACAATGTCCATTTTCATTCGGGCACTCACTTCGATACATAGCTTGTATCAAGCAAGATATAGGGAGACTTCTAGCCAACATAACAGACAGAATTTCACAATAATTTCAGTATAAATGTTGGTATGACAAATGTAATGATGTCAAATTTCCATTTCCGGTTGTCAATCAAAAAAAAGTCAGAATAAAATAATGGTAAAAATTACAGGCAGCCGTAAGTCTTCCCTACTCTATGACTCAATGGTTATAAGAATTTAATCTCAAAATACTTTGGTTCTGGGGTGTGTCTGCTGAAAATTCTTATATATCTAAGCTCAGAAATTAAAGCGGTGATTTTTAGAATTTATTTTATTTTAAGACGCTAAAGTTGAAAATGAAATAAAACAATGTATGGCAGTTGGGCATTGTTCTTTTGATTATTCTCATTCATCATTTTTAAAACCCATAATTTTCATACAATGTGACAACCCCAATTGATGGAAACTATTAGATTATGAAAAAAAGTTGTAGTTAACATAATATCAAGCTGTTTTTATGTTTAATAATTATAGAAGGACAGAGAGAATGCAGGGAATTTGATCCTGATTACAATGTGAATACCACAAAACTTCTGTGATGCACAATTATTGATTGAACTATCCTCAACTGAAAGTGATATTACATAAATCAGACATAATGTATGCAAGTAACATCACAACAAAGCGACTATGTGATAATAATGTAATTTTTTGGCCTCTAATAGATCAAACCTCAAGCTATTTTCCTGAAGTTGATTCTGTACTTTAAAAATAAATTTATTTAACTTATATTGCCTCGGTTACCAAATTCATTTGAATGAATTTGTTATTTATTAACCGCTAATGTTAAAATATGGGTGTTATGAGTTTGATGTGTCTTTGTGTGTGTTTGCGGCATCATAGCTCCTAATCAAATGGGCTATGATATGAATACTAAGATGCATTTTTTTTTAAAACTAACTTGATTGAGATGGTTCTTAGCTAAAATTTATGAAAATCTGTTCAGACGTTTCAAGGTCATCAGCTCTTTTTGATGAATATAAAAGTGATATTTTTAAATGTTAAAATTTACAATGACCCATTTGTTCATTGACATGTTAATGAGTGATGAAACAATAATCAGAAATATTTCAATGCCATCTTCAGAGTTTTTATTTCTATTGTATGATTCTGTTGTATAGTTTGTATGTTTGGTTTTGGGTTAGGTCCTTTTTGAACACTTTTATTTGGCAAGTATATCTGGTGTATCTTAAAAATCACAACAACACAGAATTTAATGACAAGAGAAATAAAAAAGTAACCCTTTACTGGTATACAATTTTGTGACTTGAATAGAATGTATTTTATGTTATCAGATTTATAAACTTGCTACAAATTACCTACAGCTATGTATTAATACACATTTTAATTGTATTTCACAGTAGAATGTTTAATGTCTTCTTTTTTTACATTACCTCTAAAATAATAGTAATTATATATTAAAGTAAAGTATAGTAAGTAAAGTATAGTAGTAATTATATAATAATATAATAATAGACAGCTTCGCTTCCTTGGACTGCAGATAATGCTTCTTTCTCATTATAATTATTATCTTTTAAATTATAGGTAATTTCTATAAAAAAATACAAAAAATAAATGCTTACACACTCATGCCCCTGCAGTAGGTTTCTACCTGTGTCACAGGTGGCATGGACAACACATATTACATCACAATAACACCCATTATGGAGTACAAGTATTTATCTGTCATATAAATATCTGCAGGGATTCAAACCCTTCGCTTGGCAGGCAGGGTCGCTAACTTCTAGGCTACAGGGTGTTTTTGTAATTTATGTCTTTATGAGAAAACCTCAATTTACCTACCTTAGTATGTTATCATCAGTTATCTCATTGAAAGAATCAATTATAAAATAAAAGATTATAATGAATGTAATCTCAAGTAATACAAGTAGATAACTTTACCAGTGCCATAGAAAATCGATATTGAATAACTTCAGGAAATTATAGACATGGCATTGGTAAATGAATGTTAATGAGACCTGCTTATAATAATAATATTTATTTATTTATTTAATACTTAATTCATAGAAATGTTAAATATTAAATGTTTGTGTAGTTTATCTTCGACCCTTCCAAATATCTTTCTTTTTCTTCTCTTTCAAGGCCGGCAACGCATCAGCGATACCTTTGGTGTAGCTGCTATCCATGGGTGACAATAGCTACTTACCATCAGCTGGATTGTCAGCTCGTTTGTCGGCTATTCCCATTAAAAATTATTGATGAGAAAATCTTTAAAACTTTACTAAGCAATTTAGATGCGGCAATACTTTTTATATTCGTAATTTCAAGTTGATTAGGCTTAAAATCTTACAACCATTCAAAATTAAGTATTATAGGTAGGTACGTAAAACTTTAAACCTCTTTTTGTTCTTTCTTTATTCTTACTTACCTGATTTAATTTAAAAAACCGGACTAGTGCGAGCTAAACTCGTGTGGTGAGGGTTCCGTACGTTGGCTATCTATTTATCGATATTTTTAATTTTATTTATTTTAGTTTCGGAGATAAGGGGGGAATGGTCAATTTTCGTTCTTTCTTGAATAATTTTAAAACTATTCATTGCAGAAATAATTATATCAAAAGTATATTTGAAATCCTTACAAAAAGCCCTTCCATTTGACATGCCACACGATACTTTTTTTCAAGATTAAGTTTTTTACGTTGTACCTTCGTATTTAGGTCACAAAAAAAGAATATTAATACTTCAACTTATTCAATCCAGTACTTTCGAAGAAAATTGCCTGTAAAGGGCAACTGCCCAGACACACAAGTGATCCTATAAGGATTCCGTTTTTTTAGTACAGAACCCTAATAAGAAAAATGCTCTGTAATGTTGAACTTCAACCAACAATAGGTGTATATTTACATATTGAGTATGTCAGACACGTGACATTATGAATGTGATACCTACCTACTTGTTTTTTTTGTTATGACGTAAAAAGGGTCTTATTCTAGTGGGAGCGCATTTTCTGCGATTCGAAATATAAGCATTAGTCCATTGAAATGTTACATTTTTTAGGCCTTAGCTTGCGTTTTTTAGAGGACGCAATTTTATTTTTTTGATGTGTAGGGGGGGTCAGTGTAAAGCTAAAACCAAGTTTGTGGGGTCGCCACCCTTGTCCCACGGCCGCCATCTTGAAAATAGGGGTTGGAATGGTTTTTACGGTATATCTCTTAAACTATTTATTTGAGAAAAAAAATTTGTAAACATTTTTTGTTGCAAATTAAATTCTCTACAACTTTGGTCCAATAACTTTTTATCGTAGAACTATAAATAAAAAAGTTATAAGCGAAAATCTTCTCATAGAGAATAGCTCTCAAAACATTGTGTTGAAGTTGTCGCTTAACCTATATCTTTTAGTTTTTAGTTTCTGAAGATTTTCGCTTATAACTTTTTTATTTATAGTTCTACGATAAAAAGTTATTGGACCAAAGTTGTAGAGAATTTAATTTGCAACAAAAAATGTTTACAATTTTTTTTTCTCAAATAAATAGTTTAAGAGATATACCGTAAAAACCATTCCAACCCCTATTTTCAAGATGGCGGCCGTGGGACAAGGGTGGCGACCCCACAAACTTGGTTTTAGCTTTACACTGACCCCCCCTACACATCAAAAAAATAAAATTGCGTCCTCTAAAAAACGCAACCCCAAATGTAACTTTTCAATGGACTACATACTAATTGATAAAGTTATATTTTTGACACAAACAGGATATAAAAACTTCAAAAAGATTCTAGAAACGCAACCGTAGCATATTTATATCATAGTTTCATTTGTATTGGTATAAAATTAGGCGTGCAAAAAGAGTAAATAATGTTCACCAAAACGAGAATAATTCCTCGACTGATCTTTGATCCGCATTGCAAACCGGATTTATCATGCACACCGTGACTATTACTTATATCTTTACAGCTCACAAGATGCTTGATAATATATGCGATAGGAAGTTCAAAGATCATTTTATTGGAATGTTAGAAGCCTGATTTAGTACCTACTGTAGTACTTACATCCGTAAAGTCAACTTCGCAGTTTTTAAGACTTCAAATAAGTAAGAATTTCTCAGTTCGATTGTTTTTTTATGTTTAGCTTAGAACTCCTTTATCAACTGATTTGAAAAATTCCTTTTTTATTCGAAAGGGAATGCTTCCAGATTGGTTCCATATTGATGATGGATGATATTTTTCGAAGGCAAGTTCGTTGAAACCAGTTTTTTTTAGTAATTTGCTCTTATTAGTCGCTTAGGATCGGTATTATAACAGTTTCTTCTCTTAGTGTGTTTATTCCTTTTGTATATTTTTTCGTATTGGCTTTAAACTCTTTTCGCCAAACGCTGTTAAAAGTCTTGGGAATGTCTGATACTGCACTCCCTGTCAGATTGACCTATCTATAGGACTTCGTTAATCATCGATATAAAAATATATATATTACTAGTACTTTACGTATTCCATTGCATTCGTTGAAGGTCACATTGATCGCATCGCAGCCGATTTCATTATCATTATATCTAATCAAACAAGCGATACCTTATAGAGTTAAACGCTGATAAAGTCCACGTGTATGGGAAATGAATACTACTAATCTATGAAATTGCTACTCATTGTTCATGTTTTTTCCAACATGTAACTTTTACTAAATAAGCAAATGACTTCATCCGTAATATCTACGATAATCATGAGTTACAACCTAACGACATTGAAGTCTTTCATGACTTCGAAGTGAAAACGCGAATGTAATTTTTGATTCATAATCTAAAATTTTAACAAAAAAAAACCGACTTCAAATGACATACATCCTTTCCAATAACAATAAAAAAGAATTATCGAAATTGGTTGGCGTGATATTGAGTTATTCGTCCATTTGTCGCACACATACCTACTTAATGAAAATTTAAGACATACCTATGGTTTTCTCATGGATGCCATCGAAAGATCTCGATAAAATTTAAAGAATTATCAAAATCGGTTCACCCAGTCGAAAGGTCTGGGGTAACAAACATAAAAAATACAGTCGAATTGAGAACCTCCTCCTTTTTTTGAAGTAGGTTAAAAAATAATGTCGAATTTAACTTTTCAGACTTAAACTCCGAGCTGATGGACCGCCCAGATTTACCATTGGGGGTGAGGGTCGAAGAAATAGAGATTCCTGTACCATGGGGCCATGTTGCCGGTCGCTGGTGGGGGCCGCGGAACCAGCAGCCTCTTATAGCTATTCACGGCTGGCAAGATAACGCTGGTACCTGGGATAATCTCATACCACTCCTGCCACCCTCCACTTCCTTTCTATGTATAGACCTACCCGGTCACGGACTTTCTTCGCATTACCCCAAAGGTATGATATACTACGTATTCTGGGATGGCATTGCCCTGTTGAGAAGAATCGTTAAGTATTACAAGTGGGAGAAGGTAAGATTAATGGGACATTCCCTCGGAGGAGCCCTAAGCTTCATGTACGCGGCATCATTTCCAGATGAAGTTGACAGAATTATATGTGTAGATATCGCTAGTCCCGCAGTTAGACCGCCGGAACATATGGCTGATAATACAGGAATGGCTATCGATAAAGGTTTGGAATATGAAAATTTAACGGAAGACAAAATACCCTGTTATGAATACGAGGAAATGATTGATATTGTCTGTGATGCTTATAAGGGCTCGTTGTCTAGAGAAAATTGTAAAGTGCTCATGAAAAGGGGAATGGCGCGTACTCCTGCTCATATGAAGAAGCAGGGATACTTCTTCAAGCGGGACCCCAGACTGAAAATAGCTGGCCTAGCGATGATGTCGATAGAAACCGCACTGACATACGCGAGCAAAATAAAGTGCAAAGTCTTAAATATAAGAGCAATTCCCGGTCAGAAGTGGGAGAGGTTAGATTACTACTTGAAAGTGGTCGAAAAACTAAAAGAAACGACTGACACTCGTTTCGAAGAAGTCGAAGGCACACATCATGTGCAATTAAACGCCCCGGAGAATATAGCACCGATTATAGAAGAATTCTTAGAAGAATATTAGGTAATTTTTGCTTAGGCTTATTTAAAAGAATGTGATACGCAATGTGATGCATAGTAATGTAGTTCAGAGCACAATAGGATAACCTTGGCTTCATGCAACGAGTCAAATAATTCGATTATTGGGCCAATATACTATAGGTAGGAGTTGACAAATATTTGGCTTTAGGTAGTTTGGTTCACGGTCAAGTTGCAACTAGGCTACTTGCGACAAATTGTCTTTAGGCGATTCTAAGCTTTAGAAAATTTTGGTTTAATAATTTATTAAACGAAATACTCCATAAACCGAGCTATTTTGGAGTTAATAATCATCACAAAATTTAATGTTAGTATAACTAATATTGCTACATATAATATTGAGGCTCAGTCCGTCCTACCGGCAGGATTTTAACACATTTTAGTTTTCAAGTTATTGCTCACTTGCTCGGTCATTAATATCGTTATATACTGAGCAGTCTCTTTTGTATAAAGTTGTCATTGCAATCCATGAATATCAAATAATTTTAAACAAAAACGAGAGGTGTCAAGGGACACCCAGATGGAACGAAGTTCCTTTCGATTAAGTATTGTTTTGTTGTTCAGCGCCATCTCTGTAAAACTTAATTAATCACACTAGCGTGATTGAGAAAGTTGTACAGTACAGCGCCATCTCTGTAAAACTCACTGAATCACTTCAAAAAAAGTGTCGTCATTCGTAAAATCAAAAAGTGTCGTAATTTTCCGTCTAGCCCCCTTTCACAACGCGCGATAAGGAACTTCGTTCCAACACATGAATAGAATTTCTAACATCTTTTAATTTTTGAATGTAAATGCTATCCCTAGTGCCCGGTTTACATTATTCCAGTCCAGTAATCCAGCGAATCAATCTAGTCCACTGTTGGACTGGATTGTAACGTAAACATTATTCCAGTCATTTAGGTAAATGATGAAGTGTGAACACTATAGTGACGATGATTTCAAGAAGAAAATGTATCAAATGGCACTGGATTGGCCGTCTACATTATTGCAGTTGCACTGGATTGGTCGCACTGGATTTAAAAGTAGACCGCCAATCCAGTTACTGGACTGGAATGCTCACTGGATTCAGTGCATTCCAGTACCGGTTTACATTTTTCCAGTAGCAATCCAGCGCTGGATTCGATCACTAGACTGGAATAATGTATGTAAATCGGGCATTAGTCATTCAGACATCTTACTGTTATTCATTGTCGCTTGATTGCATCTTGCGTAGTAAAAGTTCGAAATCTGTCCACGAAGTGGCATAGTCGTATTTGCCTATGGCGAATGTTTCATTACGCAGCTTGCATGCAATCGACAAATGTTTGTATCCATTAGCGTCGCTAGGCGAATCAAATATCACTTAGCGGAATAATCATGAATACTCGTAATACACAAAAAACTATTGACATTTAACACAACCTTAGAACCTTACACTTCCTGCCTTGTAGTGTGTTATAAATTACAGTATTGTCTTTTGATAATGATTAATCTATGTAGATTTGATTGCATTTGTTAATGTTTTCGCCATTAAATACTTTTTACCTTCCACCATTCTATCCACACTGGAACAGCGTGGTGGAGTATGCACTTTTCACTAACCCTCAGCTCCCGTAGTCCCGTACAAATATTTTGTGCCCTTTACTTTATTTAAATTAAGCTATATTATCAAATTATGAAATTATATAAATAAATCAAATGATATAACGTAAATATTCATGGGATGTAATGTAATAACCAATTTATATGAGGCATTGAGCAGACTACAATAGTGAAAATGTTATTTGAGATATTTCTATAGTAAGAAGTCGTAAGCAGAGTACTTTAGGTAAGTACAGAAAATAGTTTAAATTTAACATTGGATGCGTAATCGAGTATAACTCACAAAATTACGTAGAATATTTATTTATAAAGATGTATTTAGGTAAGTATATAAATTGCACGTAGATTAATTAAAGTTATCTAATTCAAAATACAATATGCCTTCGAATCTTTAATCACCTACCAAACATAAGTTGGTATTTCTGCACAATATTCAGGTTGCAATTAACAACACACATAAAATATGCATGTAGGTACTTAATCGAAAATGGATCGTTTTTTTTTGCTTTATATAAATTCTGCATAACAAAGAATATTTAGATTCTTTTGAATAACAAACTTCACATTACCCAAATTGATACTTTTTGTTAAATAGTCTTTTGTTTTATCATAAAACCATGTCACATGTGTAATAAACTTCTGCCGTATTTCCATACTTAGTTGTAACCGCAAAAATTTGTGTGCGTCGTTTTGGTAGGTACCTACCTACTGTTTTTTTTTAAACCAGTACGGCCAAGGTTACATAAAAAAACATCTCATCAGTCACACAAATTCAATAGTTTTTGCAATATTATTAAACTGATTATTATTAAACATGATAAGCATTTTCTTTTAACCATAAAATACGACTCGTTTAAACAATTGTAAAGTCAATAACTCATTCCGCAGTAGTTACTAATCGATATATATTGGTAAGTGTAATGTTATTCAAATGGAATTTATTAAAAACGTGTAATAGAGCTTGAAAACTTATTTTTAAATTGAATTTTTTTTGGAGGATTTTCTTTTCGTATCTCTTCAATTATCACTCCACCAATCCGCACTGGAGCAGCGTGGTGGAGTATGCTCTAGGCCTCCTCAAGGGGAGAGACCTGTGCCCAGTAGAGCCTACTACTAATTAAAGGATTGAAGCCATCTCTTCAGTTCTGTTCGTATCCGTATTATTTATTAAGTAAAATGTAAAATATGTCCTAAAATGTGCACATGTCCAAATTTGGCTGGAGGCAACAGAGGCAAACTAAAAGTACGCGTTTATTTATAATTGCTATCTATCCAATATCTGTGTAGATAAAAGGCAAAAGTGATTGACTGATGTGTCAAAGCACAGGCCAAAACCCTACTAGAAACTTAAAATTTCGCACACGTATTCCTTTTATGACATGGGCATCCACTAAGGAAGCATTTTTCAACATGCAACCCCCAAGGGGGTAAAATAGGGGATAAAAGTATGTTGCAGAACAACGTCTGCCGGGTCAGTTAGTTAACAATATCAATAGCGTTCTCCATCGAAACAAACTGAATTAGCTGTACAACCCTAATACCAATAGAGATGAAAATAAAAATTATCTTATTGTTAGTAGGCACTTACCGAACCACAGATTTTGTTAATTTAGTTAATATTTTTGTGTTCCTTTATGGTATGTGGGTTTAGGTATATAATTTATTAAAAGTATGTGCTTCATAGCGACCATTAATTATATACAGTAGACTTTCGATTAACCGGACTAATTGTTGTCATTAGGCATTCGGATAATCAAATGTATGAAGAAAACCGGTTTTTGCACAGAACAGAAAAGCATAATGCATACTGTTAGGTAATTTAAAACAACAAAAATAAATTAAACTTCTTATCAAAATCAATGTTTATTAAAAATATTACTATTATATGTACTATTATTTATTCTGTGCTAAAACACTGCAACCTTGTAGGGTTAAAGTATTTGGTAATTGTCATTTGACGTAACTTATTTGATCAGGATTTATACTTTTATACTCCGGATAATCGCGAATCTGTATATCTGAGAGCCGGATAATCAAAGTTCCTCTGTAATTAGTTATTTACAATCGCACGGTAATAATATGTAGGCAGATGGTAATATTATGATATTATATTATGTTATATCTTGAAATTGTCATGTCGTGTGCGATTTTTGTGATGCACTGATAACACTGATTTCTATTATTATTGTTCGATAAACTTCTCTATATACTATTGTTATAAACAAAAATAATATATTAAAAATATTTTATTTTATTTTTGTGATTAATTCATAAAAGTATACTCATAATGACAGATTTGCTTAAGAATATTAAATTATCGGAAATCTGTACAAAATAAATATTTTATAATTAAAAGCTAATCAGAGTCTATTTAATGTATTTATTAGATAAAGGTAACTGTGATTTTGGGTATATTATAGAGCAGATTATTAAAATAAAAATTGCTGACACTTATTCATGGTATTTTGTAGTGTACGGATATTTCAAATATTGTATTAGGTTTTGTTTATTTATTTATATTAGTTGGTCTATATGCTAACGAGCAATGAGTTTATATGTGACGTAAATTTTAGTAATAATATTATAAAAGTTATCAATATAATAAGATACTCAGTCTTCTTTGTATAACATTCCCAGTATCAAACTGAAGAACAAAGTACTACTTGTATGACAATTATTTTATTATTCACTCAAAACAATAAATAATTTATTTAAGCTATAACTTGTGTTATTTACAAACATCTTTACATGTTTTTAGACATGTTCCTGATAGAATATTATCCAAATCTTCCGCAGAGTTAACCTGAAAATAAAATATTTTTATGTTATGGATGCTTGATAGTATACAAATTTTTTTAAACAAGTAATTTGTTTATTTTAGTGCAGTAATACTAGCCGGGTATCCACTAATTTTAGTATTTCAATAACAATAGAGCCAAGACAATATTTACCAGATAAGTCTTGTCAAAAGAAATACAATACAAGATTTTGTTCGACTACAATTCTGATGGTAAGATGAAGTAGCCTTATTAAAGCCGATTCACACTTGACTTGAAGACACCACATTAAAACCGAATACTTACATTTAACGTGTTGTTATGTCTATCACAAGACAGCGCCAGGCGGGTACCAATAGCGTTTTGATCTATGAGTTTCTTATTTATTGTCCGCCATATAGGACTTGCCGATTGTAGAACATTCATGTTGCCGAAAATATAAAACCCTGCAAGAATACAATAATTACATATTATATATAATTGTCTCTTTACCTGTGTCGCGGGTGGTATGGACGACACATAATTATACACAATAACATCCATGACCCGAGTACAAACACACCTTCGGTGCAACAAAGACACAATTAGTCAAAACTGTAACATTCAGTTAGTATGCCAAATTGTCTATAAAAACAAGCATTTTATGTGAAACTGTAAACAATTATTAAGGCTGCAGTCTTGCAAAATTCACTCGCGGCGAATTATTTGTACAACTTTGTATTTTTTTTTCATACAAAGTAATGAAATATCATAAAATATTATTATTACACAAAAGTAACCATAATATAAGTAATAGCTAGTTATTTTTTTTAAGTTCATCTAGGTGGATTTTGTTAGGTAAATCAATCGTTAAATACAGCTCTTTCGCGCCCAACGTCATTTCGAGTTATGTTTGTAAGCTTACTTTATGGAAACAAAGAATTAATTTACAAATCTGTTCAGCGCATAATTAGCTCAACATTCTTGTCTTAAAAATGCGCTGAATAGTTTTTTCTAATTATCTTTCATTTTCTTAATTCAGACATAACAATTCCTTCAAAATTCTCGGTTTTTATCTCTTTACAAATGGTTTGTTTCATAATAACTATGCATCGTATGTATGTAAATAATTGATTATTTTAATGCCACGAGTTCAATAAAGCAAATACAAAAAAAAAGTGCACCTAAATCACCTTACTCTAACAATAATAATAATCTCAAAAGACCTACAAAAAAAGAGTTTATAAACAAGAAATGCGAGGGAAATTCCTTAGTGGCCAATGCACGGCCGAAGCGTTCAGACGTGTAGTCCACGACGAATAAAACTGTTCCCTCTCACTCTAACCTTGCTCCGGCTCTGACGTAGATTGTGTATCGAAAGTTGCTCTACTTTATTATTTTTTTTTATAATTTTTTGCGTGTTTTGTAAATATTTGTATTTTAATAATAGTTTTTGTAAATATTTGTGTATCAGTAATAGTTTTGTACATAATTATTTGATTTCAATATGGATCGTAAACTTAAACAATATGCATCAACACGCCAGTGAGGTACATTAGTAGTAATGCTATCGATACTATATAAATACCTAAAAACGGTTCAACTAGTTCGTTATAGACTGTAAGTAGAACTATATAACTATATAGTTATCAGACTGTTAGTAGAACTCATAGTTAATATAACTTGTCTTCTAAAAATATAGTACATAGTTATATCAATTCCTACATTTTTTCCTCTTTATTTTCTTTAAGAAGGAGCTAATAAGAAAGAAAGAAAGAAACATTTATTCCGTCATGAAAATAACATGGTACATGGGTTACAAGGTTAAACTACGGTGAAAGAAAAAGTACTAACAAAATGTAACCCTTTACTAAATTATTGCTTGACATAAAACATAGAAAATTTAGCGGGTACCATGTCACCTGACGAAAAAGGACTACCCTCTGCCTGTGCCATGGAGCGGCTAGGAACCAACCACGGCTGCTGATTTACAGTGTAGTCCCCTTTTTCGTGTAGTTTCACATGTGGCGTCAATCTTATTAATATTGTATATTAATATTATTTTAGAAGCAGGTCAATCCAAAGTTGAAGATAATTTACAACTTAATTATTTATTTTATTTAATTTTATGTGTATATGATTAAATGATACTTATTAGGGATATAATATTATAAAGTGGGAAATAAATAATTATACAAACTATAAAACATACAGAACAAGTGTACATAACAAGTGTACATGTATACAACTACACATCTTAATATGTTTAAAGGGTTTGTTGTCATGTTATTGCGCTTCAATTGATATACACCTATAGCTTACACCTATATCCATTTAGGGCAAATATTACCAATTATAAACAAGAAGTGATTTCAACGAAAATATAATTTCACGCTGTACTATATTATCACCCCTATTGAACGTTGAGAATACCAGATTGTAATACTAGATTAATTACAACATCTATACCAGGCATTCAAAGCATCTATACTAGCAACAAGGTGATTATTTTACCAAAAATTGGTGTGACCGTATCCGGTAAATTCCACCAGATCCGGTATACGTAAAAAACGTCGGACCCGGCCGGATTACCGGATCCGTTTTTCCTTATTGCAATCCCTAGTTCTATCATATTATTATATACCTATCACGTCTGTGGAGTTTCGCTAGCTAATTTAATTTGAAATGAAATGAAATAATCTTTATTCATGTAGGTATCACTGATACTCTTATGCACGTCATTTTTTTTAATCTACCAGCTTTTCGGAAAGGTGCTTTGTCATGGAGGAGAAGAAAAGCCGTAAAGAAACTCCTCAGCACATCTTTTAAAACTAAAACTTATATCTATTACAAAAATAGGTATTCTCTAACCTGTGCAGAACTGGTTGCCTAGCTAGTCATTTCCAAGCATCCTTGTCATTTAAATATTCATTTATGCTATAGTAGCCCTTGCCTAAGAGCTGAGCCTTTACACGTTTCTTAAAAGATTCCACTGGTAAGTCACGTATTTGTTTTGGGACTTTATTATAAAATTTTATACCTAGTCCCATAAAAGAACGTTGCACTTTAGAAAGACGGTACGAAGAGGTAGCCAATTGATGCATCCTTCTTGTTTGACGATTTGAAAAATGTTATATGTATATTTATACATTATTATTATATGTATATGTATACAGTTATTATGTCTATATTTGTTTAAATTTGACTCGCAAGGACTCCCTTGATTTTAGTTTATAAATAGCTCTAATGGCTCTTTTCTGTAATACAAAAATTTGTTCTATACCGGCTGCTTTGCCCCTGTAGTTAGGCCCTAAACATGAATAATATAACTACTTACCTTTGGATTCTATTTCTCTTCATCACTTCTACGTTGGCACCCAATTTTCCATGCATTTTTTGCATTTGGTGCATTTTTTGTGTTTGCTTTATTGAACTCATGGCATTAAAATAATCAAATTTTTTCATACATACGATGCTTATTTATTATGAAACAAACCATTTGTAAAGAGATAAAAAACAGAGAATTTTGATGGAATTGTGACCTCGGAATTAAGAAATGAAAGATAATTAGAAAAAAATATTCAGTAAATTTTCAAGACAAGAATGTGGAGCTAATTATGAGCAGAACAGATTTGTAAATTAATTCTTTGTTGCCATAAAGTAAGCGCACAAACATAACTCTAAATTACTTTGGGCGCGAAAGAGCTGTATTTAACGATTGATTTACCTAATTTCACTACTTTGTATGAAAAAATGTACAAAGTTGTGAAAATAATTCGCCGCGAGTGAATTTTGCAAGACTGCAGCCTTTAGATTTTCTATATTGGGGATACTATAGAACACAAAAACACAGACAACTCTTCTATAGAAAAAAAAATACTTAGTAGAGCAACTTTCCGAACTAGTCAAATAATTACGCTATGTAGGATGAATGCGGGGACTGCGGGGAGCCTACGTGCAGACGCTTGACGTTTGGACTAGCCGCACGCGATTCTTATTTTGTGAACTACGAGACTAGGCCCTTAATAGTATAAATATTTTTAACCCACTACAGATAGTAATCCCAGTAATATGGAAATAAATGCGAAAAAAAATATCTTAAAAGTCCTCTCCTGTAAAATTACAAAATGAGCTGTCGTGACTTTGTTGCACCGAAGATGCGAAATATTTATCGGTTACATAAATATCTGCCCCGGCCGGGAATCAAACCCGTCCCGGTTCTTCGCAGGCAGTGTCGCTACCAACTAGCATACAGGGTCGTCAATTTAAATAAATCATTTTTTTTTGTAAAAGTAGGGTAGTTTAACGAAAAAATTACCTTCCTTAGCTCTTGATAACGCTACGCAAATCCTATTTGCAGCATTCAAGAAGCCAATCTTGCCATCCCTGTTACTCCTAACCAACGACAGTATCACTATCCTGCTCTCCTCGCCTTGATAGTTATCTACAACGGTGATCTTTACACCGTCGAGCTGTTTGTATTTCTTACTGAACTAAAAGGATTTAAAATTATTATTATGTTATAATAGTATATTGCATTCTTTCAACCCGCACTAAAATATTGCTATTTACTTTTGTCAGGCGCCATTGACATCAAGAATACCAAAATAATGTTAAGTATAGAACAATTTATTGTAACCTGTCGCTATATGAAAAGAAAGAACTATCAAATGGACGTTGACAATAATGACGCACGCGGAAAGAGCTCATAAATAAGTAATAACTAGGCAAATTGTAAGATAGATAGTGGAATAAACTACATAAAAAACGAAAAATACTAATATCAAGCACATACTTTTTTTATGGAAATAGCCGGCAAACTAGCTGACGATTCACCTGATGGTAAGTGGCTATCGTCGCCCATGGACATCAGAAACACCAAAGGCATCACTAATGCATTTCCGTCCAAGAAAGAAAGAAGAAAAAGAAAGAAAGAACTGGCTCTCAAGCCCTCAGCCGGAACACGACGAGTCGTTTGGCGGCTGACTCATGCTCGAGGGTGGTAGCTATCCAGTCGAACTCCATGGAGAAATAATAATAATAATGGTATTAATTACTTCGTTTATAAGCGAGGACTGTCCGGTGTAAGTGGACAGTATGACAATATCTTCAGGAGCGTAGTGGACGCGGCGGAGATAATTCGCTAACGACACACACCATTTTGCTTCGTACGTGTTTTTGTGACTCCAGCTGTCATCTAAACCCTGAAAATTAAACCACCATGCCATTAGAAGCAATGGCGCAGCTAGCCATAAGCAGGTCCTGATATTTGTTGAGGGGCTCCTTTAGCTGTCTTTCGGGAGATAAAAGAGGCGCCTATAATAGCGGCCTTAGGGCGGCTGGTGATATTTTTTTAGAGGGCGCCACGTTTTAAAATGTAGTTAAGTACGTCGATAAAAGATCGTTTGGTTGGGGTGCCATTAAGCAGTCAGTCGGGGCCCCTGTAGGCTGGGGCCCCCAGAATGCTGGTCAATTACCATTTACCATTAAATTAGGTAAAACAAACATACCTCGGAATCCTCCCAAACGGTATGACTGTAGAAAAACAAGGTATCCCTCATTCCCTTCACATCAGGATAATCCATCACAGTAGGGTGACAATTCAATGTATCGTAAATAGCAGGAACGAATAACTCGACAAAGTTGGGCCTCATTCGTCGTTGCGTCAATAAAGTCCGTGCGTGTATACCGTTGCGAATCATTCGCTCGAACAACGACACTTCTAGATTGTAATCTCTTGCTAGCTTATAGTGCGCCGCTGTGGGTCGTAACTGTTTGTGGTCGCCTAAAATCATAATTAGGACTTAATTTACGACAAGCTAAGTTTTATCCGGGGTTAACTCAGATTTGAGCGTTTCCGTACTTCGGAGAGCACGTAAAGCCGTCGGTTCCGGTTGTTATCATAAGAAGTCGTTAAGCCATGTCGGAGGTCCTCGGGCGGCATAAAAACTTCCGACACTCGAGTTGGCCCTCCACCAATCCGCACTGGAGCAGCGTGGTGGAGTATGCTCTAGGCCTTCTCAAGGGGAGAGACCCGTGCTCAGTAGTGGGCCATTAATGAAGTTAAAATAATTTTTAGAAGTTATTTCTTGAAAAAACAGTTTTGAAAAATAAAAAGAACTGAATAGATTCATGAAAATTTCTGACACGGGTTGGCCACTAACCTCTCCACCAATCCGTACTGGAGCAGCGTGGTAGAATATGCTCTAGGAAGGTAGAATATATTCAACAGGAGAGACCTATGAGTAATGCGCCATAAATGGGTTATTGCCAGCTAGCTTTAAGATTATCCCTACTTTGATTCTAAATCGAAACAGATATTTAGTTGACGAATGAATGTTGTTCTCGGTTCGATGTATTTGACATCTCTTTTTTGTGTATATGCCACTAGCACAGACATTTACTATCTATGTCTGTGGCCACTAGCAATGCAGGAAATCTTAGTTGGAAAGTGAGTACATGCGAGATATTTTTATTATATCAAAAGATTTCCTCACCGATAAGTATGAGATGTTGGCAGTGATCGGTGAGCGACGCTATGATGTGGGCTTCCAGCACCTCTGCGGCCTCTTCCACTATCACTGGAACATGGATCACAGATCATGATTATAAATAAATCTAAGCATGGAGGTAAGTAAAGTAACCATTTATCTACGCTAAGTAATAGTAAAACTACCGGGGTTGTAGGTATCCACCTACAAGTCTCTAGACAGATAGACTCTTCACTCTGTAATCAACATAATGTAATCAACCCACTTTTTGTATTCTTCTCTGTCCGTTTTTCTGTGTGTCTGCATCACCTATTTTTGTAATTTTATCACTCGAGCGGCCCGCATCACCTCGCTGTCAATGAGGGTCGACACTTCGTCCAGAAGTTCCCAAGCTATATCATATTCATATAATATAACAAGACTTACCTATAGGCGACAATAACTTCTTCAACAGATCATGTCTCCTTGCGGCCACCGTAGTGGTGACCCCGACCACTCGCGCGGCCCGCATCACCTCGCTGTCAATGAGGGTAGACACTTCGTCCAGTTCGTTAGTGCATGCGTTATGTTGCTCCTGTAATGGTATTTGTGAATAGATATAAAAATTGCAAGTTCGGTTCGGCCATCGGCAGTTCGGCCGGGTCATAACGATTAGTCGCACGTTTACACATCGACTCTAAATATTTGTGAAATACCCATAAGAAGAGAAGTGTTTTTTTCCATTCACACTAAAATAATTTTTATTTGTATACTAAAGAAATTATGAGACAAATATTACGTACACCGTGTCTGCCACAGCGCAACTTAGCGAAAATTTGTAGACTTACATACCGTTTGAAATGAAATAAATGCATTATTTTATTACTACTTTGTCACTTCGCATCCTTAGATTTTAATAACGATATTTTTTTTAGTTTTTCATTTTTACTTACCAATAATTCATTCAGTTTCTTCATTAGTCCATCTTTGATTTCACCAACGACATTCAAATAAACCTGCCAACGTTTTTCTGGTGACAAGTCATACAAATCTTTTATGTTTTCCAATGAAATGTTTTCTGTACTTCGACCCCACATCATGTATTTCTGAAACAGTTTAGTTGTTTAGTTAGTACTTTAGTTACTTATACATTATTGTTTGTAATATGTTCATGAAATATAATTGGACCAAATATGTTACCCTGAAACACTCCAATCTCTTCTCAATTTTTCTGATTTTATCTGCAAATTGTTCCCTCATTTTTTGTCTTTCTATCTCATTATCAGTAATTTCTTTAACATATTCAATATTCTTCTTCATTTGATTTATTTCCTCAAAAGCATTTTGTTCTGAAAAACATGAGTCTATTTTTTCATTAGCTACCTCCATATCTTGAAACTGCTTTTCCCAATCATCTATTTCTTCTAGATCTTCTTTATCGTTAGATGCCGTTTTATCATCTAAATGGTTGAAAAGCCAAGTCAATATAGCATCTTCTTTGCCTGTGTTAAGTTTGTAAACTTTGTTACTAGATTTTAAATGTGATTTCAAAGTTTTGTATGAAAGTAAATCTTTTTCACATTTTTCTAAATCGTTCTGTACGTTCGACATCTGATTAAAAAGTTCTTGTAACTCTTTCCTTTTCTTTCCATACAGATGCGAATATTTTAAATTTGCTTTTGATCTCACGTTATTCAAAGCATACGGTTCTATGAGAGGGCTTTTACTTTGGCTCCCTAGTCTTATTAAGTTTGTTGTCACATTCAATATACCTTCAAGAAACTGGTCTAGGGCGTGATTAGTATAACAGATTATTAACATAGGCGTGCCTTCCAAAGACAAATTTTTGAGTAGAGTAGATGCAATTTTAGTGCCTATGAAAGTTTTTCCAGTACCGGGTGGGCCTTGTATTACGGTAAATTCTCTTGTTAAGGCCAAAGTATATGCTTCCATTTGAGATTCGTCAAGGCCAAAACAGTCTTTTGTGGGCCATTGGTTAGTATCAAGAACTGAGAAGTAGACTTCGTCAGATGTTTTAACATCGTGTATACGATATATAGTTTCTGATGTTAAATAAGATGGTGGCTCTGTTTTGGTCTGAAAAAATATTACATTAAGTCAAAATGCTATTACAGAATTTTATTACATCATTGTAAAGCTAAACACATTTGACGACCCGTGTGGCGCAATGGTTACCATGCCGGATCGCCGCGCCAAGGCTCCTGGGTTCGATTTCCAGCGAGGCAGAAATTTGAATGATGAGTTTGAATTTCTGTTCTTGGTCTGGGTGTGAATGTCCTTGTCTTGTGTATTGTCCATGGCACCCACGGCACAGGGAATCCTAGTGTGGGGCTATGAGTGTGAAGCGTTATTTATTAGCGTTATTTATTTACTTGATAATTTAATTCCACTGGTGTAACTATACATGTGTTCATGTTTGAGTTTATTATTTACGTTTTACTGCTTAACTTATAGTTCATTTATTAGTTGTATTTGGTTGGATATCTATTTTTCATTTTTTACCTATTAGTTATTTAGATTTCTTAAAATCTCTTATTACAGTATTACCTGAACATCCACAATGTACTTCTTCATGGGCAATGTATCTGATGCAGAGTTCTTTAAAACCTTCAAGACCTGGTGATACGGCTCAAAGAAGACTTCACTTTCAACCATAAGATAAGGCTCTGAGAAAATTTTACTTGATACAGGACTTTGAAATGATACCACAATCTGTAAATCAAAATTAAAAATATAAAATGACATAATTAAATTATATACAAAAATACTGTATTGTAAATAAGACAGTGGCACTTACATAGCCTTCACTAAGTAGTTTAAAGCCAGAATCTAGTACAGAAGCACAGATTATGTTCTGGAAATTATCACTAGTGAACAGAAGTAATGAACCAAACATAAGGCGCTTATTATAGGCGTGTTTCCTACTGTCGACGGCGCCATTTTGAAATCTTTCATTCCAAGCAATGTCGACAAGATGGCCGACCTTATTGACACTGCTAACATATGTGCGTATTATGCGAACTTTCGGATAGATCCTGAAAATAAAATATTTTTTTATTAACAATATCAGTAATATTTGTTTCTGCTTGAATAAAACAACAATAAAATTCTAGTTTTCAAAATAGCTAAGACTTGAGAAGATTATAAAGGGATATATATTTGAGAACATTATGAATAACTTTTAGGTGTGCAAGTTTCCTAACGATTTTTTTAAATTCTATAGATTTTTTTATTTGAAAATACACACCTTAAATTTTCATGCCGCTTTTTCGATGGATTATCCAAGTATTTACCTGCATAATAAACACTTCATGGTAAATTAGAGTATGAAATTATAATATCAACAGATAAATAAAAATTTAAGTGATTCATCATTCAACACTTACACTGACAAAGATTTGTTACAGATATGATATAGATTGACGATTAGTATAATTTGCTGCATCTTAAATATGTCAATCTGTAATATCATTATGAATATATTTTAGTTTGATGTTATAATAAAAATTAATAATGATTTTTTTTTTAATTTTTCTAACGACAATCATAATTGTTACCAATTCCTTCTCGAAGAGGTCCAAAGTAATCTTCACGTAATAGTTTGAACTGCAAGTCTAGGTAATCCTCAACACTAGGATAAGCGCCATTTATAATGTTAGGCCGAATGTTGACTGTTGTATTTCCAATCAGATCTTCCTTACTGGGAAATATTTGCAGATTTCGAAAACTATTGGGGTCTGTGTTCTTCTGTATTATTGGTTCATTGTGGTTTTTGTTGGGAGTCTGAAAATATCATTAAATATATGAAATTAAATTTAAATAATTAATTGGGTGATTACCCAAAGCAAAGTAGTAACTATAATATTTTATGACAGTAATATTTAGTTGCATTGGTGTTCCGGATGGCTAGTGGCAATGGCAATGACCACCACTTACCATCAGATGAATTGTATGCTTGCTTATCAGCTATTTACAGTAGCCGCCCGAGTTGAATGCAGAGTTTTAGTATCGTGCCGCATACAAAAACTCTGTATTCAACTCACACGGCTACTGTGCATTAGGTGTTTCATCTATGTACATTAAAACACATCACATATCAAAGGTGGAGTCCTAATATGTGGGTATGAATATATACATTTACATTTTTAACCAACTTGAAAAAGGAGGAGGTTATATCAATTTGTTACATTTTTATGATGATTTTGTAATTACATATCTCACCTTAAAATATGACAAAATTCTTGATTTTAATGCCCGTAACTCTGAATAAAATACTTCACTAAATATTTCTAAATGTTCTTTCTGCACACCAATTGCACTGGCTTCAGTTATTTCCAGCAAATTGTGCAAGTCTTGCAGCTGTTCTAAGCTAGAAGCTCCAAATTTGAAAATTCCATCACATAGTTCGAGAACATCAAAGAAAAATGTTTCTATATCATTCCAAAGCTGCAAATTCTTTTTTTTATCTACTATTCTTACATTAGGTAATCCACTGATGTATTCTTTAAGTACATTTAAAAAACTAGATTTTTCAAATTTTACTCGCAGCAAAGTCGAAATTTTACTCTTCTCTCCTGGCTGCAACGAACTGTATATAGTTGCCAAAACTTTTACAATTAAAACTATAAAATCTCCTTTTAATTCGCCATCTAGTAGAAGCCAAAAGCCAGGTCGGTTTCCTATTTCTAAATTTAAAATTGGCGGCTTCAATAACGAAAGGTCAAGGAGTCTTTTGAATCCAATTGGTTTTTTCTCTATTTCCACTGGTTGAGAGGCAGGTTCAGGTTCCATTTGATCTTCGTCTGCGAATGCCGAAGCTGTTGTAGGTCCAGCGTCTTCCATAAGTGTGCCATCAAACCAATCTATCCGTAAAGATGGTTTGTGTTTATCACCCATGTTTATATTCGTAAGTTTCACAATAACACAGAATTTTAGATATTTTGAAGATTAATAAATAATAGCTGGTCACTAGATTTCAATTCAAATTGTCTATTAGATTTGCTATATTATACATTTAGAAATCTATTAGGTACATATTGTAGCTTTAGTGCTAGATCATTTGAGAGAAAAGAGGTGCCTTCTTGAATTTGTTGTAGAACACGAAATCAGCTGATCACTTTGTAGTAGGCTGGCATTGTTTTAAATTACGGATAATTATAATTAATAGGTCCGTAGTTCACGCACCTAAACAGAGTTAAATACAAATCTGAGTTTTACGACTTAACATTTTTAGCTAATAAATATTGTTTGTTTCTATGCTCATCAGCAATTTGTTAGTTCGCTTGCGGTTTGATTGTTTTGTTGGCAATTTGCATTTGGCAGCAGACACCTGACACACTACACATTTGTCAGTGTCACTTCACTGTCAGTTGTCAGTCATAGTGTGCATACATAATGTCAAATAACATTCATTTGGTCAATTTATATAACGATGATTATTGGATATTCAGCCAATGTTGAAATAAATAAAAAACGTTAAGAATTTAGGTATTTTTCAATGGTGTCCTCACACCAGTAAATAATAACACGAACGGACACGGCACTGAGTTTATTCCAATTTGCTCTATTTACAATGCACGGTATACATAGTATTGTAATATTGATGAATACAAATTACTAGTATATGAAGTGCGTATTGCGCAGCAAAATATATTCGTGAGAACCGCTCGGCTCGACACGGTAGCCAGAACTCCCCTGTCGGGTCGACTTAATGTTGCCACGCTCGCGCTTAGCGTCGTGGCATTTTGCTACCGAATGGTGTTGCCATAAAAATAGTACACTAAATGATGCGTTGTAGAAACGCCACACCACCCCCCCACGGAGAAAGATAACCCATAGTTAAATTGAAAATTAAAAATAATAATGCCAATTTAAAGTATTAATTAATAAAGTAAAGTATAAATTAATCAATAGATTTTAAATTTAACCCGTCTACCCGACCGTGTCGTGTAAGGTTGGCGTTGGGAAGGTAAACGATATGAGGACGGCGGCGATGGCGGAGTGGATGGAGAGGAAGGGGAAACCGAAATCGGTGGAAGTGATAAAGGTTTGGGATCGGGTTTCGAGGCTGAAGGTGTTGCAGCTGACTGTGATTGCTCAAGGGGAGCAGAGTCAAAGTAGGCAGGTTTTACCCGATCAACGCTGACAACGACGCATTTTCCTTTGATTTCCAAGGTGATTGTCTTGCCATCACTGGCTCGGTCAATAACCTGGAATGGACCCGTGTAAGGCGGTTGTAGGGGACGCCGGACGCTATCATCCCGTAGAAACACATGAGTCGCTATTTCCGTATCTTTAAAAATAAAAGACGATGGGCGAGCATGGCGACTAGCAGGAATGGGACGCAAACTAGACATTTTATGCCGTAGTTGCACGACAAAATCTGCGGCGTCTGGTATACTTTCACCATCTACAGCTGGTACGAGTAGCTCTCCGGGCAAACGGAGAGGCTCTCCGTAGAGTAGCTCAGCAGCTGTGGCTTTTACGTCATCCTTGAATGCAGCGCGCATGCCAAGAAGAACGATGGGTAGCGCGCGAACCCATGTTTCGCTGTGGCACATGAGAGAGGCTTTTAATTGCCGGTGTAGACGCTCTATCATACCGTTAGCGCAGGGGTGGTACGCCGTTGTCCTAACCCTCTTTGTAGCGAAACGTTGCATTAGTCTGCGGAAAAGGTCGGACTCAAATTGGGTCCCTTGGTCCGTTGTGATGACTGATGGAACACCAAAGCGTGAAACCAGGGGCGTAGCTACCGCCGTATTTGCCGTATCAATTATACGGGGCCCCCGGGCCACGGGGGCCCCCAAAATGTGTAAGGAAAAAGAATAAAAACTTTCTAATTTATTTTATTTTACAAATGACAAAATTCTATAAAGCAACTCCTTTTTTTCCCGCCTTAAGCGTGCGTTCAAAAGTTGGCAACACTACATCGTTATGGCGGGCTGCGGGACTTCCCCGTTTTACTTACTTCATCTTCAACTCAGCGGGGAATCCCCGGGAATCCTTCATCGATATCGCGATGTACGTGTACGTTGTTGTACTTTGCATTGGATGTTAAACCACGGAGTGCAGTGCACTGTTTATTTACGCGCTTTATATAAATGTGCATTACATTGTAATTCAGTACAAACAATATTGTTCTTCTGGTTTAGCAGTATTAGTAACGATTTGTAAAAGAAATGAGTGAAAGGAAAAGAGATTATCCCAGCGGCGCTGAGAAAAGAAAAATTAAACAGAAAAGGGACGAGGTTATAAAAAAAGTGCCCAAAATTTCTTCATTTTTTCAGAGACAAGATACTGTGAGTGATTTAGATTGGAAAGGTAAGTACTACACTACTACCCAACCCATTTATTAGGGGCCCGTAGTGATAAACAAGGAAATCTTTTAATTTCGGTCTGTCCATCTGTCCGTCACAAAAAGTTGTCTCCCCCCTCGATTTTCACAATTATACTGTTTTTAAGGTTCCGTGCCTTGATTAAAAAAAACAAAATTCTAACTTATCTATAGGATCGATTTGTTTTGTTGTTTGTTTATCAGTCCGTATCGTATCGTTAATTGCGTGTTGAGAACTTCAGATGTGCAGACTCGCTTTCGGGTTCTCGTTTTGTATGGCCACTACACTACGCGCTGCGTTTAAATAGCACGCAGGTGTATAGTAATGCACGGACGGGCTGCAGGTGATTTTGTATCTATGTACTAATAGGTACGAGCACAATCCGCGTAGAATCTGTGTGCGTCTGAACTGAACACTCTCTAACTGTGACCCTTAGTAACGTTATTTATTTATATATAACTCTTTTTAGTTTAGTATCAAAGCATTCGTATTTATTTTTTAACAATTACTCGTTTATTTTTAGATTCTTCTGAAGCATGTTCTTCGTCACATATCCATCCGGAAATAGAAGAAAGCCAAGCACATACTTTATCGGATGTCCATCCAGAAATCGAGGAACCCCAAGTCAACGATTCTGATATATCTGCAGATAATGCAGATTGTAATATAATTTCATCAGATAGAGGAAATTTTGGTGACAATTTAACTGAATGAGAACGAAAAATAATTTTTAAATTGGGTCCATTTAAACCACAAGGACCATTTCCAAAAGTTTCAGAAAATAACCGACCTTTTTCAGCTTATTATTATTCATATTTCAATCAGGCAGGCATAAAAATTATAAGACCATGGTTATGTTATTCTAACGTTTTAAACAAACCGTACTGTCACTTCTGTTGGTTATTAGCAGATCGTCAAAACAAATCGTACTCCTCTGCTTGGGTTAACGGTGTTTCGGTTAGAAGCAATTTCACACAAACTATTCTTGACCATGAAAAGTCACAGCAGCATATTAGTGCCTCACTCTCTTATAATAATTGGTTGCAAGGAAATACCATCGATACTCTATTGAAAAGTGAAATCGATAGTAAAATTACATTCTGGAGAGATGTACTGCATCGTATAATTAATGTTATAATTACTTTAGTATTTTGTAATCTACCTTTGAGGGGGCACGATTCTGATTCTGGCAATTTTATGGCAATTTCACGTCTGCTATCTAACTATGATGCAACTTTAAAAGAACTTTTTCTAAAACCGAAAGGTGAAATAAATTATTTAAGCCCTACGATTCAAAACGAAATTATTAGTTTGCTTGGTACTAACGTTAGGAACAGTATTATCTCAGAAATTAAAAAAGCTCCATTTCTGACAATAATTCTGGATACAACACAAGACTTGTCAAAAATTGACCAACTATCTGTAGTTTTTCGATATATCTCGGTTACAGAAAATGATGATAATGTGCCTAAAGAAATAAAAATCTGTGAGTCCTTTTTAGGATTCATAGCAGTAACCGATTGCAGTGCTGCAGGTCTGAAAACTATCATTTTAAATTTGACTAAAGAATATGGAATTGATTTGACTAAATGTAGAGGACAGGGATACGATGGAGCAAATGTTATGTGGGGTGTGTATGGAGGATTACAAACCCTAATAAAAGAGCATGCTCCAAATGCCGATTATGTTCATTGTGCTGCGCACGCTTTAAACTTGGTTTTGAACGATGCTGCGAGACATGTTCGTGAAGTATCGACTTTTTTCGATAATTTAGAAAAAATATATAGTTTTTTTGGCAATAGTATAAAACGCTGGGCTATGCTAAGTGACGATTCATCTGAAAAATATTTGATTACCCTTAAAAAGGTATGTCCTACCAGATGGTCTTCTAGGAACGACGCTTTATTAGCAGTAAAGAAATTTTTTTTACTAATCATGAAAACTTTGTACCAACTAAATTTAATTTCAAATAAAAAAGATGAACGTGAAGAATGTAAAAGTATAATTAATATTTTAGAGAGTTTTGATTTCTTAGTGCTCGTTACATTTTTTTCTTCACTATTTGAAATTATTAATCCTGTTTCTAAAGCTCTACAGCATGATAATAATGACTTACAGAAATCTAGTATTTTATTACGTAATCTTTTAAATAGACTGTGCCAATTAAGAAATCAGAATTCATTTAATAGTTTGCTAAATGAATCCAAAGATTTAGCAAAAAAGTGGGGGGTAACAACTGTTTTTAAAAACAGTAGGCGAAAGATAACGAAGCGTTTTTTTGATGAGTTATCACAAGATGAGAGAATTTCCGACCCGGAATCCTATTTCAAAGTCAATGTATACTATTGCTGTTTAGATATATTAATTTCTCAAACTAAAGAAAGATTTCAGAGCCTTTGCAACCTGAGTAGTATATTCGAAATATTACAACCGGAGAAACTCCTATCTTCTTCAAGCGAAGAGATATTAAACGCTTCCGGAAAACTGTCTGCTAAATACAGTAAAGACATCTCACTTAATCTTTGTGACCAATTAAAGGCTCTAAAAACATGCTTAAATTCTGAAATTAAAAAAATTTATTCCATTAAAGAACTCATTGAATTATTGCTAGTAAAATTCAATAGTCTTGCATCCAGTTTTCCCGAGGTAATCACAGCATGCTTTTTATTCTTGACCCTTCCAGTTACAACCGCAACGGCAGAAAGAAGTTTTTCAAAATTAAAACTAATAAAAAATTACTTAAGAACTTCGATGGGACAAGAACGGCTGTCAGACATCTCACTATTGTCCATAGAGGCAGAAACTTTAGAAAAACTAAAATCATCATCAGCCATAAATGATTTAATAAATCAGTTTGCCGATAAAAAGGCAAGGAGAGTGAATATTTAAAATTCGATTTTTATTTGTAAAATGGGTAAATTATGTGATAAATAAATATTACTTCTCACAATATTTTTTTTCTTTTGTGAAAAATCTTTACCTCCATATAAGGGCCTCCAAAAAAATTTTTATACGGGGCCCCGACAAGGCACGCTACGCCACTGCGTGAAACCCATTCTCTGGTGAAGGTCTCGGCTACCTCTTCCGCAGTAATAGTGCGCATTGGCCAGACTTCAGGCCATCTAGTGACTCTGTCAACAGCTGTGAGACAGTAACGGAACTCGTCGCAAACAGGCAAGGGGCCGACGATGTCAATGTGAATGTGACGGAAGCGACCAGATGGAAGGTCAAATGTTCCGAGAGGAGCAGAATTATGGCGTGACACTTTGGCACGTTGACATGCCTCGCAAGCGCGAGCCCACTCCTTACAGTCTTTATTGACGGAAGGCCAGACAAACCTGTCGGTAACAAGCCGAGTGGTAGCCCTGGCACCAGGGTGGCTAAGGCCATGTAGTTGATTAAAAATGGACCGCCGCAAGGAAAATGGAACAAAAGGTCTTGTTTTTCCAGTAGAGTTGTCGCATACCAATGCCATGTCTGTGCCGGGGATTGAGAATTTGAGCAGTTTCAGGCTAGATGTGCCGGATTGCAAAAGAAATTTGAGTTCAGCATCCGATTCCTGTGCTTTTGCAAGACGTTCGTACTCTTGTTCTAAAGAGATGGCCTCGATACGCGACATAGCATCAGCCACGACATTGTCTTCCCCCTTAACATGTTTAAAGTCGGTTGTGAATTGACTGATGAACGACAGCTGGTTAAGTTGAGAAGGGGGAAGCTTTTCACGGCGCTGCACGAAGGCGTACAGCAGCGGCTTGTGGTCAGTAAAAACTGTACAGTGATTTACCTCTAAGATGTGGCGGAAATGCTGTACACTCTCGTACACCGCCAAGAGTTCTCTGTAGTAGGCCGGCCATTCAGCTTGCTGGGGAGTAAGTTTCTTACTAAAGAAAGCAAGTGGAACCCATTCGCCCTTAACCTGCTGTTGCAAGCATGAGCCAATATGTATGCTGGAGGCGTCCGTGAAAAGACCAAGTGTCGCCCCAGCGACAGGGTGCTGCAGCAAAGTAGCATCACTAAGGCTTCGCTTGCAGGTCTCGAATTTGGCGAGCAGTTCAGGTGACCATGGAAATGGTTTCGCACCTTTACTCTTCGTCGCTACGAGTGCGTCAATCAATGGAGCCTGGAAACGCGCAGCATGGGGAATGAAACGACGGTAAAAATTAATCATGCCGAGAAAACGGCGCATCCCTTGCACAGTTTCAGGCGGAGGAAAATCCAAGAGATTTTGGACTCGATCTTGAGGAGGCCGAGTGCCCTCAGAATTAATGACACAACCCAAAAACAGAACCTCATTAGCGCCCAAAACACATTTAGAGGGGTTGATGACGACGCCGTAATCCTGAAAACGCTTAAATAGTACACGAAGATGTTCCTTGTGGCTAGCTGCATCTGGAGAATAAATCAAGACATCGTCGATGTACGGGAAGCAAAAATCGAGGCCCCGTGTGACCTCATCGATAAACCGTTGGAACGTTTGTCCCGCGTTGCGAAGCCCGAAAGTCATGAAAGGGAATTCGAAGAGGCCAAACGGGGTGACGATAGCAGTCTTTGGTATATCCTTATCGAAAACAGGTATCTGATGGTAGGCTCGTACAAGATCGACTGTGCTAAAAACCTTGGCTCCAGTGAGGCTGCCAGACACGTCGTGTATGTGACGTACGGGGTACCGATCGGGCACGGTCCTGGCGTTCAGGGCGCGGTAATCGCCACAAGGACGCCAGGAGTTGTCCTTCTTCGTAGTCATATGCAGAGGAGAAGACCATGAACTTTTCGAGGGACGTGCTGTGCCGCATCGCATCATATCCTCGAATTCAGGCATGACACGGGAGGTCCATCGGATGTCTTAATGTAATGCACAGTATTGTGCTTGACAATCCTGGGTAATCCAGGAGGACGGGATATATCCGGAAATTCTGCAAGGATTTCTGCATAAGGAGAATCTCTGATACAAACAGCCTTTACACTGTCCTGTTCAATTTGTGCAATTGGGATGTTGACACTAATTATAAATTAATATAAATTTATGTCTAAAATATTAGTGGTAACATTTAAGGGCCTAAAATATGATTGTTTTATTGAAATCAATCACAATAAATTAAATATCATTAATTTAAAATGTTAAAAATTGTACTCACTGTCACGTGACCTCAAACGCCATTTTGAGGTTATGACGTCATTGGAACAATTTTTTATGGAAGTTCAACAAACTTAGCAGACAGATAGTATTGAATATCGTTTAGTGACGTCACGTAACGTTTTTGGTGGGAAATTTGATAATGATTTTTATTTATCAATTTTTGTTTTTAAATTGAACATTATTATTTTTATAATATTTTTTTCGTGAATATTAAGGTCATATCTATAAAATAAAATTGAATCCTAAAATTAGTCAACATCCCTATTGAGGCACAGACAGACAAGTTAGTACTGCCATCAATAAGTCGTTTACGTCGACAGTCTGGCAGAAGATTATAATAGCCTAAAAAATCAGAACCGATTATTGGACTACCAACGTCTGCGATGACAAAGTTCCAGCGAAGGTCTCTGCGTAATCCCAGATTTAATTTTAAATGGAGGTTTCCATACGTCTTTATTATACTGCCGTTTGCAGCTGTGAGGTCATAGTCGGCAGGCGGCGGTTGACCTTTGACCAGACTGCGCGGAAAACAACATAGGTCTGAACCAGTATCGATCAAAAACCGGTGCCCTGACAGCGGATCAACGACGAACAAACGGCGGCTGGATGATGAACAATCAGTTGCCGCCTCTACCGATTGTTCTGAAAGTTTCCCGATATGTCAAAGCTGCATGGTTTGATGCATTTGCTGGCCTTGGACTGAAATTTTCTATGGTACCAGCATAACTTACTCTGATTTGATCTGGGAGACAAAGACCTGCTGCGTGGCTGTCTTAATGTACGTGACAGAGCGGCGACTTGGTTAGTCAGTTCATCAACTTTTTCTGACAAGGTGAGCATATCATGGGCAGGGGTTGGATGAGGTGGTGTCACCTGCGAACAGGCAAAAACCTGCTTTGGCGAAACGACGTCGGCCACCTTATCAGCCAGGTCAGCTAACTTTTCTAAAGGCAGTTCCAGCTGAGAGGCTACTACTGTTTGGACCTGTTGTGGGAGTCGGCGTGTCCAAAGCTGGCGAACTATGCCATCATCCGTTAATGTACTACCAGCCAATGAACGCAGATGCCGTAAAAACTGAGAAGGGCGGCGATCGCCAATATCCTCATCTGATATGAGCTGCCTGACCCGTTCTTGCTCTGTCATGGACAATCTCCTGATTAATTCCTCCTTTAATTTTTCGTAGCGTTGACCAACCGGAGGAGGTTTGGTAATTATATCTTCCACTTCAAAAGCGTATTTTGCCTCAAGGTTCCCAACTAGATAACTATATTTAGTGCTGTCGGTTGTAATGTTTGCCATTTCAAATTGAGCCTCAATTGTAGCAAACCAAATTGCAGGCTTGCTTGGCCAGAATGGTGGAATTTTAATTGCTACTCTTGACACATTACATGAACCCTGAGCAAGCCGCAGCTCCAAGGCAGCATTTTTCTCCTTCAACTGCTGTATTTCGGTTCTGGTATCTTTATCTTCCATGGTCGATTCAGGTAGACGGTTGTGTATGTTTAAGAATAAGATTAAGTAACCGTGGAAAGGTGGTGTTTAAGTACAAACACACATCCAGAATTAATTAAACAATTAAAACGATAGTTAAACACACATGCATGCAATGTGAAGATATTACTATAATTATGTTACACAACTTACACAATATAACCCAGAACAGAATAGAAGGTTGTTAAAGCTCAAGAATTTACAATTAACCAGTTAAACTAAGAATGTATGCACTAATTGTTGTTAAATCAATATCTTAAAAGTTAAAATTATAGAATACAGGCATAATTAGTTAATTAGTTTAAAGCACAAAAAACTTGTTGTTAATAAAATGTAGTGTTCATCAATACACACAAAACACCAAATAGAAAATTAGTAAAAATGTTTGAAGTAATAATTTCAAAGCCTATAAACCTATATATTTTGACTTATTAATGGAATTATGCAAACACGCGCACACATATTCATATAAAAAAAAAATAAAAAAAAAATACGGAAACAATTTGTCAGCGAAGTTGGAAAATATAATTAATGACAGGTGGTCATGATGACTTATGATAATGCCTGCCTTGTTCCTTATAACGCCATCTATTGGCAATACCCAAGACTAGGTTCGATTGTGTTTACCATGTACGTGCAATTCGAACAAGATGGCGGTTTGCAGACCTTTTCAAACAAATATAAACTACCTATTATATTAACAAAACAATACACAACACAAACAATTATGTATACTGCGGAATTTACTAAAACGAAGTTAGTGATTTAGGAATATTTAAACTAATTTACGTTAACATTTACACACTTGATAGGTAATTAGCGTTAGATATGCTACTATAAAATAATGTTCTTTCAAGCGAGGTTGAGTCGAGTCCAAACGAAATACTTGACCAAGATGTGAGAGTTTTTTAAAGAAAAGCTTTTTACTCACAGTTTTTTTTACTTTTTACCGCTTCCAATATGTAGACGAAAACACACAAACACGACACAGCATTAAACACTGAACACACATGCGTTGAGAAACGGGCAGGCAGATCATGCAAAATGCAAACTGAGTTCATGCAGGTAAGATCCAGCTTGACACGACAAGAAGACTTGCGCCGACACGTCGAACGCCGCGATGAGATGAGGTCGGAATCGTAGATACCAATGTGGAGGTATTGTTTACGAAGTTATCAAGTCACCGGATTGCTAGCTGGTCAGTTTTGCTCGCTGCGCCTTGAGTGTGGTAAAACGTAGAGCTCCGCGATCACGTCGGCAGGTCACCAATTTAGGTATTTTTCAATGGTGTCCTCACACCAGTAAATAATAACACGAACGGACACGGCACTGAGTTTATTCCAATTTGCTCTATTTACAATGCACGGTATACATAGTATTGTAATATTGATGAATACAAATTACTAGTATATGAAGTGCGTATTGCGCAGCAAAATATATTCGTGAGAACCGCTCGGCTCGACACGGTAGCCAGAACTCCCCTGTCGGGTCGACTTAATGTTGCCACGCTCGCGCTTAGCGTCGTGGCATTTTGCTACCGAATGGTGTTGCCATAAAAATAGTACACTAAATGATGCGTTGTAGAAACGCCACAAGAAGATAGACTTCTTTTTTGTGCAGAACAAAAATAGCTAAAGATTTCATTCCGTATGCCACAACTCTTTGTTTATAATAGGAATCAGTTATCAAACTTCATTATGTCGCTTTTTGGCTGTCGGTGTGCGCGCGCATCGTATTTTTAAAGTGAAACTTTTATTACATCGTCTCAAACTTTTTGGTCTGTGTGTCGCATGTCGCGTGACGGTCGGCCGCGGAGTGGGAGTAAAGTGAAATGCGCTCGAGGGAGCGTCTTTAATATCTACCCTAAATCTTATAAAATCGAATATTTATTCATAATCTTATCTAAATCGAATATTTATTCAAAATTTTTTACTTAAATGTCTACAATACGAAAAAAAGTTTCACTTAAACCTACCGTGGTTTCATAAAACCACACAATTGCTTTTTTTAAATGCGTCAAAAGAAGTTTATCTATACTAATATTATAAAGAGGAAAGATTTGATTGTTTGCATTGAATAGGCTCTGAAACTACTGAACAGATTTGAAAAATTCTTTTACTGTTGGGAAGCTACACTATCCCCGGGTGACATAGGCTATATTATATTTTTCTTTTAGTATTTTTCCCGAAGCGAAGTGAGGGCGATTTCCTAGTCTTCAATATTTCAACACGATATCCCAAAATTAGTAAGACAAATGCCCAAGCTGGAGACAGCTTTTAGTTTCAGTTATTCGTACTACTCTTGGGACACCATGTATTTATTAGGTTGTTAGACCTCATATTACTAATTGTATAATTAAACGTAACGAAAAAGAAATCTAAGCGAGCGACAAATTCTGTATTCATTAATTATTTATTTATTATTGATGTAAATTTCAAAGTGAAAAAAAATATCAATAAAAAAAAAATGTAGGTACCAAAATGAATATCAATATGTTCGGACAAAAACAGGGTTAAGTGTGACCAGTGTCTGTTATTGACACTTTAATAATTTCAAACAGCTGCAGGGTCAAGTTGATAAGGGTAGCATGGGGTAGCGTGTCATAAACATAATAATGTATAATATACGTATCACGTGACTTGTTACATGAATTGGTTTTATGATGAGAAATCAAGCAGGACTGTTAGATTGTGAGCCGCATTATTAAACCAAAAATTATTCTCTTATCTAATCTACCACAATAATATTAACCTTCTCGGTGGGCGGCCGGGAATCGAACAGCGACGACTGCCGTCACATCGGAAAATCAACAGCTCCAACTGAACTATAGGAATTATAGGGTTGTAAAAATAATAGCTTAAAACAGGGTAACATACATCCTATAACTTTAATAAAGTGTTGTCATATCATAATGTGCTCGTGAAATAAATTTTTCGTAGCAAGAACGAAAAACGTAAGAAAAATTATGTACTTTACAAGATTGAGTGTTGCTTCCAGAATGTTCAATCATGTTACATTTATAGCAGTATACAGACACCTGGGAATATATTTTCTTGCATACAATCTAAAGTTCCTTACCCTTACGGAGACACTTTGTTCTTGCGAACGGTGATCCTACAGCCATTTATTTCTTTTTATCGCTATTTCACACCTGTTAACTTACGTGAAATAAAAATATGTGAGTTCTAAAATAAAAAAAGTTTTACATTTCTAATAAAGAGTGCTTTTTCCAGTTGCTGAACTTTGTACGATTATAATTTGGTTCGGGACTTGGTCTTTATTAATTCTCTGCAGGCAATTTATATCATTACTCTAATCAAAGAGACCATTTTGATAATATTGATTTCCATATCCCTTTACTATTTTACTTTTTTATTTTTATCAAAATAAAAATTCAATTATAAAATATCCTGACGTGAACATAATTTCGATTAAAGCTTGCGGCTTACATCCACATGGTATAAAGCTACTGTCCACGGCTCGGACTGTGTAGTGCGCTGAAATATTCCAGTTGCTTTGTTTTCACACTTGTCAGTCTTGTCATGTTATAGATACGCTTTGTGGATTAACTTGTAGTGTAGTCCGAATAATTTGTATGTATTGTACGCGAAATTCGTCATAAAAGACGGTGTCACCCGAATTATGCCGTCAACAGTTAATAATAACCTACCTACTTACTGAACCAGGGATTAGTAACGTTTTAGGGTGTAAAATCGGAACTCTTATAGTTTCGTCATGTCCGCCCGTCCGTCTGTCCGTCCGTCCATCTGTCCGAAGCAAAGCGCCGAGACCCTTAGCGCTAGAAAGTTGTACCTAATTTGGCATGAATATACAATACATATTTATTAAAACTCTAGAATCGTTATTCTACGGTAGTATATAATATTGAAAAACATTTTTTTTTCAGGATAAAGCAGGTAAAGTGAGGATGAAATTTTTATTCGTCACGTACCCTAAAGTGTGGGGTATCCTTGAAAAGGTCTTTCAAAAATATTATAGGTCTTCTAAAACCATTTAAAGTGCTAATTTTGATTAAAGTCAAGTGTCCCCCCTGCCGACTAAACGGTTGGAGTTGGACAAGTGAAAAATTCTTAAAAATAGGTTATATAATTTTACAAGGAAAACTATCACGGCTATATTAGCATAAGTAGTTAATGAGTAATAGTCGATAAACTTACTACTTCGAAACCCTATTAGGTTTGCTTAGGTAGGTAAATAACATGGACTGTCAATGTGAGTTTTTCGTGAAAATATGTGCAAAACTAAATAATGTAGGTACAAAAGTCCGTAACAATTTCGCTGGAACAGTACGTAACTAAAAACACCAATGAAAAAACAATCCTGCTTTGACCTGGAGCTTGTCACTCGAAATATTTGTCAGAGAATGCAACGGACACAGGTACGCTGAAGAAAAGAATGTTTAACGGTAAAGTATCCAAATTGAAATAAAATGAATGAGCTCAATATTAGCAATGATTAACAATATTTAAAAAATTAAACAAAAATTTTTTAGCAGTTTACGTTCATTTTCTGGTTAAATTGTCGGTATTTCTTTAGTATCCTGCGGCATCGGGAGGGGGGTGGAGTTAGGGGGGGAGGGGAGAGGGTGGGGTAAGGAGCCCCCCCTTAAAGGGGCTAAGTGAGGAAACACATAGTTTTTGAGTTTATTTTTATTTTTATTTTGAGGTTAAATCTGTGAAAACTGCTCAATTTTTGTCTTAAACTAGTCTAAATTAATGTCAGGTGGTGGAGGAAGAAATAAAATTTCGACCTCCGTATGGAACAAAAACACCAAAACGCACCAATTTTATAAAAAAAAATTATAAATCATTATAATTACAAAGTTGCATTAAGCACTTTTAGGGAGAAGTTAGGGGTTTTTGATACACAAACAGGCTTCTTAACGTCTCCGGCGCTGCGGGAAGTGCAGCCCCTCCGCCCTTGCGTAACAAACTGCAGGCACTCCATGTTTGTTACAGCGGGCGGGGGCTGCTCTTCCTCCGCGCCTCCGGGGTTTACATTCACTCTAGGGGTAGGGCAGACTAGTACCACGTGGGGTCGGGGTTGACTAAGTCGGTTCTGTCAAATTTTGAAAAAAAATACTAGAATGTAATAAATAAATTTAATAGAGTATGACATTAGTAGTAAAATTTATATTTTACATGTATGTATATTACCCTTTTATTATATATAAAAAAACCTTTATATATTTCCTATTTCCAAATTTCATCTAGCTCGACCACCTTCCCCGGGCCACCAATCTTTCCAATTAACTCTTGTTTATAATAATAATAAATAATTATAATATACATATAATACAATAAAATATACTTAATAACATAAATTTTATAAATAAGTAACACAATTCGTGTTGTATTTTTTGGAAATAACCTCAAAAATTAAAATTAAGATTTTCCAAAAACGACGCATTACCTCACAAAAAGCAACTAGATTATGATTTGGGACATCACTGCCTATCGATTATAGAGAAAATCACATAGATACTGATGGCGCAGGATACTAAAGCCAACCCGAATTGTCTCTTGGCAATCTTATTTATTGGCACTGGGCACTGGCCAAAAAGAAAATATCATATATGAATAACCTATTTAAAAAAAATTGACTTGTCCAACTCAAGGGATATTTTATTCTACGATTCTAGAGTTTTAATAAATAGGTTAAATGTATATCCATGCCAAATTACAGCTTTCTAGCACTAAGGGCCTCAGCGCTTTGCTACGGACAGACAGACGGACAGATGGAGAGCCGGACGGACGGACATGACGAAACTATGAGGATTCCGATTTTAGTTCGAACCCTAAAAAAGGATCGAAGAAAAACATTCAATTGTTTTATTATTTTCGCGATTATTTTGAGGAGTGAAGTAATATTCTCCGATAATTTTGCTATAACATGTTAACTACATACTATACTAAAACGTTGTTAAATGCTAAAATATGCAGACTTCCGTTTAGATTAGTCATTTTAATTTTGTGTGAGATAACATCGGTATAATACCAACTTAGTTAATTGTAAGTCGTTACTGTACGTCATCTTTATCTTCATTATATCTCCAGAAGTAATTCTCTGAAGAAGAAGAATTACGCAAAACGAAACTCTCGAGTGAACGAAAAGAAAGCTCTATATGTGATGTGCATTCATAAAAGAAAATATCAGTGATTCAACATAGTTCTCTTCCTTTTTTGAAATCGGCGTGCTGCCAATCGATTCATCCAATTTGATTCACTGTGATTGAAAACTACAAACCGGACTTGATTCATCTTGAATTAAATATCAATCTTTTCTCTTTAATATTTACATTTACTTAGTTACATGAATCGAATTGGTTTTTTTCATAAAAAACAAAGGCAGATACCTAGATATGAATCTGCATTAATTTTTAACTGTTGTTTTTGACCGGAAAAACAAACGTAGGTTTTGCTGATGGTGAGACAATATTGTTTTTCAATTTCATTGAAGTAATTGTTTTCTGCGTTTTACAATGTGATACACGGGTTCTCTTAATTGCTTTTCCCGAAGCGAGGACCGTATTATTTCATGTAATACTTTAATTAATACTTAGAAATGAATTAATTGAATAATGTAAAGGAAAATTGGTAGCAGACGTGTTTGCGTTCTGTAATCGTTTAATTAATTTCATATTGATGGTAGATAGAACTCAACATTTTTTTCGATATAAACATTTATATATGACAACTTCTTTACTAGATATATATTGTCTCCGCTATGGAATGGCCGACGGTGGGCATAGTCTATGATGATGATCAGTATTGTAGATTCTTCTACCAGATATTCCTTTGGATGAACCTTTGAAACTACCACAGATTAATGCAACGTTACTTTATTCTATGCTGACATATACTTTAGTCTACTTTCAACTAAAAAAATTTAATAACTATGCGAAAAGCATCATAGAATCTACGTGTTGCCATTTAAAAATAAAAATTAGTGAGAAGGAGTTAGAGTCAAGTGTCCCCCCCTGCTGGCTAAGGGGTTGTAGTTGGACATGTGAAAAAATTCGCAAAAATTGGTTACATTATGATGAATGTACACAACAATATGTTTGTAATTACATTGTTTGACTGCGTCCCTGGTAAGTTAAAATAAAAATACGAGTAAGTAGAATCTTTTTTCCCAACCTATGAAGTATAGAATTAGTGAATTAGTTTTTAAGTCTATATTTTTGTATGTATGTTAGTCTGTAAGGTATTTATGTTATGGGCCTCGATGCCTGAAATAAAGATTTATTATTATTATTATTATAGAGCCGTATGTAAAAGTGTGCATGAGAAAACCGTAAAACATAATTCATTGTTGTCATTCCTTGCAGTTTTACGCTTCAGTTATGTTCAATGTAGCTTTAACAGGAAGAAGCCCATAAAAATTTAAAAAGCCCTCGTGTGAAATACTGACTCTATTATATATGGTGGATCTTGGCAAACACCAACTTGCTTTGTTCCAAAAATGTTGACTAACCATATTTGTTTATTTTAGTTTCTTTAGTCAACGTTAACTTTGTGGAACGCAAACAATGTTTGCCGAAGGATTATTAAAATAAGATACATTGTCACTTTTTACCTATTTCATCAAGAAATCTTTGCTGGCTAGCTAACTATGTAGGGGAGACCGGGGGCAAAAGTACCACGGGGCAATAGTAACGTTGGTGATATTTTGGTTGGCAAGCAACGCTGAAGAGTGTGCGGTCGCGGGGGCATAGGCCGTAACGTGCTCGGGTAGGCTAACCACTGAGCAATGTGCTCCGAGCAGCGTGGACGTGTGTAATTGACTACTGCCGTTTGGACAGCCCCGAAGTAATTTTTCGTACTTTGAAAAATCAGTTATTACTCTTTAATTTACAAAGTATAAGTAAATTAACAACAAATATTAGAATCTATATATATTACACAACACAAACCTTATCGCAAAAGTAAAATAGTGTTCAGAGTTTCTGATTTTTTTTGTTTTTGAATAAAACAGTCTTCAGGAACAATTGTACCATTTTTTTCGGGGTCAATAGTAACGTTACTATTGACCCCTTGCTACAAATGACCCCGAGGTGAAAATAGTTTTACCTAATTTATATGTTTTGAGCCATTAAGAAATCTTTAGTATTTTCATACTACTTAGTGGACACCTGCAGCTTCACTCGCGTGAATTAGAAAATGCGGTTTTCGAAAAGTTTCGTTTACACATATATCTTAGTTGCTATCCTCTTCGTGGGAAAACCTCTACCCAGTGACACCTAACCTTAACCCGAATAAAATAATATATCGATAAATCTTCACGTGATGGCTGGGCAATCATTACGTCATTTCTATCTATTCGGAACTTTATCCTTTTTTTGTTTTTCTAATATCATTGTGCCGTCACCTCTTCAACGCGTTTTAGGTTGAAAATACAAAAACGCTTAATTTGTATTGGAGATACTTTTATAGACTTATTAGAGGTGATATTAGTAACCCCACAGTGCTGGAATTAATATCGCTGAACGTCCCTGAGATTCACAAAAGAGCTCGGGCATACAAACTGTTCAGGGTTAGTTGCAGATTAGTTTTGGTCCGCGAGTCACCGTTGGTGCACGCGCTGGCCTTGCTTAATGGTGTCCTGGCCTGGGACTTGGAATTAGATATATTTTCATCCACGCCTGCTGTGTTTCGCAGAGCGGCCAGTAGATACATTGCTTCTATTGCTTCTATATAAACGCATTAGATTTTAATCTGTAAAGTTTGTATGGAAATGTAAATAAAATAAATAAATAAATAAATAAATAAATAAATTAAACATCATATTTTATTAAATCTTAATAAGTGATCTTTATTATAATTAAAGTGTCATTAATCGCAAATCTAGGACGAAAACATTCGTCCGGAAGCGCATTTTGGAAATTTTAAATATCTACATTTATTTGCCTATTTTTCTTTTATTTTTACACTAACTATTGCCCGCACATGGAAATTCATCCATTTCTTCTTTGAGCTGGAGTACTGACTACTCAAGTGGATCCCCTTAACCGGATTTAGAGATGGGCTGTTCGTATTGTTGGTTCGTGTGGTGCTTGTAATCTTTTTGTTCGCAGAAATATGACAGGGGTTAAATGTAACAGGGGGTTGTTAGTAACACACACGTTTTCATACAAATTTGTTGTTGTTGATTATTGTTGAATTCATCAAAGAAATATACGATTTAAATGTTATTTAATGACGTAGTGCTTATGATTTGTCTAAAATTGTAATTTTAGACAGTAATATATTTGCTTTTGATCAGTTATAAAGAGAAGTGTATACTTTTTTGTTTCGAAGCGGCTTGAAGAAGTAAAAGCATTTATTTTAGTTACCAATTAAAAGACTGATTGTATTTAAGATTATGATTATTTTTAAAATTAGAATATGGCTAAATTCATTAACATTTTCATTTTATTGTTCATAAAAACAATGTTACAAACAACCCCGCACTATGGGTCAATTGTAACACTTGACACTCGTTTTTAAAAGTGGGATTGCAACATAATTACGATTAGTACTCTAACGTTGACTACACAAGTTGGTAGACACTTAAACTAAGTTTCTTGGAGAATAACAGGATTTTGTTAGATATCAACAGTTTTGGCACAATCGGCTACGAACTAAAAACTGTTACTTTTGCCCCCGGTCTCCCCTACTTAGTTAATGTTTTTGTTACATATCTGGAAGCAACTTCTTCACTTGTTAGCTTTTTTCACTTTAAATATTATTTCATTGCGGATTAATTTTGAAAATATTGATGTTATTATTGTTGTTTTATTTTTACTGTCTTTTAATTTTTTTAACACGACATTGGAATAGTCAATTGAACCATCAAGGCGTTTAACAATTTGACATCTCTGGCTCCCATAATGAAAAATATTAAGTAAATGTAGCAACAGCGAGCACTTATCCTCTGTCTTTTGTCTAATACAACTTACTTTTATTCAACTTTGATGCTATTCAACATAAGTACAGATCTGTTCGGATACAGGCGAAGAATCATCGAAGCGCTCAGATATCCCCACAGCTTTCCAGAACATTTGGCGCGAATCGCCGCCATTGCTCCGTTACTGCTTCGGAATGGGAGATCGGGCGCATGGATATCGTACAATTATTTTTATCAGTAGCTGCATACGACACAGACTAGTATGTGTATATCTATCCAAACTATAAAGCTATACGATTTTTTCGCTGAAACAGGTGGTGAACGATTACAGCCAATAGATAGCTAGTTGTGAAACGGTCTGTGCTCAGAAGGGGTTTTAGATTCAAATACCTAAATGTTATTCTTCACAAAAATATTTTTTTAACTTTTTATCCCACATTAAAGCCAAATCACCTTGACAAATCTAAAAACAAAAACGGTAACTTTGTATGAGAAAGCACCTCGTTGAACGAACGTACGAGGTTATGGCGATCGGTTCCTTCTGTTAGGAGTCGCTGGTTACCACCCAGCTTATCCCGGCTTATACAATACAATACAATACAATATAATATTCTTTATTGTGCACACTAGAAGTACTATTACAATTTAAGAATTAAAGACACAATAGACGGTCTTATCGCTGTAATAGCGATTTTTACCAGACAACCTAAGGGTAGAGGACACAGTCGTACTTAGTCGTCGTCAGGCTTATCTAATACTTATGCATGATGGCATGGTTTTTACCACCTTTTTATAATCAAGTGTGTTTTGTTTACGAGTTTCGTTTCCAGTGCCTCTGATGTTACTAATGGTCGCTCACCATCAGTCGTCCGCTTGGCTAAATAGCCGAGTGTGTAAATACATAAATATATACATTGTGTTCAAGCTTGTGTTCAAGCCAATACAGCTCCTGCTGTATCTCTGTAGGTCTATTTATTTTCATTCGAATTCATCTTTCCTTCTTAGTCGGCAATGTGTTGGCAACGCATCTATTCTGTCCACGTGAAGCTGTAAAGGCCGCTAGTACCAACATCAATTGTCCATTCGAAAAAAAATCAGAGACATTTCTGTAGATTACTTATAAGTTAAAACCTAAAAAAACTGTTTTTAGAAATGATCCATACGCGATAATATGAAGACGATTTTTCATGGGATTAAATTTATGTAGCTTTGAATTTATCGGATTCCTGAGCAGACAAGCGGTAAGAAAACGGTGGGTATGGTTTTGCACAAGCCTTCCGATAAAAAGGCTCAATGCCTCCTTTGATGCCTCCAGATGTCTGATAAAAGCCCTCTACTTTTATAAATCATATTCAGATGTCTCAATAGAAACCTATTTAGGTTTTTATTTTATTTTTTAATATTTTAAAGAAAATTCTTAGTTATTTACTCACAATATAAATAACATAATGATATTGTATAATATATATTATTGCAATAATAGATTATGGCAATTGTAGCAAAAAAAAGACGAACGAAAAAATAAAAATCACCATAAACCTATTTCGGACATCGATCAGTCGGTTGTATAGGTATATTATATTGGATGCATCAATTGGCTACCTCTTCGTACCGTCTTTCTAAAGTGCAACGTTCTTTTATGGGACTAGGTGTAAAATTTTATAATAAAGTCCCAAAACAAATACGTGACTTACCGGAGGAATCTTTTAAGGAACGTGTAAAGGCTCAGCTCTTAGGCAAGGGCTACTATAGCATAAATTAATATTTAAATATAATAAATATAAGGATGCTTGGAAATAACTAGCTAGGCAACCAGTTCTACACAGGTTAGAGAATACCTATTTTTGTAATAAAAAGTTTTATTTTTAAAAGATGTGCTGAGGAGTTTCTTTACGGCTTTTCTTCTCCTCCATGACAAAGTACCTTTCCGAAAAGCTGGTAGATTAAAAAAAATTACGTGCATAAGGGTATCAGTGATACCTACATGAATAAAAGATTATTTCATTTCATTTCATTTCATTTCATATATTAGTCACAATATAGCCTCCATTCAACAAATGTATTTAGGAACAACTACTTGGAATGCGATACATGAACCGCATTATTTGGTTGCGGCACGAACTATAGTAGGCACTGTATAGTTCCCACGAATAGAATTTCGGTTGCATTGCATCGCTACATTCGCTACTAATTTCCTGTACAACTTCCAGTAATTGTTGGAACAGGGTATAGGAAACATTAGTGTAACGAGTTATGCAATTAAGTGTAGGAACTTTTCACACGCTATTACTTAACACCACATTTTACAGTTTATGTTCAATTTTAGGCTTCCTGCCCACGTCCGATAATCGGTGACCAATTTTTTGTAGGAGAAAAATAGAACGTACTGATAGCAATGGTGCAACGCACACGTCCTACAAAAAGTCGGTCAGAAATAAAACTGACTCACCGACAGTCGGTACAAAAATCGGTCACCGATTATCGGACGTGGGCGGCAAGCCTTATATAAATTTTAACTTTGAGTGACTATTTCAGGGAAACACGGAACGAAGCGAATTATTTACGAACTGGAATCGGAATGTAAATATAAATGTAGAAATCTTTAAGCTACATACTGGAATATTTCTAATTTTTGTTTGATCATGCGTACTTAATACAAATAATTGGTATTATTTTGTAATCCCGACTGTCTAACTGTACAAAATATCAAAATTTAAAACAGTAAAATGACGAATGAGTCGAAGTCAAGTCCTCCAAAAGAGTCCTTCAAACCTCTAAGTCTACTTCAAGCTTAGCTTAGGCTTCAGAAATGAAAATAGGTACTGAAAAACGACTCCGAATGTAAGACTATGACTCTGATGTATCCCACATGTCTCGAATTTCCTTAATCGAATATTATAAGCTTCCCATTAAAAGTTTTAAAGCTGGCGTACTGCCAAGAAAATGTAATACGACTCCAAAGTTGGAGACTAAGGGAAATTTTATCGCGAACTCGAATACCGTCCGATATGATTAAGTCTCCCTTTGAGTATTCCATCCAAGACATTTTCAGAGAGGATTTAAACGTTGATAAATTGACAGCATTGTTGGCATTACTGTTTTTTACAATATTAGTGAATCAACGGAATGAGAAGGACTGTACAAAGCAAAATGTACAAAAAATATTGCAATTTTGTAAGGAAATCACAATTTAATGTACCATTTATCTATCTAAAACCTAAGATAGGTATAATCATTCAATATGAATTTAAAAAATAAATCGAGTAGTTCCCAAATTACGGATATTAGTACCTAATTGAGAACGTAGGAAAAATACATTCATGTGAATACCGAAAGATTTGAGGGAGCTTATCGTTTGTAAGCACTGTGTGGTAAGTCGGTTGGATAATTATTAAAAAAATAAAATAGTAGAAAATATGTTTTTAAAATACCCTTTCTCATAAATGCCTATAAAGTAAGCGTGTTAAATTGATATTTGGGTAATTGTTGCTTCAAACTCAGGTTCAAAATCTATGTTAAGCTCTGCAATTAAGTGAGAAAGGTCTAAATGAAATTGTTTCTGTTTAGTACGTGCTCCATCGGAGACGAGAAGTTTTTTCCAAGTGTTAACAAGGTAGGTAATAATAGAAATAAATACTAAAAGTTTAATATAAGATACTATATAATAAGATACTAACGCCCCAACTCAGAGTCACTTAATCGTCATTAAAATCGCTCCTTAGTACAGAATCACAATTAGTCACCCCCAGAGTCAGTTAATGGACCTTTACAGGTCCTTAATGGCAATTAAAGTTAATTATACAAATACCATTACTTAAACTCTACTTAGGATTGATTTCGACGTTCTCCGTTGACATTAGGGTACGATTCCACCAAAATAGTGTGCAGCACATTTGTTTACAAACATTTTGTGCAAAACTCCAGCATTGCACTTTAAGCTAGTATCGCGTTTAGCTGCTGTCTCCACCGGCAAGGCTGTGCGTAACCTTAAAGGCATGATTCCACGAAAACTACGATCATACGAAAACTACGTATGATTTACAAATCAGAGACCATTACATTCTTTGCAATAAAATATACTCTTTAGCCATTTTCTAAGTGTACTGCTAAATGAACTACAGTGGGGTATCTATCATCAGTTTTTTTTTCTTTTTTAATTTTTTTTTAAATATTATAAAAGCCTTCCGTGGACCCTAAGGATTATACACAAAAAAAATGATTCGAATTGGTCGAGCCATTCTCGAGTTATGCGCTTAGCAACATTCATTTTTATTTATATAGATTTACCATTTATTCCTAGCTTTTATCATAGGATGGCACTCGATATATTTTTTATGGAAATAGCTTGCAAACGAGCTGACGTTCCACCTGATGGTAAATGGCTATAGTCGCCCATGGATATCAGCAACACCAAAAGCATCACTGATGCGTTACCGGCCAAGAAAAAGAGAAGAAAGAGAAATAAAGAACTGGCTCTCAAGCCCCCAGCCGGAACACGACGAGTTGTATGGCGGCTGACTCGTGCTCAAGGATGGTAGCTATCCAGGCGAACCCAATTGGGAAATCTTAGAGTAATAATATTACATAGAAATACTAATAGTAATAATGGTATTAATTAACACTTAAAATCAATATAACCAATATAATCCCTCGAGGGGCCTTACCACAAGCGGGCCGGATTTAGTCGTCTCTTACGACACCCATCCGGCGTGGGATTGGAGTTAGTATTTTAAGCCGCCGCGCCCCAATACGACTAAAATTCACGTCGAAGGGCTCATTTAGATTCTTCAAGATCCGCATTGCAGTGTAAAAAAACCAAGTAAGTGTACAGAGTGTAAAGAAACGTAATCGTTGTACAAATAATTCTACCAAATTTTCCAAATACCAAAATTTCGATCAGCAAGGCATACGAGCCAAAAATGTTTGTAGCCTTTATAGTACAGTCAGCGGTACAATTTCATAAAATAAAACAACTTGGGCGAGTGCTTGTGACATTTGTTCTAGTTTTGGCAAGCGATGCTTACACGCTCACACGGTTCTTTAAATTCGATATCCGAAATGTTCCTCCTATAATATATTGCCAAATACTTTTGGACGATGAACCGTGTTGTCGTAACACAAATTTTATTTTCCTGCAAATAAATGACAAAGCTTTAATGCCAAATATACGAATGTATTATATTATACCTAAATAGCCACGAAAGTGTATGCATGTGTGTGTAATTTTATGTGCATGTAAGTCAAGGAATTTGCATTAAAGGGGATTTCGTAGATTTTGGTTGGATCATGTGCATTTCTGACATAACTAATGAAAGAGTTCGTTATGAAAGTAAAACATTGTAATATGATTTAAAATTAATAGACTCAATGATGATAAAGAACCGCACAATATATCTTACTTCGCCGTCTTCCCTTTCTGAAATTATTTTCCTTACATTCCAAAGGTTAACTTTGTAGAAAAGACCTGAGTTTGAAAATTAAATTTTGTTCACGTAGCCGTCAAGACAACTTATTACTAATAATGTTATGTTACTTAGCGGTTAACAATAAAATTTTAATGTGACAAGTAGCGTGCTTGTAATGTAATCTATGTTGTAAGCAAACGAAAACTGTTCGAGTCACGTGGAATCGGGTTCTGAAACAAAACCGGAGGTTACCGAAATATTCAAACTACTATACCGCTGTTTTTTTATAAACTGTATTTCAATTTCAGTTGATCTTTGGTGTAATGTAAAAGTTTTTGCTTTAATTTAACAATTTTGGATGATTTGTATATCTTTTTTTGCAATATTTAATTGATTCATTATTATAAAAGCGATGGTTGAATGAAAATAGAGTCAAGAAATTAAGATAAAGATGGCGCTTATCAAAATGTACCTGTCCGATATTTTGTTTGAAAATGACGCCCTAGACCAAGATAGGTCTTATCGCCACTGCAGCAGCTGTCAAGCCTACAGAATAATGCCTACTGAGTTGGTTGTAAGGGGCGAAATAATATCGACCTTTTGAAGGTTCTTTTACCTAAGCGACATTTTCAGTGATGCAGTAACAATAAGAGTTTTATTTATTAGAAAAAAAACAGAAAATGATTGTAATGGGGTGAAATTAATACTCTTTTTCAGTTATTATCGACTTTTGTCTACGTAAAAGCGTTGCTTAGTCCAAATTGCTTCGAATATCTAGCAAAAAGTAACCTGTATGCAATAACCCCTGAAAGTAAATTAGTACACTCTTATCTGAGCAATGAATTATGTCAAATACTCAGGTTTAAACAACTTGTTACGTCACACTAGACATTGTAATAATAATAAATAGTACATTAAAGAAACTATCCATAATATTTTGATATAAATAATGAATAAAAAATATGCATTGACGAATTCTGCGATTTTCATGAATATTGAAAATTCAATGTATTACATAATACTGTTGACCCACCGCGAGCTGTGCACAGCAAGAACCGTCAATTTAATTAATTGCACACTGTTCGGTATGTTTGACTTATTATACTAAACTTACGGGGTGAAAATCGCTCGAATACGACCTGTAAATGGCCTCTGCTCTTACACTATACGTAACCGCTTTGACATAACTACCTCTTAGACATTACAGGCCCTTTCGCCCTTTCATAATTATTAAGGAATTTGTTTTTCAACTCAACCATATTCTACAGTAATTTAAAAACAACTTTAGAACTTTAGAAAACAACAGTATATTTTGGTATCGGTTTTATTTATCTTTTACGGTCTTGTTACGTATGTTACTTATTAATTAAAATACCTCAAGTATAACATACAGGTCTTTAAATGAAAAGTTAATTGCTTCCGTTTTTCATATCCATTTTTCATAAAGATACATACCTTCTTGTTGCCACTTGCCACACTCTTATCAGAATTAACTTTTATGCTACCAAGCGTTCGGCAAATAAATATCAATGAATATAACAGAAGGGTTATTCTTAAAAACAACAAGGGCTTGAGGCTTCATTTACATATATGTAGCAGAAGGAGGTATTCTATGGTATTGGTTATGAAATGATATTCCTTTTACTTTGCACCATGATATATTTCCAGTTCTCCTAACATTCACATCAATGTTCCAAAGTACTTCAACACTACGTGATCAATAATAATCCGTTCTACATTCTTGACAATTCCCTAATCTAAATATGACATGACATTTCTTATATGCCAGCCTCTGCATCAGGCAAGCGCTGTAGAATAAAGAGGTCCGTCCCTGGACCTTCACTGGAGATTCATGGCCTCACCGATACGGCTATCCTGACGTGCGCTCGTCCTCGTGCGTGGATTAATTTATCTTGGTACGTCATCACTGGATCAAAGCATGTGGTCTGCTCTAACTGCTGGGTCCGAAACACGTTGTTTTTGTGTTCACTCACGCGGCCATCGCTGACGACCCGCACGGCCTCGTGTGGATAATAAGAATTCTGTAAAAATAGTCTCAACAGTATCTTGCTCGGCTATTCTGACTACATTAACCTCACTCATATTCATTTTTATCATTCATCATTATTAATTTATAGTCAAGAATAATTCGCTCATTAAGTCTGATATTTTTTAAATGTGGACACTTCAAACATAGTGGTAACTATGGTCTGGCCATTTGGTTACCAATCTGGTTCATAAAACTCTACGAAACGTCGCAATTATGTCATTGTCGTCTGGTCCGGTTCAAACCCTGCAGACTCCTGGCCCAGTCTCTCCAAGACTCTTCAGGTACATCGCCCCTTCAGTTCTATGCTGGCCCGGACTCTATTCACACTTCTTTCCTTTTTTTTCATTTTTTTTGACACCTTTTTTACATCCTTTTTTTACTCAATTTTTTTTTGTAATTCCATTTTGTTACTAGGTACTCTTTTTTTTACCTTTCATTTTCACTTTTCTCTTTTTTCACTCTTTTTACACTTTTTTTTAGTAGGTACTATGTTTTTTACCTCTGTTTTTACTTTCCTCTTTATTTTTTCTCACTTTTTTTTACAATAGCCATTGTTGCGACACATTAAATCGATATCATCATATCATCATCATTAAACCTTCTTTTACTATACTACCAGACCGACCATAGTTTCTCTACGTGACTTACACCTGCAGCAGACATGTCTCCAAGCAAACCATCGGTTTCAGTGTTAGCTCCTGGGGTCTCTTGGTTTTTACGTGGTAGATCATTATTTCACGTCTTATCGATTTTCCGCAACTGTAAAATAAATAAGGTTAATTTGACTCGTATGATATCAGGTTACTCGTATGATAACACATTTGATGCTAGACTAAGGCTACTTATCTGCGATCCATACTCCTTCGGTCATCATGACACATTGGATGGCTTGGTTTATATGAACTCTAGCTCCACTGAGTCGCATCACTACGTTTTGCATTGTCCACGTCGATTATATTATGAACTTCCACATTCTCATTCCATCGCGTTTAGTATTGTTTCATTTCTCATTGTAAAATTTTCTTCAAATGTCATCCGAACTAGTGTCATTCCTCATTTATTTTCCGATTTGTGGGCATGTTTCGTCCATCACTTCTGATGTAGCAGAAGGAGGTATTCTATGGTATTGGTTATGAAATGATATTCCTTTTACTTTGCACCATGATATATTTCCAGTTCTCCTAACATTCACATCAATGTTCCAAAGTACTTCAACACTACGTGATCAATAATAATCCGTTCTACATTCTTGACAATTCCCTAATCTAAATATGACATGACATTTCTTATATGCCAGCCTCTGCATCAGGCAAGCGCTGTAGAATAAAGAGGTCCGTCCCTGGACCTTCACTGGAGATTCATGGCCTCACCGATATATACATATACTATAATTCACATAATACTTACACTAAGGTACCTATTTACACAATATTTTGTCTACCAAACGTTCCTAAATAAATAAACGAACAAAACGTCCATCTCCATAAATCCGTGTGTTTCCAAGAGATAACAGAGTTGTTTACAGGCGGCTTTTTGAATGTAAAGTGGGAACACAGTGGGAATGAAAAACGTTTCACCAAAAGTTTTATTTCACGCGAGGTCGCTACAGAAACATCACTGAAATATATCAACTCAAACGGATGCACTATCCGTGGGTACCCACTTTATTTCCCTTTCAATTTGACTGTACGAAATGTTCGATGTGGTCACATTTCATGAAATTGCCTTGGCGTTTGGTAATACTCGTATTGTACCACCATAGAGTTTTGACTAAAGAGCAGACAAGTTACCTAATGGTTGGTCACGTCACCATTGCCGACCTAAAATAGGCAACTTGAGTTTTTTTTATTTACTGTAAAATATTGATAAATCTTTAAGCTGATGTTGACTTGTGCATATTTAAGTAATTTCATCAATATTTTTGGCTAAAAACGTTTAAAAATATCCTTAAATTCAACAAAACCTACGAAGTGATAATTATAATCAATCATATATTTTTTATTTTTTATATAATTTTCTCAAACCGATTTAACTCACCGCTTGCCCAATCTTTGCAACGTATTCGGCACAGACATAGATTCCGGTATTGAATGTTCTTTTACTTGAATGGTCTCCTGTTTATCTTGTATTCAAACATCAGCAGTTTTGTACTTTATTTATTAACCGACTTCAAAAAAAAGGATCAAAAGAGAACTTAGCACCATCTCTCGGTAACTATAATAAGTGTACGATATAATAATGACGATTTTACTGCTGGACAAATGCATATTTTTATTCATATAGGTACTGATACATTTATGCACGTCATTTTTTGGCTTTTTGGAAAGTGCTTTGTCGTGGAGGAGAAGAAAAGCCTAAACAAACTCCTCAGCACATCTTTTAAAAAACACATATTTGCTATCTAATGATACAAAGATGTCATTTCTACACGTAATTATTATGTATTATGACGTTTTTTTTACCAGACGGCGAGAAGTAGAAAAAGGAAATATAATGGCTTTTGTAATAAAATTAAATTCATCCTTCACTCAAAAAACAATTACATTTTAACGTCGAGTCATAAAGTCTTTGTACAAGATTTGTCTCTTTTACTACCTCGATGAAATTCACTTTACGATTCAGATGAAAAATTGTTTCGGAGACGTACACAACGAGAAACAATTGAAATAAGAAATTGAAAACATCTAAATTCGTAAAACCCAATAGACACGCGAGAAATGACTCGAATAGTCGGCGATGACTTGTCAGTGGATACTTACAGTATTAAATCCTTGTACATTAACCCCTGTATGGTCGTTTAAAAGGTTTCTTCACCACGCGATCCTCATAGGAACACAAATTAAAGATCCCAAACAGTCAGGGTTTAAATCACTTGAACCCTTTTCATACATTTAGTTCTTAATGGCTCTGGAACATTTCTGAAGTGAATAATTACAACCACTCCTTAACGTGGGACTATAAAATATGATTAAGATACCCAGTAATACCTAAGATAAAGGTAAAGGCTTTGAAATGACACACATAAAAAATTTGCGTAAGAATTGCTCATCTTATCCAAATACAATGACAATACAGAATGGTTATTCAACCACCGATAAAGAAAAAATATCAAATATGTTTGCGGCCCATTTCTCATCTGTGTATGAAAAAGATGACAGTGACAAAAGTAAATTAACATGTTACGCTGAATCTCTTGATACAATAGGGGACATTCAATTTACATCAAAGGAAGTTGAAAAAAAACTAAAAAAACTTGTAATCTCAAAAGGAACTGGACCAGATAATATACATCCACTATTGTTAGTAAATTGTGCAGACATATTGGCTTCTCCACTTAGTTTTCTATTCAATCGATCTCTCCAGACAGGTATATTCCCCGATAAATGGAAGGAGGCTAGGATACTACCATTATTCAAAAATGGTAAAAAGGAGCTTATATCGAATTACCGACCAATATCAATTTTATCCACGATATCAAAACTATTCGAATCATTGGTCCATCCCGTTATGTACAATCATTTACATAAATATATTATTACTGATCAGCACGGCTTCATGAAAAACAAATCTACTAATACTAATCTAGCTCTTTTCACATCCGAAGTTAAAGAAGCAGTTGATCAAAATATTCAAGTTGATGTAGTATACACAGATTTTTCAAAAGCTTTTGACAAAGTCAATCACAGAATTCTTCTTGCCAAGCTGTTTGCGCTCGGAATTACTGGTAGTATGTGGGAATGGTGTTCATCATATCTCAAAAATCGAACTTCTAGTGTAGTAGTGGAAGGTAAACAATCTCTTCCTTTTCATGCTTCTTCGGGAATTCCTCAGGGATCAACTTTAGGACCTCTATTCTTTAATGTCTTCATAAACGACATCAAGGAAAAACTAAACTGTAAAATTTATCTCTTTGCTGACGATCTCAAAGTTATGTCACCTATTATTAATACCGCAGACGCAAAATACCTTCAGAATGATATTGACAATATTTATGATTGGTGTAATATTAACAAAATGTATTTAAATATTTCAAAATGCTACCATATTAAGTTCACCAGAAAACATAATTACTTAACTTCAGAATATTACATAGGCGGAAAAAAAATCCAAGAAGTTTCGACCATACGTGATCTTGGAGTGTTGATGGACACCAAACTTAAATTCTCAGACCACATTGACAATATTATACTAGAAGCAAACAAAGCACTAGGCTTTATACTTAGGTCCACGAAGAATTTTAAAAGACCAGCCACTGTCATTCAGCTTTATAACAGCTACGTAAGGAGTAAGCTGGAGTATTGTAGCATAGCTTGGTGTCCAACGTATAAAACTCATATGAACAGAATAGAACGGGTTCAAAAAAAATTAATGCGCAGCCTAGCATATCGCTTCAGGCCACCTAGAGATGTAAAGACTTACGCAGATAGACTAAAGCATTTTGGACTCGTGCAACTCAACACCCGTCGAAGTCAGTTAGATTTATTATTTCTTTATAAATTAATAAATAATATCACAGATTGTCAGGCCCTACTATGCATGGTGCAATATAATGTTCCAAGCAAAATACCGAGAAATCCATGTACTGTTTTCCATAATAGGCTGACCAGGACAAACCTTGGTCGCTCTTCACCTGTGGTCCGTATTTCTCGCCTGTATAACGAGTGTGCCAAAGGTTACTCAGATCTTGACATTCATTTTGATAGCATCTCTAACTTTAGACTCAAGCTCAAAAAGTTGACGTATCCTGATATATTTTGATTAACTTATGTTTGTCTTATTTCTGTTTTGCTTTAATTTAATTGTATATCTTAGTTTAATATTGAATTTAAATAATTTTATTTTTGTTGTGTGACTTCAATGTTATGTACCTATACCAATTTAATATTCATGTTATACTTGTGCCCTTAATTTAATTTAATTTAATTTCATGTTAACTTGTTTTATTTATATTTCTCATCCATATTAGGTTCAGTTTCAACATAGATTGTTTTTGAATTTAAATGTTAACTCAATGTTAGCTGAATATTTGATTTATATTTTGTAATAATATTGATTCTGAATAATTTTATTTTTGATGTTGACTATTTCACTTAAATTTTAAGTCCATTCTTATATTTTAATTTTGTGTTTAATGATGTTAATTTAAATTTTACTATTATATTATTTTGTTTTAAATATGTTGTAAAAATTCGTTAATCACAAAGCATGCTGTGGTTACCGGTTATAGTAAGAACAGTTAGTTAGATGTTTATATAAGAAAAAATGTTTCATAAAAATGTAAACGCTGTATCTTACGTTGGTAATCCTAAATAAATAAATAAATAAATAAATAAATATAAAATACAAAGGCCTGTCCAAGGTAAACCTTGGGAAACAAAAGATTTAATTTAAATTAATAATGAAGTACCTTCACCTTTATTTAGGTAAGTAACCATTATAAGCCTAAAAGAAGGAATGGGTAATAAAAATCTAAACTTGGTTTAGTTGTAGACTGTTTGATCCTCAGGGTGCTACGATAGGTATCCTACGGCGCTCTCTGACGTTGATCAGAGCAGAAGATAAATGGATATTGGTGGATGTTGAAGATCACGATTTTTGGGCTTAAAACAAACAATTTTTTAACCCCCGACGAAAAAGAGGGGTGTTATAAGTTTGATGTCTGTCTGTGGCATCGTAGCTCCCAAACGGACGAACCGAATTTGATTTAGTTTTTGGTGTTTAACTCCTTTATAATCGATTTTCATTTATAAACACGGGGTATGAAAATTTATGAGGAGTAAACTCAAACTTTCTCCGTTACGTTAGGGAACATACCAAAACCACGTGCCTCATTTAGGGGGGGGAGGGGAGTCTTCAAAACACCACGATTGGTCACAGAGGGGAGGGGGGTGTTTAGGTTTTTGTCACGTAGTCAATATTTTAGCAACCATTGCGCCACAAAGTCGTCAAATATAAGCAAAATTATTATTTTTTAACTCTGTTTTTGCAAAAAAGTATCGAAAACCGTATTTATCAATTACCACGTGAAAACTAGGGAGGAGGGGGGGGGGGTCTTCTCATATACTACGGATGGTCACGAAGGGGGGGAGGGGGGTAAAAAGTTGGAAAAAATGGGTTACGTGGTTTTGGTATGTTCCCTTATGCGTTAGTTTTGCAACTACCAACCAATAATCTAGATGGCGTGTTATTAATTTAATATTTATTTTATAATCGTTCGTAAAGAGTAAGAGCACTCAGTCGTGCGTCAGAGCTGACACACAATTTTTTTTATGTAAGGTGATTTAATCAAGAGTGTTCCTAGCTATGTTTAATGTTAATCAAACTGTAAGGGGTTTTTAAATTTCAATTTAAGATTACGTTGGAATTTACTGTGTATGCCAAATACTGCAGTAATACCCTAAAAACCTATGCATACATCAGGTTGATCATAAAGAGACGTGAACTATACGTGACACAGATGTGGGACGCGTAAAGTGATTCCCAATGGCATGTAAGTGAAAAAGGTATAGTAAGGTACCGTTATTTCTTCTGTGGTGAGGTCACGATTTAGAAAACTGTCACAGGAGCTATTGGGAATAGTAGTAGCTATTTTGTCTTCTGTGGTAGTAGTAAAGTGTATACGCGCTTTTCGGAATACGAAAGCGCTCATAAAATGTTCTACTATCAAACATGTTTGATTCATGTTGTCAATTCCATCGCCTTACATACTCACCTACATACTTCTCAAGGAAAATGTACCCAGAATCCTGACAAAGATCGAAAAAAAAGCACTGAGGATAGGAGTACTGTAAAGTTAAACTGTTATTAATTTTCCCATTTGCCATTTCACATTTCCCAATTGCATTTATGTAGTGTGTCAACCATGTGTGCAAAAAATGATTGCCTATGTAGACTTACACTGTACCTACTAGGGTTATGATACTATAATAGATTGTATACCTACTTACTAGAAGGCAGAAATGAACGGCATCGGAGTACGTTGATTCAATTAAAAGCTTTCAACAGTTTCAACTATCTATGAAGTTAGGCGTAACTTTCAATGCCGCTTTGCAAATACGGGCTAAGTTTAATCTATGTTAAAATATCTCTCGTTGGAACAGATTGACAGGATGTATTTGATATTCCAAGAGTAACTTAGTTCAGAACTTCTGATGGGGAGGTATAATTTGAAATGAATTTGTCCAGATATTTTAGGCAGTGTGTCGATGAGAAGTTATTGTATAACAGTTATATATTAGTTGGTCATTGTAATGATTGTCAATGAATTGTAATGACCTCGTATTTTTGATAAAATATAGTTTTTTTAATTTAGCCAAACGTCATTATGTCAAGATCATTCAGAGTGATAAATAAACACAGATTTGCCCGGGACAAATCTCAAGACTTTACCTTTCTGTTCTATCTGTCCTAACCAATATCCTGTACATCACCTTATTTCACTTTTTTATTTTTTTTACTGTGGTGTTGTTGTATGGTGTCTGATGTTACTTCTGTTATCCATTCTAGTCTAAATTAATTTATATTCTACTGAGACTTACTACTACGGAAACTTACTTGCGACTATAATTACAGTCTAGTAAGAAACAATATTGTCGCTGGAGTGGGAAAATAAGTAACTACATCACTAGGTAATGGGAGTATTAAAGTATTTAGTTGTCAGAGGAAACTTCAAGGCACTTAGAAACTAACGCTTCTGTAACGCTTGTCTAAAGTTCTATTCTTAATTGCGAGAACGTGTTTTATTAAGGCATTCTTCCTTTTGGTCTCAGCCAATATTGATGTAATTCGGGCTTCAACTATCTTGACTTTCGGCTGACCATTTTTTTTTGTGGTTAAAAGTATTTATGGAGCTACTTAGAGTAGATTTTGTTCTGTCTGAAAGCTACAAAATGTATTAATATAATTATAATTAAATAATTACTGAGGCTGGCACTTTATATTATGTTAATTTTCACGCATGACGACGTGTATGTACATGCACGAATATTTATATGTACATATACACGATCATATTACTATGTAATAAAATTTGTAGTTAGACTTGACGCGCCATCCATGATCCAGTGTGCATGAGATAACTATATGGCCGATAGCTATACCGTGGCCATACACGATCGAGTATACTGAATGCCGCGTCAAGTCCGCTTGACGCTTGATCAAGTACACATGATCGTATATGGCCTTCATTACTCATATTATGAATATCTTAAAAACGGTAGATAGATTTCAGAGTACTTTTTCACGTCAATTCTATTTACTCACCGAATAAAGGAATAACTAACATCATTTCAACTTTGAGAAGAAGCTCATTACTTTAACAAACAAAGTCTATTTTCTCTCTTTGTTGAAATTCCTTCCACTATTCCACTCAACCGGCCATCTTGCCAAACTCCACAAAAGCCTTTCGGCACACTCGACGCTGTAGCAATGACCTTGTGAAAAGTAGCGGAGAAAGGTCAACCGTTTCCGGGTTCAAATATTTTCCGCACGGCGATGTGAATCTGTAATAAACAATTTTATTGTTGCCTCTAAATAAAAAGTTTCCAGCCAAATGATGCCCAAAGCTTATAATCTTATAATCGTTCAGATCTACTCCTTAAATAACTAGTAACAACAGCTACTAATATTAGCATGGATTGGTAACAGATATTTTGATTATGTAGAGATCCGTTGAAGTTCATGATACTGATATTTTAATACTGACAATAATAAATTATCCCTAAAATGAATGATAAACTATCATGCGACGATGTTAGTCTTTGATCAAAACTCAGTAAGTGCTCACATTCAATTATAATACAACTAACTTGGCTATCATATCGACATTCCCAATTCCCTTATGGCATCCGTATTATTCCGTATACTGCACTAACTATTGGGAACAGTGGTGTCTATTAACGGACACTTGAACCCAATCTTACTAACTCTTTAATTAATTGGATTGCCAAACTCCGCACTTCGGGGTCTGATTGCTTCAGTGTAAAGTCCCTTGTCTAATATTGTAATGGAATAATGATAGGCACGAATCTGTGCGGAATCTTAGGTATATTTTAAAAATGTCATCTTTACATTGTTTGGATATAGCCAAGGCATATTCTTAGTATAATTACCTTATTTGAGTCTGCCTTGACTCGTCTAATAATGGCCCACTACTGAGCAGAGGTCTCTCTTGAGAAGGACTTGCCTAGTTACAGCTGGGAGCTTGAAGGCCAGTTCTCTCTTCCTTCCTTCTTTCTTCCTCCTTGGCTGGCAACGAACTGATGGTTTAGGGTTGTTAAAGAATATGGGTGATGGTGACCATCAGCTGACTGGTCTGCTGTTATTGTCGGCTATTCACAAAAAAGATTACTTTGTCATGAATTGTTATTTTTTCGTTATGTTTTAAAAGAAACTTAGTAATTTAATAACAAAGATGTCGTCGTACTAACTAACAGGTTGAGCGGCTTCCATGTTGTCGTTGACACACAGCTACACTAGAAGATAAAAATACCAAAATATGAATACAATTACAAGGAAGTAAAATATATATTTAAATTAGAATTTTTTACTGTTAATATCAACAGTTTGCGCCTATCCAACATTTTTACCAGCACCCAGGGCTGACTGCTAGAGAATTCTATTAGGCATTAAGTTTTTGCCCTTGTACACCCTAGATTTAGTTGTTGCAAAAATAAATAAATAAATAAATAAAATAAAAACAGACTAAAACACAAAACATCGCACGGTGGGTATCCATCCTTTGAACGTGAACATCGCCGGTACGGACGATGCTGTTTGCCTCGTCATTCGTTATGCGCACCGCAAATGAATGAATAGCTTGACGCGATCCCGACTGCCTATGACGTGTCTTCAAAAAAGGAGAGAATAAGCTTTTATTTTACTATCTTAGTGCGTCCACCATAATGGACCTCATCTTCAATGCCTTAAAAAAGAAGACTAAAAATAATAATAATATGTTTGTAGTTCCACGTCTTTACTAGCAATGTAACCACAGAATATGTGTTCGATTCCCAGCGAGGCAGACAAATGTTTGAATTAATGATGAGTTTAAATTTCTGTTTTCAGTCTGTGTGTGTGTGTGTGTGTGTGTGTGTGTGTTATCTGTGGTACCCACGATACAGGAAATCCTAGATAGAGTGGGGTTATGAGTGTGTAGCGTTTTTCACAGTAAATCCCATCATCAACATAAAGAAAGCTGTATGTCTGCGCCGGCAGTGTGTCCACGTTAAAGGGCGTAGAGCAGTATGAGCTAACAGGCCGCTTTGAGCTCAATATTAGCTGCAAGCGGCTGCCCTGTTTGTTCTTTGTTGGCTTTGTTGGCTTCACTAACTTTACTGCAGTGTTTCTTTCTTGGCGAAGCTAAAAGGTACTTTGTGAATAGCTCATGTTTTGTTAACCCCCGAAGAAAACGGGTGTTATAAGTTTGACGTGTCTGTCTGTGTGTCTGTGTGTTTGTGTATCTGTGTGTCTGTATATCTGTGTGTCTATATATCTGTTTGTGGCATGTCTATGTGTCTGTATGTATGTCTGTGTGTAGCTCCCAAAAAGATGAACTGATGAGTTTTTTCGTTTGAAATGTGACTTAATGGAAAGTGTTCCTAGCTATGTTTAGTGTAAAAAAATATCGGTTTTTTTTAAATTTTAGTATAAGATTATCGACTAAAATATTCTTTGTTGTATGTTTGTAAAGCTAACAATTAAACTTTATAAAATCAGCAGTCTAATATTTTAGACTTGACGCGGCATCCTGTAAATTTGACGGTGTATGGCCAGTTTGGCTATCTGACCATCTGACAGCTATCTCAATCAAACTGGACGCCGCCGTGCCGCATCAAGTCAAACTGAAAACTTGACATTGACATACATTTGATCGTGTATAGCCAGATTTATTTATATAAAAAACAATGGTTGAAGTGATAATTTAATAAAACTTTCAAATTTAAAAGTTGACAAATAGTAAAATTAAGTATTAATTCTTTAAAATAATTTTCGCATCTAAATTCAGATAAAAATTATATGAAAAATTATAAAGTACTTCAACACAAAATATCATTATGGTCCCACTGCAAAACTCTGAAAACTCTTTGTTAAGTTGGTGACAGTTCGTGGTTTTTTTATGTAACTATCCGACAAAAAGCTGGATGGATGAATGGTTGACCACGTTGGACGTGTGCGAATAAACAGTTCAACATACATTCGAGAGTAGTATTAAATATTATCATAGCACAAAAATTGATTAGAGACCCGCCACAATGAACAAAGGCATCCAATTTGTGAAAGTTAACTAAGGACCTCAAGTCTCGGTACAATGTACAATTACAATAATAAGCGTACCTGAGAGTCTAGTACAATAAATAAATTATAAATAGAAAAGCTTTGCTTGCCAATAATGGTCTTTAAACGACAACAATGAATAAACGTGTTCGTTGTTATTGTTCAGTCTGTTCTAATTAAGGTCATCTTTGCCTGCCTAAGTTTATTTATACACTACTGTTGCCCGCAGCTTTACATACGGAAATTATGTTTTAACTTATTCAACTTTTATCCTGTTTTCCCGGGAAACCTTTTAATTTTCTGGGATGAAAATTTGTCTAAAATATGACCCAGGGTATCAGTAACAACTTTACTAATTTTCATCAAAATCCGTTCAAGGGTTTTTATGTGATGCCCGGACAGACAAACAGACACTTTGAGTTGTATTAAAGTATACATTCCACGTTCTATACGTACTAAAACAGTTGCAATAAAACTATCATTCGGAAGACACGTCGTTTTCTTACAAATAATCCCAACAAGCAGAGAGCATCTTTGACGCATAAACAGTTATTGTTGCTATACGAATACGAGTAGGCGTATGTACCGGTAGTCGGTATTCGTCTTTTTTCCCGCACGCCTCTATAATTTTCAAGATTTTTATCATATGCATAATTAATATTCACTAACGTTCATGAAGGAAAATATCTTGATTAAACTTGTCTAATCAATCAATTATTTTATCCATTATATAAAATGGATAAATCGATATTCATACAAGTACGTATCGCACGCTCAGTGGAAAAAAGGCATAAGATGAAAGTTGCAAATTTATAGGAGAGCAAAAAAACTGTTAAAATGTCAGTAAGTAGTTAAAGGAATTTACATTACGATTTTGTGCACAAAACCGTCAAGTTTAATGATAAAAATTTGAAAAAAAATTAACGTAATAATATGCAGCTTTTGTCCATCTTTCCAATCATATTAATAACTAAAATTCAACGTAAGATGACTTATGCTTTTTTCTATTGAGGGTGCGATATCATGAGTGATGAGGCATTAGAAAAACATGACCCGCAAACCAACACATATCACATAATTTAGCTTCAGTCGAAAATCGAATCCGGGACTCTTCCTTTAGCTGGCTCTCCTACCAGTTGAGCTCCAGGGTCGTAACTGCTCTTCCTAAATAATTGTGATGCTATCATATACATGTAAGTCTATGGATGCCATTGCTTTATACTCCTTTCATTATACAAAAACACTAATCCCAGTAATGAGACAATTTTAGGTTGGGATGAAGAAGTATTTAAAAGATAACAAACCAATGTATCTTGAGAGACAATTCAAAGGTTAAGTAAAATGAGCATCTATTAATAAAGTCTTTGTGAATAGGATACTTTATAAGGGACAATACAGAATATGACGGATGATTAATCATAAAGTTTAAGTTTATAAAGATTCAGCGCAGAGCAATTTCAAAAGGCTCTTTGAAATGTGATGGTGATTATGTTACTCGTAACTTTACACTTCTAATATTTAGTTATGTTTTAAAAAATAAAGTTTGTGTTTTTAGTCCAACAAAGATAAAAAAGTTTCAAATAGCAGAATCACTTTCTGTACACGGGGAAGGTAAAGAAATAAAATAATAATAAAATGTAAAACAGAAAGACGAATAGAAGGAAGGGTTATGTTTATGTGGAATAAAAAAACAAATACGGTGGCTGTAAGATGCCATGGTTTGAAGTATCAAAAATAAATATAAATCAAATAATGTAATATGTGTATCAAATTAAACAGCTCACCATAACAATTTAAAAAAGGTTTTTTGATAGCAGGCGGGTGTTTTTTAATTTTTTAATTTATTAATTTTTAGATTTAATTATTGGTTAGCTGTCTAATAGACGTAAATGTATAGCTACATTTTTATATTAAGTAAAATGTAAGCCAGTATTGGATAAATTCGTATCGTAATATAAAAAGCAAATGAAAGAAGAAGCAATATGAGCCAAAATGTAAATCACCTGAATCTCATATGCACTTAAACGAGATTTTCGTTTAAACCAGATTATGGTTAGCTTGATATGCGTTGAGTTTTAATAAAATTTACGTTACCAAAAGTTCCACGTCTTGTGTTTTAAATTTAAATAATTTAGTACATGAACATATAAAATTTTAAATGAATTACCTATTATTATGTTCTAGCGATGTTTGGACAAAATGAAATCTGTGGGCGATAGTCAGTGAATTTTGTGTAACAAATTATATGTTTGTGTTATGATATTATAATAATATTTTGATTATCATCATCACCATTGCTGCAATATTGCCGCCAAAACTAGCAACCACCTTATAAAATTAAAAAATATTTGCAGTATTAGAGAGTTACTTAGGAAGCAGGTGGCATAAGCATAGGTATGTACGAGTATATGGGGTGACACGGGATTCTTCAAAAACGGTGTAAAAAGCGTTCTTCTTCAGGGCCGGCGTTGCATTGGCCATCCTTCTGGTGTTGCTCATGTCCTTATGCGACGGTGACCACATGTCTTATCATATGAAAAAGAGAATTAAGCTGGCATACTGTCATTATGGTCTTCTATCCGAATTTATCCATTTCATTCTTGGCTGGCAACGAGCTCGGTCGTTGGTTTAAGTTGTTGAACTGGATAGTTTGCGGGCCTGACTTTGTAGTTGGGATCCTCTGCCCTATTAATTTGGCTAGTTTCCTAGCTTGAAATATGTAGTATCGATCCTCTGCCCTGTAGCCGTAGTCCAAAAAAAATCACCTGGTTCCGTCTTCTTACACATCCGACTCGAAGGACCATGATAAAATCGATTTAATTAATTGATCCGATCGGTTAAAACTGTTGACAGAATAATATTTACATTATTATCGGTTTTCTGATAGATATATGTTTTCTTTCTTCAAGTTGCGAGGGAGAAATTGCTTTTTGTATTTGTTCTCCATACTTATTCGGTATTTTATTTGTTCTTTTTACTTGTACTGTTATTTGTACTGGCAATGGGCATGAAAAAGTTTAATAACAATACCGATAGAATAGTCCACTGAATTCGGATGTCTTCAAATATGAAACATAAGAAGTTATTACTTAAAAAATAATGTGAAAAAGTTAACAAGTTTCAAAGACACCTAATGTCTTATTAAGCATGCCTTTGCTATTTCATTTTCAAATAAAAGTTAAATACGAAAAGATTGAGTCCAAAGGGACGTTTCTTTTCAGTGAAGACATAAATCTCAGCGAGGGACATCCTCAACCCTCACATTGCAGTTTAATAGCTCTCGGGGGCCCGGCAGGGTGGAAACGAATTACGGTGGTAAATGCTTTTTGCTTATTCCATTATCATATTTATTATTTGATGTTATAGCTCTGTTTATAAACTAATGGTTCACTACAATCCCACCTGATGGTAAGTGGCAATCGAGTCGTTGGTTTCTCAGTAGAAGTTTATTGACTTGAAGACACATTATAATTGAAAGATGTATTGTATCCAAAAGGTTGTTATATATTAATCATAAGTATTTTATTGCACCATGCTTACAATAGGATCTTAAATGGATAATATGGACTGAGCAGTGATAGACTAGTGGTTAGAAAGTTGGTCTCCCGAACGCGGGGGCCCGAGTTCAAGTCTTGTCTCGGCGCTTTGCTTCTGACAGACAGACAGACGGACAGACGGACGGACAGATGGATGGACAGATGGACGGACAGACTGACAGACGGATGGACAAACGGACGGACAGACGGACATACAGACGGACGGACATGATGAAATTATAAGGGTTCCGATTTTTCTTCGGCCTATGGCCTAAATCCAATAATGGGCCAATCATTACGGAAGGTCCTAGAAAACTTAATTAGCGAAATAATTAGCGAAAGCCTGCGTCCGGTAATGGACTTCTAAAGATATAGTAGTTTTATTTGAAACATTTCCACCAGTTTTTCAAAAAATGATTATCCAAATGGAGTGTGAAATGAGGCAAAATATTTGCAACACATATTGTAATAAAAAGATAGATGGTTATTGTTCTAACTTCCGTAAAGAAATCATGCATAAAACGGTATTTTCCGTTTTCCGCATCGCTCAAACTGATTTGAGGAGACTGTCAATAGATTTACTGAACGGCTCTTTACACTTTGCCGTTGAGGGGCACTTCATCAATCATGACGTTCATCCTTCAAACGACGTAGCTTAGACGACTATGAGCACTCCATCGGTATTTTTAACAAGGTTCTTCCTCAAGTATTATACATTAAACATATTGGTATCTGTAAAAGATTTTTGTTTTTAAGAATTTGCGGAGTAAGTCTTCTGTACCAATAGGTACATACTATTGTGTATTCTGTGGTAATACACTTAGTAAAGTCGAGAAAATCACGTAGTACAGGAATAAATATTCTATGTGTGAAAAATTAAAATGAAAATCTGTAATGGTGGTTTAAAAATGAATAATTATGACAAAGTTAAAACAAGAGAAATAAATGCACAAAGCGGCCTTATTCCTTAGCAGCGATCACATCCAGGGAACATAAAGCTTTTAATTAATTAATTAAATTTATTTTAAAGGAGCTGCATGTTTTTGTTTTATTTTTAACTTAAGAATCTGTTTTTTTTTTCTGTTTTTTGTATGTGTTCGTGGCCTTACAAATAAACATTTTTCTATTCTATTCTAAATTTTATAAAAATTATCATCCTTGTGTATTTCAATACAATATGTTCGTCTCACTATTTCTCTTAACACTTCTCGATATTTTCAAAGTCTATTCAATTGTATATTTAACATGTCAATTCCAAATGCTTAACTGGTACGACACGACAATTACTCTTACAATACGATAGTGGGATTATGAGCAGCGCTCACACTACTACAGTTGTAGCGAAACTTGCGTGAATTATCGCCCGTTGTGGTTTCCTGCCATCTGGAATGTGGAGCTAGCTCTGACAAGGCGATTCCTGAGCCATTTGTCGGTGTTATACTATACATGGTTGAAACTTTTTATTGTAGTTTCTGTCTAAAACTGTAATGTTTTAACACAGCACTGACGGATATAAACATTAGGGCAGTGAACGAATAACTATACGAGTATATCAGTTCATAAGCCATTGTACTTTACATGTAGGCTTCGGGAATAGTTTGACTACATTTAAGATTCAATTTTATTTTATAGATAGAACCTCAATATTCACGAAAAAAATATTATAAAAATAATAATCTTCAATTTAAAAACAAAAATTGATAAATAAAAATCATTATCAAATATCCCACCAAAAACGTCACGTGATGTCAATATCCGATATTCAATACTGTCTACTGAAGTTTGTTGAATTTCCATATAAAATAGGAACAATGATGTCATATTCTCAAAATGGCGTTTGAGGTCACGTGACAGTGAGTAGGTACACATTTTAACTTTTTAAATTATTAAGTTAGTATTAGTCTACATCGCAACAATCCGCGGTTAACATGTATGATGGTATATACTTTAAACATGCACGGCACTTCCCTCCTTATAACGGAAACATGCACTACAATAATTGAAAGTATATACCAACATACATACCAGCACCAACACGTGTTTCGCCCCAAAACGGAGCATCCTCAAGGTAAGTTGACTCCACAATGGTCAGTCGGAAAGATTTCCGACAGATTTATGTTGGGCAAAAAATGACAAATGTCATATTACACATGCCCCACCGTACTACACTTACCACCTTATTACAGTTAAGAGTGTTTTCTTATATGTTTGTAAGAGTTTATTAAAATTTTATATGTCTTCACATTTATCCAACAAACTGTCATATATAACGGAAAGGTCCAGAAGGTCACAAGTGAACTCTTTATAAGGCAGAATAATTTCCCTGCGTCGTACAAATGTACCATTTCCTCCATTAGCCCGCGTGAAATATTTTCCTTCTGGCAGAGAGCGACACGCACATTAGGATGTTTAAGATTTACGTGCGTTTATAAAAAAAACGTTTTATATTTTATACACGTAAACGCTTACTGCTAACGAAATAAACGGTGAGGTACGAAACAGAATCGTGTGGAGTACTTATACTGCTTATTGTAAAATAAGTAAACTTTAATGCTTTCAAAATTCATAATAATTTATGATACACTTATGCACGTCATTTTTTGGCTTTTCGGAAAGGTGCTTTGTCATGGAGGAGAAGAAAAGCCTAAGAAAAGCCTTTCAGAAACTCAATTCACGTTTAACAATAGATATGACTGTGATTAGATAGTTGCATGACCACGTAGGATTCGAATTCGGGTCCCCCTGTTTTCGCACAGGTACAAATCTACGTATAAACCACAATACGGAATGATAATAATAAACGGAACCTTAAACACAATAGCATATTTTGATGACAACTTGTATGGCACTACAGATTTTATTAGGTACTCATTTTTGGTTATAAAAGGCTAGTATAAAATAAAATCTTTTCATCCGCATTTGGATTATATAGTGAGTTGATGCCGTAACATAAAATATATCCACTAATGGAAACAGAAAATATACAGTACTGCAATGTGACATTCGGCCTAATGGACTGTTTCGTTTATCCTACACGTCTTTATAGGCGTGGGAAGGGACACAATAGTACAAGGATACCGTTGAGTGTATATTATTATAAGTGTATTTACTTTACTATTCACAAGGACTCTTATTATAATAAGACACAATCTTATTATATCGCACCCTCAGTGGAAAAAAGCATAAGTCGTTTTACTTTGAATTTTAGTTATTACTATGATTGGAAAGAGGGACAAAAGCTGCATATTCTCTTTTTTTCAAATTTTTATGATTAATCTTGACGGTTTTGTGCAAGAAATCGTATGTAAATTCTTTTGACTACATATTGATATTTTAACAGTTTTTTTGCTCTCCTGTAAAATTGCAATTTTCATCTTATGCCTTTTTTCCACTGCGGGTGCGATATAAGAACAAAGGTGATAAACATACGAGCTGTAAACAGCTGTAAGGTGTAAACAGTGATATAGGTACATACGGGTTTGTTTAGAGCAGTGGTTTTTAAGTTTTAACATTTACGGGATGAGGGACCGTGTGACTAAATTCCTGTCTGGCCATAGACCTGGTCAACTCCAGCTATGCCTCGTTCTTCAGTAAAAGTTGGAAGCCATCGATATTTTTTTAAGTGATTTTTTTTTATATTTTTTTATATATATATATATTTTTTTCCTATTTAATATTTTTCGGATTTACTTAGATAACTTAGCAACTACATATCAGATATTATTAATTTAATTTTTTATGATTTACTTAGTTATAACTTATCAACTACTTATCAGATATTATCAGAAATAGTTTTTGTCCGAAAATATTTCGCTAGCTTTCTGATGGGTAATATCGCCCTAATCGGCTAATGTGGGTATAGCGTCGACATTTGGGCTCGGATCTCGGTTCACAATGATAACGATACTAGGAGCTTAGGTCATTGTCCGACACATTGCTTTAGTAGAGACTGGGCAGGGCACAAGTCCATGAGAACATTAGACAAAACTTTCAAGTTACCTCAGAACGTTTCCTTCACTGAATTTTGAATACGCATCGTTGAAAATTTCCAGGTGCGCGCAGAATTATGTATGCGTAAAGATTGACTTTAACGCCACTATGATTTCCCTGTATAATTTAATAATTGTATAAATTATCTTAACATTTTATCACTCGATTGCTTTATCAGAAACAAATAAGATTTACACGTAGTTTGCAACGCAAGTATTTGGTCAGCGGTTCTACCTCTTTTAATTTATGACAGTACCCGGATGACCGAGCTTTGCTTGGTTTAGTATTGCTTAACAACGCCATTTACTGAAGTAGCTTTAGTATTGCTACTTGCCAATAGATGTCAGGAAGAGTATATTGTAGAAGTTTATCATTGCCTGAAAACACCGATATAACGACATTTTCTATTAATCCTAGCTAGATCGGTTTATCGCCCCCGAAACCCCCTATATACTAAATTTCATGAAAATCGTTGGAGCCAATTCCGAGATTCCAATTATATATTATAACTAGTCCAGCCATAAGTTCTGTTACAAATGAAAATGCTTTTTTTTAAATGAAGTAATGTAATATTAATAAAATGTATACCTACATATTTATTAAAGTCTCAGCAAAAAATAAAAAAATATTCTATTCGAAATGGCCACCTTCGGCTTTTATACAGGCCTTTAATCTGTTTGGCCACGAATCTATGGATTTACGCACTGTTTCCAAAGGAAAGGATCAATTTTTTCTTCCATACAACCGTGGCCCAAACATGTACCTTGTGTACCTTGATATATTTTGGTATAAAAAATACGCTGAATTCAAAAAAAAAAATGAATCAGAATTTATTATTCATTTGTACTTACCACTCAAAATTATCGATCAAAGATATAATTAAGCGGCAACACAATTATTGTTCATGGCAATAATATACTTTTAATGTTACGTATTTTATTCTCGGATTTAATAAAAAAAGTAGGACTGATCGGCTTATATAGGTGTACAAAACAAATAAAAAGATTCTTTTGTAACCAATTAATTAAGATCACATTATAAATACATTCAAATATGTAAAATGCTGGCTAAAAGACCATTAGCCAAGCCGATGAACCAAATACTTAATACTTACTTATACATAAATACTTAATCTATGCGATAAACAAATGTGAACTGTCATCAACTGTCATCCATGCCGCGATTGACATGTCAACGTCATCTTGTTTATTCCGTTTCTGTGTTTCGTTTGATTCGCGTCTCTGGAGTGTTATTTTGTGTTTTGGATTCTACTACCTAATAATTAAAAATAAAATTATTACGATAAAATAATTCATTTAAGTAGATTGAAATGCAAACAAACAACCTGCAATGCAATGTCACTGTCACAGAACACTATGTCACTGTCACTTTGATAGTTGTCAAATCAGGACAACGCACGTTTTATTGAACGCAGTTTATGATATTTTGATATATATTTTTTGACGATTTAAATGCAATTTAATATATTTAGATTATAGATTCCACTTCTACAAAATTTAAGAATTTTTTTGGTATAACTTGTACCTCGGTACATACTTGGGCCAAAAACTGAAGGTCTCCTTTCGCCACTGCTTGCTCCAAAGATTTTTTAAGAGACTCAATGTCGCCGTGTCGTTTAGAGCAGGCCATGTCCTCTAAAACTGACCATAATTTGAAGTCTAAAGGGTTGAGGTCTGGGCTAGATGAGGGCCAGTCTTCAGCTCTTATAAAGTCCGGAACATTGGTTTCAAGCCAGGCTTGGGTAGTTCGTGCCTTGTGACCAGGTGCAGAGTCCTGTTGGAAAGTCCACGGTATATTTTTAAAAAGAGTATTGCTGAGAGGTTTCACAACATGATCCAAGACTGTATCTTGATACACTTTGACTGAAGTTTTCACTCCTTTTTCACAAAAATGCAGTTTTGTGACTCCTTGATAAGACACGCCCCACCAAACCATCACTGACGCAGGATGATGACCACGTTGTACCTTCCCGACCACTTGAGCAGCTTCTTTAGAACTGTGAGCGTGCACTTTATCATTTTGCTTATTGTAGTGTTGTACAATCGTGAAAATTTTTGTTTTTTTGAAATTAATTGTAAAGATTGATTTAGGGCATGTCCTGTATATCGACGATAAGCACCGAGCTTCAGGTCTTGTTTTATAATACGCGACAGAGTCCTAGCGGGAATCTTCATTTCTCGCGATAAGATTTTTTGCTTACTAATGGGGTTTCGACGAATTCTGGCTTTAACAGCATTAACAGCCTTCGTAGTTCTAACAGCACGCGGCCGCCCCGATCTTTTCTGGTCTTCGACAGACGAAGTGTTGTTGTATCTGTTGATTGTACGATATACGAACATACGGCTGATACCAAGCTTTTGAAGTGTCTGGAATATGACCGACGGCTCCATACCCACTTTGTGCAAGGCGATCACTGCAATCCTATTTTCTTTAACACCCCATTCCATATTGTAATTTGATAATGAACACGAAAAAGTATGTGAAATGGCGCGAAATCGAAAGAAGTTTTTAAAATAATATACGTCCCAAATTCAAAATAATTAAAAAGCTGAAAAAAAGAAAATTTTTATGTAACAGTATTTATGGCCAGACTAGGTATATGTAGCAGAAGGAGGTATTCTATGGTATTGGTTATGAAATGATATTCCTTTTACTTTGCACCATGATATATTTCCAGTTCTCCTAACATTCACATCAATATTCCAAAGTACTTCAACACTACGTGATCAATAATAATCTGTTCTACATTCTTGACAATTCCCTAATCTAAATATGACATGACATTTCTTATATGCCAGCCTCTGCATCAGACAAGCGCTGTAGAATAAAGAGGTCCGTCCCTGGACCTTCACTGGAGATTCATGGCCTCACCGATACGGCTATCCTGACGTGCGCTCGTCCTCGTGCGCGGATTAATTTATCTTGGTACGTCATCACTGGATCAAAGCATGTGGTCTGCTCTAACTGCTGGGTCCGAAACACGTTGTTTTTGTGTTCACTCACGCGGCCATCGCTGACGACCCGCACGGCCTCGTGTGGATAATAAGAATTCTGTAAAAATAGTCTCAACAGTATCTTGCTCGGCTATTCTGACTACATTAACTTCACTCATATTCATTTTTATCATTCATCATTATTGATTTATAGTCAAGAATAATTCGCTCATTAATTCTGATATTTTTTAAATGTGGACACTTAAAACATAGTGGAGAGAACTATTGTCTGGCCATTTGGTTACCAATCTGGTTCATAAAACTCTACGAAACGTCGCAATTATGTCATTGTCGTCTGGTCCGGTTCAAACCCTGCAGACTCCTGGCCCAGTCTCTCCAAGACTCTTCAGGTACATCGCCCCTTCAGTTCTATGCTGGCCCGGACTCTATTCACACTTCTTTCCTTTTTTTTTCTTTTTTTTGACACCTTTTTTTACATCCTTTTTTTACTCAATTTTTTTTTTGTAATTCCATTTTGTTACTAGGTACTCTTTTTTTTACCTTTCATTTTCACTTTTCTCTTTTTTCACTCTTTTTTACACTTTTTTTTAGTAGGTACTATTTTTTTTACCTCTGTTTTTACTTTCCTCTTTATTTTTTCTCACTTTTTTTTTACAATAGCCATTGTTGCGACACATTAAATCGATATCATCATATCATCATCATTAAACCTTCTTTTACTATACTACCAGACCGACCATAGTTTCTCTACGTGACTTACACCTGCAGCAGACATGTCTCCAAGCAAACCATCGGTTTCAGTGTTAGCTCCTGGGTCTCTTGGTTTCACGTGGTAGATCATTATTTTATGTCTTATCGATTTTCCGCAACTGAAAAATAAATAAGGTTAATTTGACTCGTATGATATCAGGTTACTCGTATGATAACACATTTGATGCTAGACTAAGGCTACTTATCTGCGATCCATACTCCTTCGGTCATCATGACATATTGGATGGCTCGGTTTAGGTATATGAACTCTAGCTCCACTGAGTCTCATCACTACGTTTTGCATTGTCCACGTCGATTATATTATGAACTTCCACATTCTCATTTCATCGCGTTTTGTATTGTTTCATTTCTCATTGCAAAATTTTCTTCAAATGTCATCCGAACTAGTGTCATTCCTCATTTATTTTCCGATTTGTGGGCATGTTTCGTCCATCACTTCTGATGTAGCAGAAGGAGGTATTCTATGGTATTGGTTATGAAATGATATTCCTTTTACTTTGCACCATGATATATTTCCAGTTCTCCTAACATTCACATCAATATTCCAAAGTACTTCAACACTACGTGATCAATAATAATCTGTTCTACATTCTTGACAATTCCCTAATCTAAATATGACATGACATTTCTTATATGCCAGCCTCTGCATCAGACAAGCGCTGTAGAATAAAGAGGTCCGTCCCTGGACCTTCACTGGAGATTCATGGCCTCACCGATATACACCGTTATTTTTAGTATATGCGAAAGCTGAATGTATTTTGATCAGAATCAGTTGCTGAATCGATCGCAATAATTTTTACACCATGTTATATTTTGTCCTAAAAATATTTTAAAATTGTTACAAGTTGGACACCAATGCAAAACATCGTTATTACCGACCATCTTGCCTTGGCGGATAGTTTCAACTTTGTTGGTTATAATAACAACAAAATAAGATTTCACATAAACATATGGCATGGGAGAACTACTACTAACATCTCAATTTTGTTAACTTATACATAAACTGTTATTCGGTTGCGTTGACAACCGAGATTGTTTAAGATTGTCACACAGAGTACTTTTTAATCACTATGGATTGTCAAGTCTGGCGTTTTGCTTGCGCTCTCATAATAAAATTATTATCGTGTCGTAAAAAATTTGGAAAATGAGTTTTCAATACAGTAATGAGCAGTACACAGAAATGGTACTCGAAGTGGTGTAAGATGATAATGGCAGTGCATGGCAGTGCGACGGTACGAGGAGCAATTTGGTGTAAGAGTGTCGTAGAACACCATGCTTTCCGGCACACAACGCTTAAGTTACTACGGGTAGTTCCTGCCTCCTATCGCCGTTAATCGAGGTGTGAATCGCATTCCGACGGCAGTACAACAAGGGATTTTGGACTACATAGCCTACAATCCCGAGAGCAGCACAACACATGTGCTTGTTTGTGCATAAGGCAAAATGGGGGACACTGAACAATTATGTATGACTTGTGTGAATGATTCACTATGAAAAATTATTAAATACATTATTGTAAATAATGGGGATTAATATAAACACGTCAAGATGGTTGACAGTTAACTGCGGCGGTCGCGAATTGACGCGGGCCGCACGCTCGGTGACCATGTTTATGCGGGGACAATGGAGAAACACAACAAGCTTGTAACTTTGTGAGTTTTCAAGATACACCTTTGAAAATTTTTATGTAGATTATTTAGGCGAAAATATTTGACATGTGTATAGGTTTTTCTATCAAGAAAGAATAACGTTGTATATATACTCGTACAAGAATTGCTCGTTTATAATTTATAACATTATTATATTATTACTTTGAATGATTCCAGGGTCTGCTGACCATAGGTTAAAAACCACTGGTTTAAATATACATATAGTTTTTTTCTGAAGCACAGATTTCTATTTAGGATGAAACCCAAGCAGTAAGAATGAGGCCTTATGTATGTAGTTGTAGATGGAGGCAGTCAATCGCGAATGTCGTCACTAAAACTTTTATAACCCTTTCAGTTATTATTCTCTTTTCTACCATCTCATGTTAAGTTTACTTACCCAAAAGTGTACTACAAGCAAATTCAATCCCTGTATTCATAAAATACTTTATGATAAGGTAATAAATGGCTACTAGTAGTAAAAGGAGACTGAAGTAATCTGAGTAGAAAATAGAAATCCATTTACTGATAATATCAAGTTGCAGTGTGGAACGGATTTTTCTTCATCCATTATCTGAAATACGAGTACAATACTTAGAATAGGCTTAACACTTTCGCCTGAAATGGAATGTTCTTCCTTTTCTTGTCTTAATTCCTAGTTGGCAACGTAAAACCATCTTTGATGCCATTGATGTTGCTGCCGGATGTCCTTGGACAATGGTGAACGGTGACGTACCATCGAGTGGGTCCTCTGTTCGTTTTTCAGCTAATTACATAAATAAATAAACGCTCCTACACTCACACCCCCCACCAGGTTTTAACCTGTGTCGCGCGTGGCATGGACACATATAACACATCACAATAACATCCATGACCCGTGTACAAATATTTATCTGTCGCATAAATATCGGGAATCAAACCCGGGAACTCTCGCTTGGTAGGTAGCGTCGCTACCAACTAAGCTACAGGGTCGTCAAGAAAGACTATAATTATTTTGTCTCCTACGTCGTATAAAACCCGAACCTAGCAGGACATTATAATGTTGATAAAGAGTAACCTGATTCCAAGTAACCAAGAAATAGACGTAGAACGAATCTCATATTACTAGTCTCTGAAGTCGGGAAGTGATTAGTAACCCAACTACCAAAAGCTAATGAAGATTGAATGAACGATTAGGGAGTTATAATAATATGCAAATTGTGTCACATGATGCATTTCCAAGTTAGTAACATACGAGCGTCGCCGCGTCGTTCGAGATTTACGATTAATAACATACGAGAATCTATCTATACTAATATTATAAAGAGGAAAGATTTGATTGTTGGTTTGCATTGAATAGGCTCCGAAACTACCGAACCGATTTGAAAAATTGTTTCACTGTTGGGAAGCTACACTATCTCCGGGTGACGTAGGCTATAATATTTTACATTTTTGGAACGAAGTTCCTTATCGCGCGCTATGAAAGGGGGCTAGACGGAAAATTTTCTTACGAAAAGTTGCCACGATACTTTTTGAAGTGATTCAGAGAGTTTTACAGAGATCACACAGAATCACGCTAGCGTGATTCAGAAAGTTGTACAGCGCCATCTCTGTAAAACTTTCTGAATCACTTCAAAAAACAATACTTAAATCGAAAGGAACTTCGTTCCATCCGGGTGTCCCTTGACACCTCTCATTTGAATTATTTTTTATTATTTTTCCCGAAGCGAAGCAAGGGTGATCTCCTAGTACTATAATAAAACTCAAAGGGCAAATTTTCTGTACATTGAATATTTTTTAAATATTTAGATTAGGGGCACTTCAATAACGTGTTAGAGCACAAAAGTATTTTTTTAGAATTATTGTCTGTCTGTCTGTTTGTCTGTCCGGGCATTACATGAAAACTCTGGACGGATTTCGATGAAAATTGGTAAAGTTGTTACTAAGACTCCGAGTCATATTTTAAGACACATTTTATCCCGGAAAATGAAAAGATTTCCCTTGGAAACGGGATTAATGTTTGTATGGAACATTTGATTTTCAAAGGAGAATGCCCATTTAATATGGAGAAATGTACTGACTTTCACATTTAAGGGAGTTATGTTGCGCCAAAAATCGGCGCAATATAACTCCCTTAATGAAATGACAACATTACGAATTTTTTCGCCTAATAAAGAAGTCAATGAGTCCTAACTAAAAAGTGTAAAATCCCGACTTTTAATCCTTCTATGGTGTAGTTGTATTACTTTTAACACCATTCTAAACTACTAAGCTTGCTTTTTTCTTTTTATTTTATTTTACGCAGTCTGGTTTTTTGTTTTTTAATTTTTTTATACATTTTGTTTAAAACACATACTCGACTTCATAGTATTAGTACCTAGTGTTAGAACAGCTTAGCATGTACACACGTCTTTTAAACTTCAAAGTCCATACAATATTATAAGCTGAAACCCACTAGTCTTCAGAACCGTCGGCGTGAGATATAGTGTTTCAACGTTAATGGAGGGAAAGTTTTCCTTGCAATGCAACGCGACACCGCGACAAATAGATCGATTTGCCGGCTTCGTTAGTGGCTTGGATGGTGTATGTTTACTGGCGTCTTTAGTTCTCAGGAACGTTTTAGAACATGACACGATCACTGAAGAAAAGAAGTAGGCGATTTAACATTACATTTAAATATTTTAACATTTTTATTTTTGGGAGCAAAGCAGCCAATATAGAACCAATTTTCATACTCCAGAAAAGGGCTGTTAGGGCGTATCTTTGCGTGAAAAGTTCAAGGAAATAGGTATACTTACAGTAGCTTCCCAGTATATCTTTAATAATGTAGTTTTTATACGGAAGAATATAAACGCGTATAAACAAAATTTTGATATTAATAATCGCCAAACGAAAATAATGCATCAATTAGTTACGCCTTCGTTCCGCCTAAGTAAAGTGCAGCGATCTTTCATAGGGCTTGGTATACATTTCTATAATAAAATCCCAAAATTAATACTTGACTTGCCAATAGAAACTTTCAAAAAACGTGTAAAGACACAATTGTTGGGCAAGGGATATTATAGTGTAGACGAGTATTTAAATGACAAAGACGCATGGAAATGACCAGCTCTGCAACCAGTTCCGCTCAGAATAGTAAATACTTTTGTGTTATTATCTTTTTTTTGTAATATTTTTTAAAAGACGTGCTGAGGAGTTTCTTTAGGCTTTTCTTCTCCTCCACGACAAAGCACCTTCCGAAAAGCCAAAAAATGACGTGCACAAGTGTATCAGTGATACCTATATGAATAAAAATATTTTGACTTTGACTATGAAAAAAGGTGGCTACCTGATAGTAAATTTAAGTGTTCGCCACCGCCTTTGGAGGTGGTCAATTTGAGTTTGCATAGCCAGAAAGAGAACTCTGCTTACACTTCTGTAGGTACCTAGAATTCCATGCCAGAGCTTCAGGATGCCCTGAAAAGAAAGTTCGTCGTTGTGTGTTAGTAAATCACATTTAGAACACGTTCCTATACAGATTGACTTGAGCCAAAAAACCTATATGATTAAAATAATTATAAAAAATACATATACAGTCTGGCAAACATTTGTATATGCAAAAGGAACAATTGACGTACCCTGTGAATTTTGAATTTCATGTTTTATTCATTGACAACTCTTTGGCTACAATCGTTGATTGGCAGAAAATATTTTTCACTCTTTTATATTTAATCTAACAGTTAACAAATTATCTTTATTATTTGTATTTGTTAACAACAAGAATAGTTGCTGAGTTCCGAAAAAGCTATTTTCTTTATTACTTGATTTTTAAGAACTACTTTACACTGAATTAGGATAAAAACTATCCGAAGTCGATTAATGATTTCTATGTTAAAGAATATGATTGATATCGGACAGAGACAAAAGATGGTAGAATTTAATAATAATGGGAATTGATGGATAGAGGTCAACTTTGCTCTGCGAGGAATTTTAATATAACGCTGAAAAGATAGGGGCAGCTATCTATGCACTTAATAATAAACTGAAGAACGATTTCTATCTGTAATTTAAAATTTATATTATCGCGAACATCCTGTATATGTACCTAATACTTTAACGTGCACACCTACACACACACACACACACACACACACACACACATTCACATTCACGCGCAAAGACTAACTTAAACGCAAGCATCCTGGCAAATTGAAATATAATATGTAAGTACCTTGTATTTATTTAATTATTTTCTCATAAAAAAAGTTTTGGGCAATACTCACCGGCAATGTTTTTATTCAGCAGATAATTTCATTATATTCGATTACTCCGTTTCTGTTCGACCCAGCTTCGTTATGTTGTTGTACCTAGTTTAGATGTCTTAGTTTACGTTGCCTTCCTTGTGTACAAGTAGTTTTTTGTATATTTGTTTAATTAGATAGTATTTTTTCATTGATAGGACAGATAATATGGTTACTTATTTAGTATTTATATAATTTATTGTGTTCACCTCATTAATTTAATTTAGAATTAGCAAGTTCGCCATGCACCTGCGTGCGCCCCCGTGACACCGTAGGTCACATTGAAAAGCAGCGGCCCTCGCCGAATGTCACCTTTTTTGTGCGTTTAATTTTTAAGCATAGACTTGTTATATTAATTTTAGATTGTTGTGTCTTTTGCAGTGCCATGCACTGAAATAAATGTTTTTTTTTCTTTCTTTCTTTAATATATTATAGGCGCCTAAAGCCCGTATTAATAAACCGACCTTAAGATTCCTGCGATCTCCAAATTCCATTTGAGACGCTGAAATATGTCAGAGCTTGAATGTGAAGTAAATGTGACATTTGTATGATCTGAGATTGCCATGTATCATTACTAGTAGTAGGTATTCGCCGGTTCTAACTCAGGAGCTACAACCGGCCAATTGGGCAAATTGCTAAGTTCACGACCGTCGCTGCCTACAAGACAAAAAAGTCGAGTTTGGTGTCAAATTGTATGTTTTCGACCATGCCCGATCGATTGCACTGATCCGTTTTTTGCTAACTAGCGTAGAAACAAAGATAGCTTCAGCGTTGTATTAGCCCTACTTCGTTATCTAATGCCCTCATTAGGTCGTTAACTTGACCATTCAATAATTACAATGGGCTTATCGCTTCCTCGTACTCGACTTAACTATGACGCAGTGATTCATACTAACGAGGAGCACTGTTTTTATTACAAAAACACCATAATTTTTGTTCATCGTATTTATTATTCCAAATAAAATTGAATCAAATAAATTATTTAATCTTCCATCATTGCAAATAGTCTTGGCATGAAATATTTTCAGAATATCATACATAGATTTACCATGATACCTATATTAAAAATTATGCAATATTCTTCGTAGAAAGTAGTAAAATCATGTTAGATTCAATCGAGATTATGTTCAGAATGTTTTATCGAAGGCTTGTGCTGTGATCCGTGCGCCCAAAGAAAAGAAGGAATTGCCTGCAGCCGCACCTTCAGTATTCAATCATTACAAAATTTTAAAAATACCTAACAATATCTTTGAACTAAAATCCCCTCCTAACAATAACAATACCCAACAACCAACCACCAATACCCCCACGACCAATACCTAATACCTAACAATATCTTTGAACTAAAATCCCCTCCTATCCCCATCTAACTCCTGTCGAATAACTTTATTTGAAATTTAATGAATGTAAGTATGATATTCTGAAGCACTCAAAGCACGGCGACTTATATCGGGTTGAGACCGAAGTTTGATGATAAGGCTGATAACTGACTTACACATTCGAGATATGACCGGTATCATTGTCACCACAACAATTCACACGAAATGGCTTTTATTATGTCGGATGTGGTGACGGAATAAGATGTGCCTTTGTAAAGTTTACGTTGGATGGAAAATAGCAGAAAACAAGCCAGCGTGGTTATTGTACCATCAGTAGCCCCAGCTTGCGACGGCAGAAATGAATGCAGAATCAAAGTTCTTTCTACCAGCATCTCAGTGATTGGCCTTGGTGCATAGGTCAAAAACCCGAAATTTATATCAATCCATAGATCCTATACGAAGTTAAAGAAGGACAAACTTATAACTAACTTATTCTTTTTTCTTGTACTCTTATGTTTATTATTGTATGGTGTACAAACAATAAAGTGTTAAATAAAATAAATAATAATAATAAATAAACACATTGTTGTTTTTAGTTTAGAGTGATTTAATTACCTATCATAATGGACCTTCCCATGGGAATGAGGTGTTCTACCGCGGCAAAAAGTAGCCTACGTTACTCTTCGGCCTCCTAATTATCTCCACACAAAAAATCATACCATAAAATTGCTCCGTTACAACGCGAACGTGAACGAGGGACAAACAAACAAACACTATTTCGCATTTATAATATTAGTATGCATAGTTTTACCGCGGTAAAAAGTAGCCTACTTTCTTCTCTAGCCTCCTAACTACAACGTGAACAACACACAAAAAAACACACAAAAACCACACACCACACCACATAAAAAATCATATCACAACATCGCTCCGTTATGACGTCAAAGAGAGACAAAGAACAAAGAAACACACTTTTGCATTTATAATATTAGTATGGAAATATGGATAAGGATGATTGAATTTCTAACTATAAATTTATATCAATCCATAGATCCTCTATGAAGTTAAAGAAGGACCAACACATTGTTGTTTTTAGTATGGAGTGATTCAAGTATGCATCATAATGGATCTTCCCAAGGGAATGTGGTGTTTTACTGCGGTAAAAAATAATGTACGTTACTCACTAGCCTACTAATTATCTACACACAAAAAATATCATACCATAACATCGCTCCATTACGACGTGAAAGAGGGACAAACAAACAAACAAATACACTTTTGCATTTATTATATTAGTATGGAAGTATGGATATAGAGTGATTCAAATAGAATAGAATAGAATAGCGTTTATTTGCAAGGCCACGAACACATACAAAAACAGAAAAAAAACAGAATAAGAAATTAAAAATAAAACAAAAACATGTAGCTCCTTACAAAATTATTACTAGATTACGCTCGCATGTGTCCAGTGGCCTAGAAAAAGGAGCACACTCAGCATTATGCCGCAGTATTGACTACAGCGCTGATTTTCAGTGTGTCCTATTTGGTAAGTCGCGGACGACAATACGCATCATAATAGATCTTCCCATAGGAATGAAATGTTTTACCGCGGTAAAAGGTAGCCTACGTTACTCGCTAACCTCCTAACTATCTCCACACAAAAATTCATACCATAGCATTCTCCGTTACGACGTGAAAGAGAGACAAACAAACAAACACACTTTCGCATATATAATATTAGTATGGAAGTATGGATATGGAGTTATTCAAATACGCATCATAATGGATATTACCCATGGGAATGAGATGTTTTGCCGCAGTAAAAAAGTAGCCTACTCTAACTTCCTAACTATCTTCACACAAAAAAATCATACAATAACACAAAAATAATAATATATCTTAACACAAAAAATCATATCTCAACATCGCTCCGTTACAACGTGAAAGAGGGAAAACAAATAAACACTCGCATTTATAATATTAAGTATATGGATAGTATGGATACCTAATATTATTTTTGATCTAAAATAATTACTCCTTTCGAATAACTTTATTTGAAATTTAATGAATTTAAATATGATATTCTGAAGCGCTCAATCAAAGCACGGTGACTTATATTGGGTTGAGACCGAAGTATGATGATAAGACTGATAACTGACTTAAACATTGGAGATATGATCGGTATCGTTGTCACCACAACAATTCATACGAAATGGCTTTCATTATGTTGGATGCAGTGACGGAGTGAGATGTGCCTTTGTAAAGTCTACATTATGCACTGGATGGAAAATAGCAGAGAACAAACCAGCACGGTTATTGTACCGTCAGTAGCCCCAGCTTGCGACGGCAGAGATGAATGCGGAATCAAGGCTCCTTCTATAGGTATCTCAATGAAGGTGGCTAGACCAGTGCATCCGCAATATGTCTCTGAGACCACTCGTCTCCAATCTTTCAGCGATTGGCCTCGTTGTACAGGTCAAAAGCCCGAGGAATTGTCGGAGGCTGGTTTCTTTTACACCGGGCAGGGGGATAAAACGAAATGTTTCTACTGCGATGGAGGATTGAAAGACTGGGAAAGCGGCGACGTCCCATGGGAAGAACACGCACGTTGGTTCGATCAATGCGCTTACATTCACTTAGTAAAAGGCCGAGATTATGTTCAGAGTGTTTTATCGAAGACTTGTTGTGTGATCCGTGTGCCCAAAGGAAAGAACGAACTGTCTGCAGCCGCACCTTCGGTATTCGATCGTATTAAAATATCTAAAATACCCAACATTATTTTGGACCTAACGTTCAAACGTCCTAACGTTTCAAATAACTTTATTTGAAGTTTAATGAAGATAAATATGGTTTTCTGAAGCGCCCAAAGCACGCCGACTTATATAGGGTTGAGACCGAAGTATGTGTTTTATACAAAATGAACGCTCACTTTCTTTAATGTTACTACAGACTTCATGTGGATTCGTTATTAAATCTAGGAACTTATAAAAAAGGCGATCTGTTTGTTATTGATTGTTAAAGACATTAAAAAAAACTGGGTCCTTAGATGTTTGAAATACAAATTAGAAAAATAGAAGATATAATCGTTTTATTCAATCTAACCTTTCCCCAATACTATTCGTAACATATCATGCGTGTGATAGATAATAGTAGACTTCCAGGCTTTAAAAATGGTAAATACTTATCTTAAAATAATTTTCTGTTGCACTATATAAAACAAATACACAGTAAAAAGTTAAGTTGCCTGTTTTTGATATAATCATGATATGGACAGTATAATACCAAGCCAATGTTAGCTATCAAAAAAATATATATTAAAAGTTTTTAAAAAGTATCTTGCATTAAAGAAATATCTAAAAATAAAAATGGTTGTAATTTATTATAGAAGATCTAGTTCGCCTTCTTTAGTGAAATTATATGAAAATTATAGTATGTCAGACGATATATTTACGGGATCAGAATTTTATAAATTAACGAAAGATTCTGTGTTGTAAGCCTCTGTACTCAGGATTCCGCTCATAACAAATGCAGTTTCAAGTTTTTTGGTATTTTCAGAAAGCAGTAAATAATTTTAAAAGAACAAAAACACTTTATAACAAGTACATCAAGTTAAGTTTTTATTTGCCTGATGTTTTAAAACTCTGATTTATGATTTTCAAGTTAAAAAAGATTACGAACAAATTTAAATTACTATGCACTGATGATTTAGTTTGTGAAATTTTTATTAGAGAAGAACTTGTATTGAGCTCTTATTACTAAAACGATCTGACTATCCATTAAATAAGACATATGAAAATAAAACAAAGTATTTTAAAGACCAAAATGCTGGTAAAATAATAACAGAGTTTGTAGGCTTGCGCTCAACAGTTTAGTTTTTAACATTCAAACTTTTTTTTGGCAAAAGCTATAAGTGTGAATAAAAATGTCACGAAAATTTTTAAAATGGAATATCAATTTAATGAAAATGCTGAATACAATATTTATAGCTAATAAGATACCCAAGAATTTGATAATAATGTACTAAACATAATATTATTAACAATATTTACTCAGTCAGATTACCCTTTATGAATTTTTAACACTTTACGAAAATTCTAAAATATTGTTATGTAATTATAAAAATGTCTTTATAAATGTTAAAGACATAATTTTAATATTTAAAATTTACAAAATAACATAAATTTGTTCGTGACAATTTTATGAACTGTCCATTTGTATGTAAAGTGGTGTCTTCATTTTATTTCTATTTCAATCGACTTTTAAATTTTTATTTACTCAGATATCCCTTCATGAATTTTAAAACTACGAATATCCTACAACATTTGATGTAATGATAAAAATGTGTTTAAAAATTTTAAAGACAACATTGTAGTAATGTAAAATTTACAAAATAATATTACATTGATTAAAATCGAATTTGTAAAACTGTTCGTGACAATTTATGAACTGTCCAATTGTTTGTAAAGTGGTGTCTTCATTTTATTTATATTTCAAGCGACTTTTAAATTTTTATTTAGTCAGATATCCCTTTATGAATTTTAAAACTACGAATATGCTACAACATTTGATGTAATGATAAAAATGTGTTTAAAAATTTTAAAGACAACATTGTAGTAATGTAAAATTTACAAAAGAATATTACATAGGTTAAAATTGAATTTGTATAACTGTTTGTGACAATTTTATAAACTGTCCAATCGTCTGTAAAGTAGTGTCTTCATTTTATTTATATTGCAAGCGACTATGAACTTTTTACTCAGTGAGATTACCCTTTATGAATTTCAAAACTACGAAAATATTAAAACATTTTGATGTAATGATAATAATGTGTTTAAAAATTTTAGACAACATTAATAAAGTACAACCAAATATTACACTGCTTAAAATTTAATTAAAGGAAATTTGTAAAACTGTTCATGACAATTTTATGAACTCTTCAATTGGTTGTAAAGTGGTGTCTACATTTTATTTTATTTTATTTTATCAAACAACTATTTAATTTTTACTCAGTCAGATTACTCTTGTCGAAATTTGAAACTTCAAGAAAATACATACTAAAACATTTTGATGTAATGATAAAATATATTTTAAACGTTTTAAAGATAATCGTGATATTAACAATTTACAAAACAACATAAAAAGAACTCACAAAAAAATATCTTAAATTTAAACAGTTTACATTTCATTTTTAAATAGGAATTTCTATATACTTTTTTGCTCAGTCATATGAGTATGTGTCTATAGTTCTTTACGTACATATTTTGACGTGAGCCCAAACGAATTCACTAATATTAGTAGGCAGTACTTGCTGTTTGGTATCGTTTTAATGGTGATTAATACATTAGAATGTTACTGACACAACAATATTAAGGAGAAAAGAATGACATTCCATTACTGATTACATTTTACTTATCGATCATTAATGCTCCCGTCACTTAGACTATGGAATGCTGAACTCGTACCATTATGTAAAACGATACCAAACAGCAAGTACTGCCTACTAATATTAGTGAATTCGTTTGGGCTCACGTCAAAATATGTACGTAAAGAACTATAGACACATACTCATATGACTGAGCAAAAAAGTATATAGAAATTCCTATTTAAAAATAAAATGTAAACTGTTTAAATTTAAGATATTTTTTTGTGAGTTCTTTTTATGTTGTTTTGTAAATTGTTAATATTACGATTATCTTTAAAACGTTTAAAATATATTTTATCATTACATCAAAATGTCTTAGTATGTATTTTCTTGAAGTTTCAAATTTCGACAAGAGTAATCTGACTGAGTAAAAATTAAATAGTTGTTTGATAAAATAAAATAAAATAAAATGTAGACACCACTTTACAACCAATTGAAGAGTTCATAAAATTGTCATGAACAGTTTTACAAATTTCCTTTAATTAAATTTTAAGCAGTGTAATATTTGGTTGTACTTTATTAATGTTGTCTAAAATTTTTAAACACATTATTATCATTACATCAAAATGTTTTAATATTTTCGTAGTTTTGAAATTCATAAAGGGTAATCTCACTGAGTAAAAAGTTCATAGTCGCTTGCAATATAAATAAAATGAAGACACTACTTTACAGACGATTGGACAGTTTATAAAATTGTCACAAACAGTTATACAAATTCAATTTTAACCTATGTAATATTCTTTTGTAAATTTTACATTACTACAATGTTGTCTTTAAAATTTTTAAACACATTTTTATCATTACATCAAATGTTGTAGCATATTCGTAGTTTTAAAATTCATAAAGGGATATCTGACTAAATAAAAATTTAAAAGTCGCTTGAAATATAAATAAAATGAAGACACCACTTTACAAACAATTGGACAGTTCATAAATTGTCACGAACAGTTTTACAAATTCGATTTTAATCAATGTAATATTATTTTGTAAATTTTACATTACTACAATGTTGTCTTTAAAATTTTTAAACACATTTTTATCATTACATCAAATGTTGTAGGATATTCGTAGTTTTAAAATTCATGAAGGGATATCTGAGTAAATAAAAATTTAAAAGTCGATTGAAATAGAAATAAAATGAAGACACCACTTTACATACAAATGGACAGTTCATAAAATTGTCACGAACAAATTTATGTTATTTTGTAAATTTTAAATATTAAAATTATGTCTTTAACATTTATAAAGACATTTTTATAATTACATAACAATATTTTAGAATTTTCGTAAAGTGTTAAAAATTCATAAAGGGTAATCTGACTGAGTAAATATTGTTAATAATATTATGTTTAGTACATTATTATCAAATTCTTGGGTATCTTATTAGCTATAAATATTGTATTCAGCATTTTCATTAAATTGATATTCCATTTTAAAAATTTTCGTGACATTTTTATTCACACTTATAGCTTTTGCCAAAAAAAAGTTTGAATGTTAAAAACTAAACTGTTGAGCGCAAGCCTACAAACTCTGTTATTATTTTACCAGCATTTTGGTCTTTAAAATACTTTGTTTTATTTTCATATGTCTTATTTAATGGATAGTCAGATCGTTTTAGTAATAAGAGCTCAATACAAGTTCTTCTCTAATAAAAATTTCACAAACTAAATCATCAGTGCATAGTAATTTAAATTTGTTCGTAATCTTTTTTAACTTGAAAATCATAAATCAGAGTTTTAAAACATCAGGCAAATAAAAACTTAACTTGATGTACTTGTTATAAAGTGTTTTTGTTCTTTTAAAATTATTTACTGCTTTCTGAAAATACCAAAAAACTTGAAACTGCATTTGTTATGAGCGGAATCCTGAGTACAGAGGCTTACAACACAGAATCTTTCGTTAATTTATAAAATTCTGATCCCGTAAATATATCGTCTGACATACTATAATTTTCATATAATTTCACTAAAGAAGGCGAACTAGATCTTCTATAATAAATTACAACCATTTTTATTTTTAGATATTTCTTTAATGCAAGATACTTTTTAAAAACTTTTAATATATATTTTTTTGATAGCTAACATTGGCTTGGTATTATACTGTCCATATCATGATTATATCAAAAACAGGCAACTTAACTTTTTACTGTGTATTTGTTTTATATAGTGCAACAGAAAATTATTTTAAGATAAGTATTTACCATTTTTAAAGCCTGGAAGTCTACTATTATCTATCACACGCATGATATGTTACGAATAGTATTGGGGAAAGGTTAGATTGAATAAAACGATTATATCTTCTATTTTTCTAATTTGTATTTCAAACATCTAAGGACCCAGTTTTTTTTAATGTCTTTAACAATCAATAACAAACAGATCGCCTTTTTTATAAGTTCCTAGATTTAATAACGAATCCACATGAAGTCTGTAGTAACATTAAAGAAAGTGAGCGTTCATTTTGTATAAAACACATACTTCGGTCTCAACCCTATATAAGTCGGCGTGCTTTGGGCGCTTCAGAAAACCATATTTATCTTCATTAAACTTCAAATAAAGTTATTTGAAACGTTAGGACGTTTGAACGTTAGGTCCAAAATAATGTTGGGTATTTTAGATATTTTAATACGATCGAATACCGAAGGTGCGGCTGCAGACAGTTCGTTCTTTCCTTTGGGCACACGGATCACACAACAAGTCTTCGATAAAACATTCTGAACATAATCTCGGCCTTTTACTAAGTGAATGTAAGCGCATTGATCGAACCAACGTGCGTGTTCTTCCCATGGGACGTCGCCGCTTTCCCAGTCTTTCAATCCTCCATCGCAGTAGAAACATTTCGTTTTATCCCCCTGCCCGGTGTAAAAGAAACCAGCCTCCGACAATTCCTCGGGCTTTTGACCTGTACAACGAGGCCAATCGCTGAAAGATTGGAGACGAGTGGTCTCAGAGACATATTGCGGATGCACTGGTCTAGCCACCTTCATTGAGATACCTATAGAAGGAGCCTTGATTCCGCATTCATCTCTGCCGTCGCAAGCTGGGGCTACTGACGGTACAATAACCGTGCTGGTTTGTTCTCTGCTATTTTCCATCCAGTGCATAATGTAGACTTTACAAAGGCACATCTCACTCCGTCACTGCATCCAACATAATGAAAGCCATTTCGTATGAATTGTTGTGGTGACAACGATACCGATCATATCTCCAATGTTTAAGTCAGTTATCAGTCTTATCATCATACTTCGGTCTCAACCCAATATAAGTCACCGTGCTTTGATTGAGCGCTTCAGAATATCATATTTAAATTCATTAAATTTCAAATAAAGTTATTCGAAAGGAGTAATTATTTTAGATCAAAAATAATATTAGGTATCCATACTATCCATATACTTAATATTATAAATGCGAGTGTTTATTTGTTTTCCCTCTTTCACGTTGTAACGGAGCGATGTTGAGATATGATTTTTTGTGTTAAGATATATTATTATTTTTGTGTTATTGTATGATTTTTTTGTGTGAAGATAGTTAGGAAGTTAGAGTAGGCTACTTTTTTACTGCGGCAAAACATCTCATTCCCATGGGTAATATCCATTATGATGCGTATTTGAATAACTCCATATCCATACTTCCATACTAATATTATATATGCGAAAGTGTGTTTGTTTGTTTGTCTCTCTTTCACGTCGTAACGGAGAATGCTATGGTATGAATTTTTGTGTGGAGATAGTTAGGAGGTTAGCGAGTAACGTAGGCTACCTTTTACCGCGGTAAAACATTTCATTCCTATGGGAAGATCTATTATGATGCGTATTGTCGTCCGCGACTTACCAAATAGGACACACTGAAAATCAGCGCTGTAGTCAATACTGCGGCATAATGCTGAGTGTGCTCCTTTTTCTAGGCCACTGGACACATGCGAGCGTAATCTAGTAATAATTTTGTAAGGAGCTACATGTTTTTGTTTTATTTTTAATTTCTTATTCTGTTTTTTTTCTGTTTTTGTATGTGTTCGTGGCCTTGCAAATAAACGCTATTCTATTCTATTCTATTTGAATCACTCTATATCCATACTTCCATACTAATATAATAAATGCAAAAGTGTATTTGTTTGTTTGTTTGTCCCTCTTTCACGTCGTAATGGAGCGATGTTATGGTATGATATTTTTTGTGTGTAGATAATTAGTAGGCTAGTGAGTAACGTACATTATTTTTTACCGCAGTAAAACACCACATTCCCTTGGGAAGATCCATTATGATGCATACTTGAATCACTCCATACTAAAAACAACAATGTGTTGGTCCTTCTTTAACTTCATAGAGGATCTATGGATTGATATAAATTTATAGTTAGAAATTCAATCATCCTTATCCATATTTCCATACTAATATTATAAATGCAAAAGTGTGTTTCTTTGTTCTTTGTCTCTCTTTGACGTCATAACGGAGCGATGTTGTGATATGATTTTTTATGTGGTGTGGTGTGTGGTTTTTGTGTGTTTTTTTGTGTGTTGTTCACGTTGTAGTTAGGAGGCTAGAGAAGAAAGTAGGCTACTTTTTACCGCGGTAAAACTATGCATACTAATATTATAAATGCGAAATAGTGTTTGTTTGTTTGTCCCTCGTTCACGTTCGCGTTGTAACGGAGCAATTTTATGGTATGATTTTTTGTGTGGAGATAATTAGGAGGCCGAAGAGTAACGTAGGCTACTTTTTGCCGCGGTAGAACACCTCATTCCCATGGGAAGGTCCATTATGATAGGTAATTAAATCACTCTAAACTAAAAACAACAATGTGTTTATTTATTATTATTATTTATTTTATTTAACACTTTATTGTTTGTACACCATACAATAATAAACATAAGAGTACAAGAAAAAAGAATAAGTTAGTTATAAGTTTGTCCTTCTTTAACTTCGTATAGGATCTATGGATTGATATAAATTTCGGGTTTTTGACCTATGCACCAAGGCCAATCACTGAGATGCTGGTAGAAAGAACTTTGATTCTGCATTCATTTCTGCCGTCGCAAGCTGGGGCTACTGATGGTACAATAACCACGCTGGCTTGTTTTCTGCTATTTTCCATCCAACGTAAACTTTACAAAGGCACATCTTATTCCGTCACCACATCCGACATAATAAAAGCCATTTCGTGTGAATTGTTGTGGTGACAATGATACCGGTCATATCTCGAATGTGTAAGTCAGTTATCAGCCTTATCATCAAACTTCGGTCTCAACCCGATATAAGTCGCCGTGCTTTGAGTGCTTCAGAATATCATACTTACATTCATTAAATTTCAAATAAAGTTATTCGACAGGAGTTAGATGGGGATAGGAGGGGATTTTAGTTCAAAGATATTGTTAGGTATTAGGTATTGGTCGTGGGGGTATTGGTGGTTGGTTGTTGGGTATTGTTATTGTTAGGAGGGGATTTTAGTTCAAAGATATTGTTAGGTATTTTTAAAATTTTGTAATGATTGAATACTGAAGGTGCGGCTGCAGGCAATTCCTTCTTTTCTTTGGGCGCACGGATCACAGCACAAGCCTTCGATAAAACATTCTGAACATAATCTCGATTGAATCTAACATGATTTTACTACTTTCTACGAAGAATATTGCATAATTTTTAATATAGGTATCATGGTAAATCTATGTATGATATTCTGAAAATATTTCATGCCAAGACTATTTGCAATGATGGAAGATTAAATAATTTATTTGATTCAATTTTATTTGGAATAATAAATACGATGAACAAAAATTATGGTGTTTTTGTAATAAAAACAGTGCTCCTCGTTAGTATGAATCACTGCGTCATAGTTAAGTCGAGTACGAGGAAGCGATAAGCCCATTGTAATTATTGAATGGTCAAGTTAACGACCTAATGAGGGCATTAGATAACGAAGTAGGGCTAATACAACGCTGAAGCTATCTTTGTTTCTACGCTAGTTAGCAAAAAACGGATCAGTGCAATCGATCGGGCATGGTCGAAAACATACAATTTGACACCAAACTCGACTTTTTTGTCTTGTAGGCAGCGACGGTCGTGAACTTAGCAATTTGCCCAATTGGCCGGTTGTAGCTCCTGAGTTAGAACCGGCGAATACCTACTACTATTACTGTGTTATTTGTACTAATCTTGCTTTTTTTACGAGTAATAAATCTCGCGTTTTAAAATTGTTTATTTCTTCATACACCAAATGAGATATTTATAGATATATATGAAAATCCGTGGTTAATCGTAAAAAATGTTTCACTCAAACAGCGGATAGACATGTCTATTGTCTATCCGTCTAAAGTACTTATCTACTTTACGCCCTAACTCATAGTCACTAACGGTTACTTCAATCGTTTCTTAGGACAGAATTTGTATGGTGATTCTGTACTAAGGCGCGATTTAAGTAACCGTTAGGCTTCCCGCCCACGTCCGATAATCGGTGACCGATTTTTGTACCGACTGTCGGTGAGTCAGTTTTATTTCTGACCGACTTTTTGTAGGACGTGTGCGTTGCACCATTGCTATCAGTACGTTCTATTTTTCTCCTACAAAAAATCGGTCACCGACTATCGGACGTGGCGGGAAGCCTTAACAGTCATATTTGTGCTGTATGACATTGTTATAATTTCAAAATAAATATTATCTACTGATATTGAATCGTTCCTTAAATCGTTCCTTAATACACAAATTCATACTAATTCTGTACTAAGAAGCAATTTAAGTAACCATTAGTGACTCTGAGTTGGGGCGTTTGAAAATATAACAATGTCATACAGCACAAATATCATTAATTTTTATTGCATTGTTGATGTCACGTACTTAATTGAACTATTACCCATTTTTCAAATCGATCGCTATCGAACTTGTCTGATAATAATGATTCAAGACTGTCCCACTTCGTTCGAAGTGCTTTCATTAATGATGTTCAAAGCCATTCATTGACCAGCACTCCATCGCGTCGGTCGTTAACGTGAAGAGGAGATGGGAGAGGATTTGAAACTGAGGTCGAGTGAAGAGTATGCATAGTTCGTTTACGCATTTGTCATTTTAACACCCGACGAAAAAAGTGGGGTGTTATATGTAAGTTTGACGTGTCTGTGTATCAGTGTATCTGTATATCTGTGGATCTGTATCTCTGTCTGTGGCATCGTAGCTCCCAAACGCATGAACCGATTTTGATCTAGTTTTTTTGTCTCAAAGGTGACTTAATCGAGTGTTCTTGACTATGTCTAGTGTAAAAAAAAACTGTGGGGAGTTTTTGGATTTTTCTAGTTTAAGATATTAAGATTATATTGTGTAAGATTTATAATGAAGAATGAAGAGAACATCTGGAAACGTTAGACTCAGTAGTTATTGTAAGGGGATCTAAAAGCTTCCAAACCAATGACGTTTAAATAAATATAGATACGTTATGCCCTTACAAATCAACCGAAAAATCTATTCCGATGTCCGCAAGGCACGCTTTATTGCTTTATCGCACGTCTTTATGGCTCTCGCGTCAAAACTACATCGCTATCTCTTTCTTCATCTGAATAAGAATTCCCAATTGGGAACTTTTGAGTCACACAACGTGCGCGCTTATGATATATCTGCCTCTTTTTAATATATAATATCATTGTTCCAAACTGTGCGGTAATCGCAGGGGCGATCCTTCGATATATATGTGGACTGTATTATGTATGTAAGGAATGCCTAGGTCGGTAGTATGTTCAATTCTTCATAAGAATCAGTGAAAAAAGAACCCACCAACCTTAACATCCAATGTCGCAGGATTGCGCTGCGCACGACAGCTTCTTCTCTCTGCTTTTCACGGCACGGCCGGAGAATAGCACCATAAACGTTATGGGCTGCAGGATGGACGGAAAACTCCACGAACGTCGTGTATCACCGCTTTTCCCATCACCGGAGTTGACGCAACTCCCGATTTTTTTCCATTGACATTAGAGTGTCAATTTTGGAAGGGTTTTACTTTTCTTTTCACACCGACCAGTGATAAAGGATTGAACATACCCCCCACCGAAATCAGTGTGATGATTTCCTAATAGTGTAATGTGAAAAGAAAGAATGAATGTAGTAACAATTTGTGTTAATTAATGATTAAAAATAGTTAAAATAAAATAAATAAACTTGTTTGTGTAAAGTAAAAATGTTGAGTGTATGAGCCTAATCTAAGTCCTAACCTAAAAACCTAAATTTATGTTTATTTTGCATATGGCAATGGGCATATTTTATTTACAGGTCTTTTGTAGACCCCGGTTTGCGTACGTACAGTAACTACGCGTACTATATTATCAAAACCAGGGTGAACCTCTTCTATTCTGCCAAGAGGCCACTGCAAAGGTTTGGTTAAGTTAGACTTAAGTAGCACCAAATCACCCTTCTTAACATTTGGAATTGAGGTGAACCATTTTTCTCTTTGCTGTAAAGTGTGCAAATAATCATTTGACCATCGCTTCCAAAATGATTGGGATGCCTTTTGAATACATTGCCAACGTGACAATCGATTCATCTGGACATCTTCTAAGTTATACTCAGGAACAGTTAGTAAATTCTGTCCTATTAAAAAATGACCCGCGGTCAAAACCTCAAATTCATTTGGATTATTTGAAAGGGAACATAACGGTCGCGAGTTCATAATTGCCTCAATTTTACAAAATAAAGTACTCAACTCCTCAAAAGTCAAGGACCTATCACCTACTACACGGTAGAGATGATGCTTGGCTGATTTTATGCCTGCTTCCCACAGACCACCCATCGAAGCGGCATTCGGTGGGTTTGTACGCCATTCGACGCCTCGCGAAGATAACCCAGAAAGGATATCATCAGAATCAGTTTTAGAGTTAAAATAATTAGTAACGTTTTTTAAATGCTTAGCCGATGCAATAAAGTTTTTTCCACAGTCAGAATATAAGCAACTACAAAGACCGCGACGTGCCACAAAACGATCAAACGTGGCCAGAAAACAATCGCAAGATAAATCTGAGAGTACTTCTAAGTGCACTGCCTTTGTGGAAAAACATACAAATAAACACAAATATGCCTTGGTAACCTTTGTGTTTCGCCGCATACCTTCTTTTATAAGGAATGGTCCACCAATATCGCAACCAACATGATCAAACACCTTGTTGGCCTTAAGCCTAGTTGCAGGTAACGTACCCATCATAGGCTGGGTGGTGTACGGACGAAACTTAAAACAAGCCCGACATTTCGACAAAACTGAACGAATAACACTACGAGCGTTTATTATCCAGTATTTGTTATTTAGAATACCTTGCAATGTGCGTGGTCCTACATGCATGTACAATTTATGAAAATAATCAATAATTAAATTTGTTATGTGGCACTTCTTAGGTAATAGTGCTGGATGTTTTGTATTATACGGTAAATCCGACTGTTGTATTCGACCCCCCACCCTGAGGAAATTATCAGGCTCTATAAAGGGAGATAGTTTGCGAAGGGATGATACATGAGTTCCCTTTGCTAGCATTAGCATTTCAGAATAAAAATAATTATTTTGAATGACTTTTATAATTAAATCATGTCCTTGCTTTAACTCACAAGACTTTAGTGTACCAAATGTTCGATCGGATTTTTTACATTTTAAATTGTTTATAAAACGAAGACACCACGTCATTACACGCTGAAGTTTATTAAATGATGAAATTTTATTAAAGGAATGTTCAAGATCATTGAAATTATTCAAATTATAAGAATTAAAATTAAATGTGTCTACGTTAGTTTTAAGTTCTGGAATGATATCGTTTTCTTTTAAGATTAATGTACTTCTTGGCCAACTACGCGGATCTTCAGCAATCCAAGCAGGGCCACTAAACCATTTGTCCATTACTGCTAAAAGTTGTTCAGGCAGCGCGCCTCGAGAACAGAGGTCGGCTGCATTGTTCTCACTGTTTACATGAAACCAGCAATTGGGCGGAATCACGTCAACAAGTTCGCTAACACGGTTAGCCACGAACACTTTTAGCTTGTATGGCGGAGTTTGTAGCCACGACAAAACTACACTCGAGTCGCTAAAGGCAACTATAGATAAATTAAAATCTTTAACGTTTTGTACGACAAAACGAACTAACTTAGATAACAGCACGGCTGCCATAAGTTCAAGCCTAGGGATAGACATTAACGGCTTCAATGGAGCAACTCTTGATTTGCTCGTCAATAGTTTAACTTTGACGTTCCCGTCCTTATCAGTACTACGAAAATATATGCAAGCTGCGTAACCTTGTGATGACGCATCACAGAAACCAATTAATTGAACGTTTACAAACGAATTCACTAGAAGGTGTCGCTCAATGCGAAGTTGTGAAAGAATCGGCAACTGACCGATGAATTTATCCCATTTTTGTAACAATTCGTATGGTAAACGGTCATTCCAGCCGAGACTCAGTTTCCAAAGATCCTGCATGATACATTTGGCAACGAAAGTACACGGCGAAATAAAACCAACCGGATCGTAAATACTGGCGAGCAGCTTGAGTACTGAACGTTTCGTTCCGTCATTATCCTTTAAATTATAATTAAATGAAAAGAAGTCACAAGAGGGCAACCATGTCAATCCTAGGACTTTTAAGGAAGATGATAACGTATCATCTTGAAAATTTATTTGCGTTACTTGTTCTGATTTCATTCGAGTCAGTAACTCGGGACAGTTGCTCGCCCACTTACGCAATTCAAACCCGCCTTTTTTTAGAAGACTCATTAAGCCGTCTTGTAAGGTACAAGCTTCGTCTACAGATTGGCATGACCACAAAAAATCATCAACATAGACACCCTCCTCTAGCACTCGAGAAGCCTTACAGTCTGACCGTTCGTCTTGTGCGAGTTGAAGCAGCGTGCGAATAGCGGTATAAGGAGCGCTACGCAGTCCGTAAGTGACAGTTTTCAGCTCGTAAACTTGTACTGGGTCTGACGGTGTATCACGCCATAATATATGTTGATAACACCTATCAGCGGGGTCGATGAGCACGGCTCGGTACATCTTTGACACGTCCGCCGTAAAACATACGTCGTAGAGACGGAAGTTAATAATAATTTTTAAAATGTTTGGAAGTAATTTGCGGCCGGTCAACAGATTGTCATTTAATGACACACCAGTACTAGTTTTCTGTGATCCGTCAAAGACCACACGCAACGGTGTTGTGGAGCTAGACTTCCGTAACACACAGTGATGTGGTATTAAATACTTAGACGGCTCCGTACCACGATATAGCTCCATATGTCCCAGTGACTCGTACTCCTTCAGAAAATCAGAATAAGCCTTCCGGAACTCGGGTGAGCGCGCAAGTCGACGCTCTACATGCACGAGTCTCCTATAGGCTGTATCATACGAATTACCTAACGGTTCCTGATTAGGCTTTAATAAAATAGGGGAAACATATCGGCCATTTTCGTCACGATAATGTTTCTCAATGTATAATTTTTCAGCGATTTCATCATCGGGATTTAAAGGAACGTCGCACGGCGAGGACTCTATTTCCCAAAATCGATTGAGAGTATCATTTAAATAATCATCAGAGGTGTACGACACCAACGTTGTAGACGCTACAACGTTTACTTCCGTGACGTCGCAAGTCGACGGTGTAACTAGTTTACCTGTTACAATATACCCAAATATACTATCCAGCACGGCTGGCATATTGGGACCCATAATAATTTTCTTCCCACTATAAATATGGGGAAAAATGTCACCGCCTAAAATTAAATCAATCGGCGATTGCTTATAAAAATGAGGATCAGCTAAAAATAAATTATCATACTGTTTTATTACATGTTCAGGTATTTTGATGGTAGGTAAATCTGAAGTTACTTTCTGAAGAATAACAGCGTCAATATTGAAAACAGGATTATCAGTGTGACGCGGCCTTAAGCTACATGACGTCATACCGTAATTCTTAACCAGACCATCAGCTAACCCACAAATGCTAAAATGACATTTGCGTTGAGATAAACCTAAACGTTGTAAGCATGCAGCAGAAATAAAATTAGATTGTGCACCGGAATCAATTAATACGCGACACGGTTGATAGACGTTAAAGCTATCTAAAATATAAACAATCGCGGTACCCAACAACACCGTACTGTAACTGTTATTATTATCAGCTGAAGTACCTCCCGACTGGGCGGGTGCGCTTGCAGGGACCAATGCATTACCGGAGTTGTAAGAGGAAGCGAGAAACGTTTTCGTTAAGTCCTGATGCAACAATAGGTTATGTGGTCGCTCACAAATAATGCATTTAAATTGACTCCTGCACTGTTCAGCAGTGTGATTAGGCTTAAGACAATTATGACATAATTTCAACTCATCAGCACGGCTGATTCGTTGCGAAGCACTCAATTTACGAAACTGAGCACAGCGATAAATCATATGATTGTCTCCGCAATGCAAACACGATATATTATTTTTTGAGTTTGATGACGATGCATGCCCGTAGCTTTTCTGTGCACTGTTTCTAGTTCGCGCCGTAAACCTGCTTACGTCTGGTTGACGTTTATTTTGTACGACGTTTTGGTTGCTTGAACTAGCACCATAAGAACTAGAATGATCCAACACTTTTATTTGATTAGTAACGTAGGTAATCAATTCAGAGAATTTCGGTATCGACTTCTGATTGATACTTTGCTCAAATGACCTACGAGTGTGTGGATCTAAGGCTCGTAATGCTATATGACACATAATATAACTGTTTAAATCTTCGATATTAAGAGATTGTATAGCTTTGTATGAGTTATCAAAGGTTTCAATGAAATTATTCAATTGAGTGGATGATTCCTTCGCAATCGGTGTAAAGTTTAACATTTTGTCTAAATAATTCCCAACTAACATACGGTTATCTTGATATCTATCGAGTAGAGCTTGCCAAACAATGTCGTAATTATTAGATGATATCGGAATACTTTTGACTATGTTTAAAGCCGAACCCTTAATACATGAGAGCAAATAATGAAATTTATCTATTTTTGGTATCTGAGGCTGATTATGAACCAACGAACAGAATGTCTCGTAAAAGGTATTAAAATTTTCAATATTTCCATCGAAACAAAACAATTCCAATTTTGGAAGACGTGGTCTGGATTCGATGCACGACTGTGTTTTTTCGGTTTTTACATTTGCTAATAATTTTGAAGAAATCAATTTTATACGGTAATACAACTCATCAAAACTATTCAATTCTTGACTTTGGAATATGGTTTTTATACCAGCTTGTAACTGACATTTATAAATTTCAAAAATACATGATTCGAAAGATGAACGTAACTCATCTATATCCATGACACGCAATAGAAACATTTCTCGCTCAGATTAAAGAAATAAAAGGCAGATATATTCATTCAACTAAAATGTAAAGCTACCAAAGCAAATACAAACTAAAAAAGCAAATACAAACCCGATTCAGTACTAAAGAAAACGTCAAATAGCTTTCATGTCACAATTGTCAAAATTTATAAAATAATTTTCTCAGATAAAATGCCGTCTTGCAATTTTAAAACCTGCTAAAGTTGTTCCCAAAATCAAGCAAAAGAAGATTAGATATCTTTTCACAGGTAACTATTCATTATTTTATTATTTATTTATAATAATATTTTTGAGGTGCGCTCGGAACACAAAACCTCGACAATTATTCAATTTTATACCAGCTTTATATGAAAATCGATTACCCTAAATTAGGGGAAATATGCATGGGTTATTTGAACACTGATCGATTATAAATTTATATCAAAAAAAATATTTTAAAAGTAAATAGTTGTATTTATTTAAATCTAAAAATGAGGAAATGCAGCCAATGCATAAATACCAGTCGCTGGGTTATTACAAACATAAGATAGATTGTAAAAAGAATTAGAGGGATAAAATAAGGATTTTAACATAGGTAAACCTGGTTGATTGAAAATATCACGTTTGCCTACGATAAAATGCACGATTGAAAGAAAATATTGTATTCTATTTTAGTTTCTGTTTAGCCTACTCAATAAATTATTTTATTTTGCAGATTGCCGACAAATGCTATTATACGAGATAAATGGGATTTTATTATTCCTCAAAGTAGGCAAGATAATAATTGGCAATCCAAATTTTGCTTTGTTTATTCATTGCATTTTAATGAAGATGACGTATATTATATATATTTCATGTATTTTAATTATAATAAATGTGTTAAAATTTTAATATTTTTCAATGAAAAATAACTACCCAAAAGAGAAAAAACCATAAATTAAAACAATAGGGATGTTGACACTAATTATAAATTAATATAAATTTATGTCTAAAATATTAGTGGTAACATTTAAAGGCCTAAAATATGATTCTTTTATTGAAATCAATCACAATAAATTAAATATCATTAATTTAAAATGTTAAAAATTGTACTCACTGTCACGTGACCTCAAACGCCATTTTGAGAATATGACGTCATTGGAACAATTTTATATGGAAATTCAACAAACTTAGCAGACAGATAGTATTGAATATCGTTTAGTGACGTCACGTGACGTTTTTGGTGGGTTTGATTTTTATTTATCAATTTTTGTTTTTAAATTGAAGATTATTATTTTTATAATATTTTTTTCGTGAATATTGAGGTTCTATCTATAAAATAAAATTGAATCCTAAAATTAGTCAACATCCCTATTCAACATATTAAGTACCGTATATTAAAAGAACATTTGACATATTTAATATCTATATTTATTGATAATTTATAATTTGATAAATAAATTTGCCAATTTAATTTTGCATAATATTTCAAGTCGAAAATATGGCAAAAAATATTTACTAAATTACGGGAGATTGCGACTTTTTGTTTTCAATGTGGCAACTTACACACACAAAGAAGTATGTGTCTCTACGATGCCACTGCTAGTTGTCAATATGGTTGTCATGCACACATAGTGAAAAAGTGGCTTCACGTCATTCGTTGCATTTCTTTACGAAAGTTATATCTGCCTTTTATTTTTTTAATCTGAGATTTCTCGTATGTTGTTGTCAGTTACATTAATTGACATGTCAGATATTGTCTGTAATTGTTCAAAAATCCTTTGCTTTTTGTTGATTAAAACGTTTAATTCAACATCAGCTATGCACTCCTCGTACACTTCTTGAACCTTTTGACCCTTTTTAGTAGCCATTGCAACGTGCAAATTAAATATAATGTCAAATAAAATAAAAGAATAATGAATTGCCTACTCTATGTTCGGCTCGAAGGCCACAAAAAATTGTGCGGTAATCGCAGGGGCGATCCTTCGATATATATGTGGACTGTATTATGTATGTAAGGAATGCCTAGGTCGGTAGTATGTTCAATTCTTCATAAGAATCAGTGAAAAAAGAACCCACCAACCTTAACATCCAATGTCGCAGGATTGCGCTGCGCACGACAGCTTCTTCTCTCTGCTTTTCACGGCACGGCCGGAGAATAGCACCATAAACGTTATGGGCTGCAGGATGGACGGAAAACTCCACGAACGTCGTGTATCACCGCTTTTCCCATCACCGGAGTTGACGCAACTCCCGATTTTTTTCCATTGACATTAGAGTGTCAATTTTGGAAGGGTTTTACTTTTCTTTTCACACCGACCAGTGATAAAGGATTGAACACAAACTATCCTATGAACTAATATACTAACATAAGAAATTTATTTATGATAAGGATTTTGATTGATGAGATTTGTAAATCAATAAGGTTTTCTATTTTATTCTAGTCACTGCCCTCGATTCGCTTTGAGAAACCCATAACTTATTCTAGAAAGATGTAAGTATATTAAATTGTCATTACCTTTTTATTTAAGAAGCAATTTAATTTTATTAAACAAACACTAACTTACTATAATATCTCAATGAAAACCGACTTGAAATCGGTAAGGCTGTTTCTATCACATTAATAGAAAAAAACGTTTATACCGCTCGCGTGAACCATTTGGAATATAACTCAAATACGATGTTGAATCCAAATCCCGCCCAACTCGTGCTTATCCGGGTTTTGTACCGGGTTTTTGTATACCCGTGCTACTGATAATTTATCACCCGGTCCACAGCAGTCCCGATCATTTATTTCATTTAATCATTAATAAAACCATAAAAGGTAATGCAGTTTTGCAATTTGCGAGCAGAAATTTTCTGGTGCAAAATATGGTTAATTTTGCGACAGTGAAATTAGGGCCTGGGTTTAAATTGTTATATTCAGACAGTTTAAACCCAGTTTAGTGAATACATTGTATCCGTGTAATATCCCGTTGTCTGTACTAAATTAAATCTTGTTTCAAATTATATGACAATATGTAAATTCGTTTCACAGCGAAAATTACATATTGAGCGTTTTATTACAATGGGACGAAGTTATTTTGTTTTTTAAGGGGATCGGTTCATTTTAGAATCCATGTTAGTTACATGGTCACTGTGTGATTAGTTGTTAGTTACACGTAACTATTGCTATACGTACTGAATCGTTCATTACTTACATAATACGTAATTGATCGTTCATGAACTTACATAGGATGAGAAATTGCTCCTTAATAATTTGTTTTAAACGGAGCGCATTTTAACTTCAAGGCGTTTTATGGCATGTTTAAAAAATAAAATTAAACTTAATATCTTAAATAAGATTGTTGTTTCGATTGATGTAAGCTGGGCTATTGTAATGTTGAAGTACGAGTAAAATAAATAATATTTAATCTTGTGTGCACCATATAAGTGAACCACATATTACCTCCAATACTCGTAGATACCGCAAACAAGGCAACTGACGCGCGTAACACGCACGTGCATTTGCATGTTCACGACATTAGTGTCGACCAATACTGACCCGTCAAGTCTAAGTATGAATTAGAAATAGCCAGTCACAGCGCATTTTTTTGTCCCCCGCAAGCCGCACCTTCCGCCAAATTTTATAAGCTCAAACTCTAAGAAAATTTCACTTATGCGGTATCTACTAGGGGTAATCTGTGAAGTGTACGAAACGTAGGTATCATAAGCTTTTTCCGCCGGTAAAGCGGTTGCGTTTAAATTAGTTCACAAACTGGACAGAACGCTTAACTCTCTTATGAAAATTATAATTGCTAATAGGATATAAGTAATCCCATGCAAATTGCTACACCGTTTAGAATTACTTAACCCTGGATAACAACTATGCGGCAGTGTGCATCAATTTACATAAACAATGCATTACCGAACCTGAATACAGGATAAGCTACAATGATAAATCGAACTATACACTCGAGTGGGGTACTCGTTCCTTTGTATTGTTCAATGACATTTGGGATACAACTAAAACCCGAAATTCAAGCCAATAAATAGAAAGTGGATCACGTAAGGATTATCTAATCAAAATTACAATATTATTAAGTCACATTATTACTGGTATTATTGGTATTATTATCTTAATTAATGGTATTATTATCTTAACCACTCTCTTGCTTGAATCAGTCACCTGAAAACTTGTTGGGTTCTGGCTGGGGAGTGGGGACTTGGGAGCCAGTTATTTCTTTCTTTCCCTTCCTATTTTGTTAGCAAGTCATTGGTGATGCTTTGGCATTACTGATGTCTATGGGCTCAGGTGGTTTTGTTATAATATGAGCCAATAAACTAGCAGGTTCAATTTTTATCCGGCCTTATCTTATCTTCATCTTTTCTACAATAGATAAATTAATGTTTTATTTTGGTTTATGAATTGTTAGGGGTATGTATGTATGTCCAAACCCTCTTTAATCTAAATGGTTGGAACCAAACACTTGTAAAAGTCATAATGATAACGCAGAAATATTTTGAGTTTGCAATGAATGAACTAGCCTGGATAATAACACCGTTTTAATTAAAAATTATGTAAGCGAGGATGTGAACTTATGCAAGCGAGCTGCTTTGTTGACAAGCAAAATATTATAATTACTCCGCGAAATAAGCTCGGCATAAAGCATTAGTTATTAAAATTATGATTAAGGTTACGTAAATGCCTCGTGCAATTTTGCAAATGGGAGAGTTAATTTTGTAATTTCTTCTTTTCTGCTGCTTCTTCAGTTTTAAGCATTTTAGGTCAAAGAGTAAATTAATTTTCTTTGTAGCTGATAGATGAGACCCCTGACGGTAACTGATAAACGTGGGCTTTGGCAATACGAAGGGTGCTGCGAGCCAAGAAACAAGGAATGTCTACTACAGCCATTTAAGTATTATTAGGTACTAGCGTATATAACCGACACCGCGAACACCATGTATGTCCCTGGCATTGGCTTCAATCTTCAATGGATTCGTTCGATTTTGAAAGGAGAACGGGAGCTCAATTTTGAAAATGGAACTTCCCGAGCGGGGCACACATTTTGTTCGAGATGTCTGTTCTATGACATTATACTTCAATCATCATCATCATCATATCAGCCCTTATCTATCCACTGCTGGACATAGGCCTCTCCCAAGGTGTGCCACAACCCACGGTCCTCCGCTGATCTCATCCAGCAGCTACCGCCCGTCCTCTTAAGGTCGTCGGTCCATCGGGCTGGTGGACGGCCCACGCTGCGTCTGCCAGTTCGCGGTCTCCATTCGAGAACTCGTCTGCCCCAACGGCCATCGGTTCTGCGACATATGTGACCAGCCCACTGCCACTTCAGTTTGCTTATTCTTTGGGCTATGTCCGTGACCTTGGTTCTTTGCCGGATCTCCTCGTTTCGGATTTTATCTCGCAAAGAAACTCCGAGCATAGCTCGCTCCATAGCCCGCTGAGCCACCTTTAGCTTGTGAACTAGTCCCAACGTCAGAGTCCACGTTTCAGCCGCATACGTCATAACAGGCAAGACGCACTGATTGAAGACCTTAGTCTTAAGGCACTGTGGTATTGTGGACGAGAATACCTGACGAAACTTTCGAAACGCTGCCCAGCCCAAATGAATCCGTCTATCGATTTCTCGATTGAAGTTGTTTTTGCCAAGTGATATTGTGTGGCCTAGATATACATATTCCTGAACAACCTCAATGTGAGAGTTTTCGACGAATATAGGTCTCGGAAGAACGTGCTCGTTGAACATGACTTTCGTCTTATCCAAGTTCATACCAAGACCCACACGTCGTGACGCATCATTTAAGCTTTGCAGCATCTCCCCGATATCCTGCAGAGACTCCGCCAGAATGACAATATCGTCCGCAAACCGGAGGTGAGAAATATACTCGCCATTTATGTTGATGCCCCGTCCTTCCCAGTTTAATGTCTTAAAGATATCCTCCAACGCGTAAGTAAACAGTTTTGGCGATATTACATCGCCCTGTCTTACACCTCGACGCAATTGGATAGGATTCGTCTGCTGGTTACGTATTTGGACGGTCATCGTTGCGGCATCGTATAGACATTTCATCACCTGTATGTACCGCCAATCAATACGGCATCTCTGCAAGGAATCCAAAACAGCCCAACTTTCGATGGTATTGAAGGCTTTTTCATAGTCCACAAAGGCCAAACAGAGAGGCAGGTTATATTCCTCCATCTTTTGTATAACCTGACGTATGGTGTGAATGTGGTCCACGGTACTGTAGCCTTTACGAAAGCCAGCCTGCTCCGGCGGTTGAAAGTCGTCAAGTTTCCGAGCAAGTCGGTTAGTAATAACTCTCGAGAACAGCTTGTATACATGGCTCAGGAGCGAGATGGGCCTGTAGTTTTTCAAAAGAGTTTTATCACCTTTTTTGAAAACCAGCACCGTCACGCTCCGGCTCCATGCCTCCGGTGTGCAGCCATTATGAATAACGGAGTTAAACAGCCTCTGTAGTTCACGAAGCATGGGAAATACTTCAATGACTACGGCTAAATTTTAACAAAAAAGGTAAAAACACTTTCGCATTGCAGTGTTCTAACGACTGAACCAACCAAGTGTTCGTAGAATTCATGAGCGTCTGACATAAATTACGAAGGAAGTTACAGAAATTGGCGGAGCGCACTAAATCTCCCCTATTACGCATGCAACGCGCACGCCCGGCCAATTTGCGCGCTTATCTCTCACTGCAGAGATTCTACTGGTTCAAATGTGCGTTGAATTAAATTGTACTTATCTTATTTGAATTGATCCAAATTTAAATGTTTAATTTTATTTAGATAGCTAGGAATTTACCAACTAGTCACCGAATGGTAAGAATAAGTTGTAAATTTTGTATTGGCAGTGATATTGGCTGTGGCGCCTGTGGCACATGTTGCCATTCAAGAAAGTGGGCATTTACTTTCTGTCCTTCTTTTTATATTTTCTTTCTCTCTCTTGGTCGGCAACACATCGTTGATACCATTGGTGTAAGTAATTTCAACAGGCGACTGCGACGATAGTCACTTACCATCATGTGGATCGTCAGCTCGTCTGATAGGTAGAGAATGCGTTGAGTAATATTAAATTGTGGTCATATTGGTCTCAATAAAGATATAAGAAATATACAATCCATTCTATCATATAAGGATATATGAAGTTAAAAATGTCGCAGGTGTGTTCACACACAGTATTGTTTTATGACATGCGAGGAAATACAACATACTGCCTACAGAAGGTTACGAGTATTCGATGGGTTCTCGTAAATTTTCGAGGCCACTGAACAAACATTATTTTGTTTGATCTTGTAACGACACGAAACGTACACCCTGCAAAAGTAAAAAAAACTCAAACTTTTTCATGCAAATGCTTAAATCATTTTATACATTCCACTAAGTTTGTACAGATTTTGCTAGGGAAAGAGTAATAACGTAATGTAGGTAAGTGCTTACATACATTACTTATCTAGACACGCGACAGCGTGTCCAGCCAAAGTTCAAAAAAAGAAACTGGTAACGCAGTACTATTTCGAGCTACTTTTGACTCTTTCACAAATCGAGAACTATTTAACCTACATACATAAAATTTGGCACATTTATTAAGAACCCTCAGTTTATTTAGAATTCAAAATTTCATAAAACTGATATAATATGTCATGCTCAGTCCGTGATCTATGTGTTTATGTTTATACTGACTAGTTGTTTTTCTTTAAGTTTTATTACTTAGTTTATTTATTTATCTACCCTTCAAATTCTCCCAGAGTTGTCATTTTCCTTCATCTTGTTGGGTTTGCCTGGAAGAAATCGCTTGTAAGCGATAAGGCCGCCCTTAGTATTGTGCTTAGTAGTAAAAGTTCTGTGTATTTTCAACATGATATTTACTGTGTACAATCAACAGAATTTATAATAATAATAATGTATTAACGTTTCAAAACCCGCATTTTGGTGACTGACTCACTGACATAGGATCAAAAACCCAACCTACTTCTAGGTGTCAAGGTAGACTTTTATGCATATACAAAGAAAAAAATCCAAATACAGAATATTATTGACATTAATAATTATTATTAATTACATTTAATTATTAATTAGAATTAATTAAGATACCAATTATCAATAAATATTAATAATTTCTACATAAAAAGTAGAGCTATCCAAACTATCCAAGTCAAATGTAGAGCTTGCATTTGATGATCGTGTGAATAAAACAGGATTTTCCACTCAGAACTTGGCACCCTTTTAGATCTCAATCCTTTTTGTTTTGAACTTGGCCCTCATTTCACATCTATGTTTTTGATGAGATCGATACTACAGTTCTAATCACCCTCGCATCACTTCGAGAAATCTTTACCTTATTATCCACTCGAAACAATATAGACGAAATTATTTTATTTTTTCCGTTTTTTTGAGCAAATGGAAATAAAACACTTACTGCAATTGCACTTAGGGAAAACAAAGGGTGAATTGCTGGTATATCGTTCCACAATGAATGTATTAGGGTAGTTGAACTGCAACGAACACAGCCTCCGTGGCGCAATGGTTAGCGCGTTCGGCTGTTAACCGAAAGGTTGGTGGTTCGAACCCACCCGGGGGCGATGCGTTTGTTTTTATTTTATGTTGCTTCTATATAAAATGTAATAGGGTAGTTGAACTGCAACGCACACAGCCTCCGTGGCGCAATGGTTAGCGCGTTCGGCTGTTAACCGAAAGGTTGGTGGTTCGAACCCACCCGGGGGCGATGCGTTTGTTTTTATTTTATCTTATTTTTACAAAAAAATAACCTCAAAGTATGGTTAGTAAAGAAATAATCATATCATGAAACATTATTTGAAAGTAGTACGTACCTAATTGACTTCGCAGTAATTATTGTACAATAAACTTTGTTTCTGTATTTAAGTTACCAACAGTAAATTAAGACATTTCTACAAAATTAAATAGCTAAGTAACAAAACTTTCCACGATATCATAGAACAGATGAAAGTTTTAAGGACAAATTAAACTACAATCCGATAAGATAACTTCTACGAAAGTTCGTTGAAAACTTTGCAACACTTTGTTTTATATCTATGCTTAGCGTTCGCATTGGTTTCATTCAATTCCGTTATCACAATTATTTCTGCGGATTACAAGAGGCAAGAGTAAACAGGGGTTGTTTACCTTTCTGATAAAATATTCCTGCATAATATTGTTGATAAATAATACCCTGGGTATTAGAACGCTTAGGATGATTCCCTATTCAATCACGATGTCTGTTTGTCTGGCCTTGTCTTTATTATAACGGTGTAAAATGACTAAAATTTTAAACTGAACACGGATTTCTCTTCTTGAGCTGCTCAGGCCTCCCTGAGCAGCTCAAGAACCGCTCCAGTGAGAATTGGTGGGGAATGCGATTTGGTGGAGGATATTTACTAATACAATACAAATATGCTTTATTTTTACACTAAAACATACATAAAAGTATATTGCTAATGCTAGTGATGATAATCTAAAATTTTAACAAAAAAATAACCAACTTCAAATGAAGTACATCCAATAAAAAAAGAATCGTCGAAATCGGTTGGATATTGAGTTATTCGTCCATTTATCACGCACATACTTAATGCAAATTTATGATTTATATGCTTTTGACATGGATGCCATTGTCAGATCTCAATAAAATGTATTTGGGACTACACGACAAGCACCAGCTTTCGATTAAAAAAAGAATCATCAAAATCGGTTCACCCAGTCCAAAGTTCTGAGATAACAAACATTAAAAAAATACAGGCGAATTGAGAACCTCCTCCTTTTTTTGAAGTCGGTTAATAATGAAAAATGGAAATTAATCTATTCTGATTCAGATTATTATGTATAATAAAATTCTTTCTTCTGTATTTGAAAACAGTATAGTGACTGAGCACGACGTAATTTTGTTGGTAGTGTCTGAGGCGTAGCCGTATTGGGGCGGCTTAGAATACTAACCCCAATCCCACGCCGGAAGGGTGTCGTAAAAGGCGACTAAATCCGGCCCGCTGGTGGTAGGGCCCTCGGAGGGATTATATTGGTAGTATTGATTTTAATTGATAATTAATACCATTATTACTATTATTATTTCTCCAGGGGTTCGCCTGGATAGCTACCACCCTCGAGCATGAGTCAGCCGCCAAACGACTCGTCGTGTTCCGGCTGGGGGCTTGAGAGCCAGTTCTTTCTTTCTTTTCCTTCTTTCTTTCTTGGCCGGCAAAGCATCAGTGATGCCTTTGGTGTTGCTGATGTCCATGGGCGGCGATAGCCACTTACCATCAGGTGGGTCGTCAGCTCGTTTGCCGGCTATTTCCATAAAAAAAAAAAAAACAACCTGATCAGAATACACATTGATATTATTATGAATGATTTACATGTTATTTAAGTTATTTGTCGGTTATGTCTATCAATGTTCTCACTGGAGGTCTTTAGACCTCTGATTTATTTGTCAATACACGTACATGGTGACAAGAGTTTTACTTGCCACGCTTCCACCCTACTTTGAGCTCAACCGAAAAGTTTTTAACGTATTCCAGTTTCACTATTTGACCTTTCAGTTACCAAGCGGATTTCTTTGCACGACGGTCGACGGAAAATCAGAACCACTATTTATTTTTCTTTTAGCACGTAGCATAAGCTGGTCGTAAATCTTCGAAGTTGTAATCACGTTTCCGGCGATAAAATGAATTATAGGTGCCCGTTTTCTAAGACATGGTCTGGGTTTTGTTGGTGGCCTGAAAGGGACTTTTATGAGGGTACTGTACTAAACAGGGCGCTAGGAGTTAATTTGGTGTTAAGTGGAGTATTATCAGTAGTTGTATCGTGGGTTAATGTATGTCGGTGCTTTATTTGGATTAATGTGATATCCTTGCGGTATGAACGAACTAATTTGAACCCACGTCGGGTTCAAATTTTGCAAATATCTCCTCATTTTCAAAGTTATGTGTTATTTAATCTTGTTTTATGAAGGAAATAATATCCTCAAAGGTGTGTGGAGTTTTAGCCATCATGTACCTCTCATGTATCACTCGTTTGTACCCCTCATACTGTGAGTGAACTCCTGAGCCCAGAGTAAGAAAGTTATGGGTTGACGACGGTTTTATTTAAAAGTCAAGTTTATGATAGGCTTTAGTATTTTTAATTAGTATACAAACTTTTAACATTCTTTGTATTGTTCACTTGGGCAAAAGCAGAGAACCAAAAGACCTAGAGTAGCCTAGACCAAATTGAAACACTCTTAATTTAGCAATTATTTCAATTAATTAAAAAAACAAAAACCTGATTGCGTAAAAAAACTAAAAAGAAAAAACAAGTCCAGTAGTTCAGAATGTTGTAAAAGTAATATTGAACACCTACACCATAGAAGAATTAACAGTCAAGACCCATTCTTCAATCAATCAAATCTTCTTTGTTTTTTCCCAAGCAACCCCGTAAAATTTAAATGACCCGACTGTTAATATGTAAGTGAATGCTTATTCTGCTCATTATTTCTTTCCCCGAGCTAGTTTTTAAGTACGTAGGACCAACAAAAATAATGATCAAAACTTTCTCTTCAAACTTCCCGTTAGAGTAAGCCCGGGGTGATATATCAAGAGTTGAGAAACACATTTTTCTCAGAGCAGTTTGAAAGCATTCATCATCTTTTATTAAAAGACTAAGTATTACAATACAATACTTTTTGCGCTAAGCCCATAAATCAAAACAATTTGTTTCGTAATTGGCTTTTTGTTTTAAGGCTTACTTAATATCACAGTCCCTAAACGAGCTGATGGTCCATAGGGCAGTTTGTGAACTGCAACTCAAATACCTACATCTGCAAGATCAGGCTGTGGTTACAGAAGAGTCATGGCCAGGAAAAAAATATTTTAATAACTCTCAACTTAATTTACTTATCTACTAATTAATTATGAGTAATAAAGGCTTCTTTATTTCAGATCGCGATATTAAGTACATCTGAAGCGTACTCCACTACGCTACTCCATTTGGACTGTACCTAGTGGCCAACCCAAGATTTAAACGAATGATTTCGAAGGATCTAATCAATAGGCTTGAATAATTTTTTAGAAAAGCTTACATTGTATGTGATTCTAACTTTAATGTTAGATTAGGTTCCCATCATCCTGCATAATATTATTAAAATAGGTCGTGGAATTCTGGTCGTATTTTAAAATTATTACCCGTTTTTTCCTGAATTATATTTTGAAGTTAACAGATGAATGCACGGACAAATCAAATTTTTATGGACATAAAATATAGATAAACTTTATCACTACCACTATAAAATAATCGTCAACGTCACAAATCAAGAAAAGAATATAAAAATATAAATAAGTACCAATAAGTATAATAAGTATAAATAAGACTTGATCATTAAGAAGTAATAATCGAATTAGTGGGCGACCGCCGCGACCGGGACTCATAAACTGAGTTATCTGATAAAGGGCGAGATTGCAATATCTCAAGATCTCAACTGCTCTCGCAAAACTGCTTGTTGACAGGAAGTTAGCGATGTAACTTGGGGCTTTTTACTAAACGCTCTTTGCCTCGAGGAAGCTGGAAATATATTTATTAATAAGACTTTTAAAATGTTATAAAAGTATTACAGAAGGTTAAAAAAGAATAAACTTCCTTTTAGCCCATACCCCCCATTAATCTGAAGTTTGCATTTTGACGCGCTGATAACGAATATTATTGGCAAATATCCGCATTTAATTTTCAATGTCACCTTGAAGAAACATGATTTTTTGGTTTTTCACGTTTATTCACGTTCCGCATAATTTCTTATTACAACTTCACAATTTTCCACATATATTTCGAAGGACTGATAACCCTTGGGGAAGAAAGGTCCTCGAATGGATACCACGCCTCGGAAAAAGGAGCACAAGACGTCCCACGACAAGGTGGACTGACGACCTAAAGAAGACAGCGGGTATCCGCTGGATTCAGAAGGCTCAGGACTGGTCAGGTTGACGTTTTGTAGGAGAGACCTACGTCCAGCAGTGGACTTCCAAAGGCTGATGGATGGGTGGATGGGTGGATGTAGGTACATGAACAATATCCCAAAAATAGGTGCTGTGTTTCTGGAGATCACTTACTTGACGGTCGTGCAGCCTATTGTTGTACGAAATAATAAAAAGTGCTGCCAACTTTAGAAATTGTGACTCTCAAAGATCACTTTCTCTCCACTCCAGAACGCCTCATTCCAGCCTATTCTTACTTCAGATCTGTAGTATTTCTACCATGAATCATTTGTCAAGTAGAAACAATTTATTTATTGACTCAGTCATCTTCTAATACGGCAGACTGATACACAATTAAAATAATATTATTATAATTTACGTATAGTTAAGTATTATACATATACATTGTACACTGTACATCTTGGATTTAATTTTGAATCGTTTCCATCTTTCACCACTACAGAATCCCTACAGCGTTCTAAATTAGAATAAATTACGTTTGCACTTTATCTGGGTACAAATGAGAGTATTAGACACAACACAATTACATTGTAAATTGTCTTCTCTTTTCAAACAAATTACTGCGACAACTTCAGATAACTAATATTTTTAACTAGTGCTCTGTCCACGGCTTTGCTCGCATTATCCGGAATAATAAGTAATCCATAACTTATTTCAGATTACGGTCTACTTGTGTGCAAAATTTCATGAAAGTCGGTTCAGTAGCTTTTGCGTGGAAGAGAACCAAACATGACATCTGTATAAGGCAAAAAAAATTGACTGTTGTATCAACGCACAGGCCAAACCCTTAGGGCTAGAAACTTAAAATTTCGCACACGTATTCCTCTTATGACGGAAGCATCCAGTAAAGAAGGATTTTTCAAAATTCAACCTCCAAAGGGGTGAAATTACGAATATACTAACGAATAGAACGAAAATACTTATAAGTTAATGCTTGACCACAATCCCACCTGATGGTAAGTAGTAGTAGATTGTAGTCATGGAAAACGCACTAACTTAGTAAAAGCCTATTCACTCTTGCCTTGAAGACATTACATTATAATCGAGTGGGAACACCGACGCGGGCAATTTATTCCAAGCCTTCCTTATACGCATAATAAATAACGAAGCGAAGCGCGTCAGCTATCAGTCTTATTAGTCTTGTCAGTTAGTGTTTATCAGTCTTTTTATGTGAACTAACTAGTATTTCCCAAATAGTCGAAATTAGACCGTAATCGAGATAGCCGACAAACCACAAACGCGTACAAGATACTTGTTTATTGTGGTTAAATAAACTTTATTCTCATTAAGAATTTAACAATTCAGTTACATGAGAACTTGCGAGGGTGTAGGTCCTCCACAAGTAAGATAGTGCGAGGGTGTAGATTCTTCAGCATAATTAAAGATTTAGTAATCTCAGGGCAGGGTACGCTCTTCTTGTAAATCAGCTGGCACAATTCATGATTCATCAAAATGAATTTATTGTAATAACAATTATTCACAAAGAACAACACTGTTTCGTAGAAGTATAGGCATTTATTGTAGGCATTTTTGAAAACATAGAGGTGTAAATTGTAAAATAAAAATTGACCGTTTTATTTTCAGCAAACTTATTGTTTAAAAACCATCTCGATCACTTCATATTTCAAACAAAAACACACCCTTTCGCGTAGGAACTATGAAGCCAAAAAAAGACACACTGGCACACACAGAGATAAAGACATTCACATAAAAATACCCGGCAAATGAGCTGACGATCCACCTGATGGTACGTTGCCGGTCAAGGAAGAAAGAAGAAAAGATTTTTATTTTATTTTAAAATTAATAATTATTAGGTTGCTAGGCTTGAAAAATCAACAGCTCATATAAAAAAATCCAAATCACCATATTTTTACATTGAAACAAGTTGCTCCTATTGCCTCCTATTCGACCTAGTCGCATCTTCAAGATAATTAAATTAAATTATAATATTATAAAAAAACCCTGACAGATTTACACTAAATATAGGAACACTTTCGTCACCTTAAGTCACCTTTCATACAAAAGAAACTAGATTAAAATCGGTTCATCCGTTTGGGAGCTACGATGCCACAGACAGACTTACAGACACACAGATACGTCAAACACCCTTCTTTTTTCGACGGGGGTTAAAAATCCTAAGGAGTAAATATTTTACGACGTCATAAAACTGGTCCAGATGAGCGATTCGAGAAAATGTCTTCATCGTTTCATCTTTTATTTAACGGCATCAAGTGTTACTGCTATATTATTGCACGTACTGTAATTGAGAAATATTTAGCTGTTTCTTGGAATATGTGCCTGAAAAAACCTTTTAAAACATGAAAATATGGTTTTCTCAGGTGAATCTAAATGACCAAATGTAAGTCAACAATGATGAATACTACTATACTAAGCTTTTACTTTATAATTCACTTAAAGAAAACTAAACGCACAAAAACTTATTTATTTTAAAACCAAATCTTTTAAACTTTTACAAATAATTAATTAGAAATAACTTATTAGTACAAGATCACAATCGGGCAGAGCTTCGCCTTACGCGTACAAAATTAGAGAGCGAACTGTGTCGGTGCAGGGTCGTCTTGGACTTATATAGCCAGTTTTGGTTTAGTGGGGGGTGACTACCCTCACTCTATATTATCTTATTTTATAACCTATAACAACCGAAACCGACGGCTTTACCCGTCCTCCGAAACACGAAGCACGAATAAGCTCAAGTTTAGCCACTAGCGGTCACCCATCCAACCACCGACCGCGGCCGCTGTTGCATTTATGTACATCTATTTAATATAGCTGTATTATTATGTATATTATGTATAAATCAGCAAGGACTGAACAGTTCAGTACCTTTTTTGTCAGTTTGCTAACTAGTTTTTTAACCGACTACGAAAATGAAGGATTGATAAATTCGTCGTATATGGGTGAATTTCAACAAACTCGAATTTTGCCTAATTGCAGTGGCGAATTTAAATTTACTGTTTCTGATAAAAATTTTTGGCCTAAATAATAGATAAAGAGTAGTACTAATTAATCATATACTAGAGATCGAAAAAAAATGATTAGTTCATGAGATATTTCCATTTGAAATTATCAAATGCCACCGAAATTATTAAAGGACCACCGGAATTAAAATCCAAGCCACCGAAATTGATTAAATTTAAACTTGATGTTTCTAATACACTTTATTTGGCATAAATAATATGTAAATAGTAGTGATAATTAGTCATATAGTAGAGATTGAAAAAAAATTTATTTGTTCCGGAGATATTATCAAATTACACTATCAAATGCCACCGAAATTAGGACCACTGGAATTAGAATTTGATCCACCGAAATTGATTTATGCCCATGAGAAATCATAAAGGCAGGATCATTTAATACTTTAAAGATATTATGTACATTTTGAAGAATAGGAGTCTAGATGAACGGACTCCTTTTAGCGGTAATTAGACAGGCCCATTGCACTTCTGAGCCACGTTTATAAGCTGTTTCCTCACAAATCGCATTGCACACAGGCTTGACGACTTCTAGCCTCCCGAACAAGCAGGATTCCAAAAAGGCTACAGCACCATAGACCATATACACACATTGCGACAGATTATACAAAAGACCGAGGACTATAACTTGCCGTTATGTATAGCCTATGTGGACTATGAGAAGGCCTTTGATTCTATCGAGATCTGGGTGGTACTAGATTCTCTCCAGCGGTGGCGGATCGACTACCGGTATATCAAGGTGTTGCAGTGTAAGTACTCATCTGCCATCATGTCCGTCAGAGTACACGACACAGCAGCGAACCTCATCCAACTGCAGAGAAGTGTCAGACAAGGATGTCATATCCCCAAAACTGTTCACCGCTGTGTTGGTAGACGTATTCAAGCTGATGGAGTGGAAACAACATGGCATTAACATCAATGGCGAATACATCACACACCTACGATATGCCGATGATATAGTCATCCTGGCGGGTTCCCTGGAAAAACTTGGAACAATGCTCGGGGGACTTGAACAGCGCCTCACAACGGGTGGGTCTTAAATCATGTCGAATGTCCATGTCACACCCGTATCGGTTGTTGTTGACGGCGTTGCTCTCGAAGTTCTAGACGAATACAATTACCTGGGACAAATGATCCAGATGGGTAAGTCCAACTTCGAGAAAGAAGTCACTTGTAGAATCCAACTCGGATGAGCTGCGTTCGGGAAACTCCGTCATATATTGTCGTCCAAAACACTACCTCAGTGCCTGAAGTTTAAGGTGTTCGAGCAGTTTGTGTTGGCGGTGATCACATACGAATCCGAGACGTGGTGCTTTACTATTGGCCTAATCCACAACCTCAGAGAAGCGCAGCGGGCTATGGAGAAGGCTATGCTTGGTATTTCTCTACATGATCGCATCAGAAATAAGGAGATCCGTAGACGAACAAGGGTAACCGACATAGCTCGAAGAATTAGCCGGCTGAAGTGGCAATGGGCGGGCCACATAGTGCGAAGGACCGATAACCGTTGGGTAAGAAAGGTCCTCGAATGGCGCCCACGTCTCGGAAAAAGGAGCATAGGATGATAGGACGCCCCCCGACCAGGTGGACTGACGACCTGAAGAAGACAGCGGGCATCCGCTGGATTCAGAAGGCTCAGGACCGGTCAGAGTGGCGCAAGTTAGGGGAAGCCTATGTCCAACAGTGGACCTCCAAGGGCTTATGGATAGATGGAGACACGCTTGTATTTCTATGGCCTATACTTCCCTATACGCTTTGATTTGCCACCGGAGCCACCGAGATTGCGCCACCGGACTTAGAATCAGAGACAAAACTTGAATTTTAAAGAAAACTTTTAGTCACTGGTTAACTTTTATTTCACAATTGTAGCTGAAAACCGTTAATGGAAGCCTCCATAAAATTTCTAGATAATCTGCTTTGTACTTTTACTAATATACATGACATCGGAATTGGATGATTTTGTATTCCTGCGCCACCGCAGTTAGTACTTACGTGTTTGGCAGGAAAATTACGCAACCAGTCGGTCATCCTAACACGTAGTTTGCAAGAGCACAACTGAACGGTGCGGGGAGAGCCAGTAAGGTGTCTTCCAAATCGTGAAGTAACAAGTAATGAAGTATACAAAATGCGCCACCGGTATTGCTTTTTTTTGTAGGACATTTTTAAAAGATGTTTTAAGAGCTGTTGTTTAATCTTAAATTACTCCATAAATATATATTAGTTGTGTTATTTAATGTATTTCTAAAAAAACATTCCCTTTCAATGAAATTTATTTACCAAAAAAAATTAAATTAATAAAATATGTAAATAAACGCAGTTTGGACAGTACACCGGAATTAGATTTTAGGTCTTAGATATTTTTTTATTAAGAATCTATGTATTAAATACCTCTGAATACTTCACTATCATGTAGATCACTACTGAAACTACCTATATAAAATTGTGCATAATTGTAGTTTACCTCCACACATTAATTTTCAACCTCGCCGTCTCAAAAATGCACTTGGGAAATTCACCCATATACGGGAATTATATTATCATAAAAAAACATTATCTCTTTTTAACTATTAGGTATATACAATATTGAAATATTCAACCTTATAAAATGAATGAACAATGCCTGAATAATATCCAGCACTAGTTTATCGTTTTTCCTTCGTCGTTGAATACAATCAAAACACAAAAGGATCCTCTCACAATTCTATCCCTCATCATTTCTAAGAACTTTCTGATATCTTGAACATAATAAATGATTTGCACACACTTGGCTTCAGTTACATCATTTTTATCACGTCCCTTTCATTCATAACAGGCTTTACACGCCCTCTTCATAAGTTGAAGATTCTTTTTTTAAAGAATAAATATTGTAATATAATAGGTGAGTATATTTTAAACATTATAATCTCACCAAAAACATTTTCATGTAAAATGATGCCAAGACGAGACTATATGGATCTAAATCAAAAAGTTATCAGATCTTATGTAGAGACAAGCTTGTAACTCTACACGCACTAACTCTCGAAGTCCTATGTTCACAAACTCTACACCTTAGTCAAAATACGTGGCTTAGCCGTTTCGTTACGAAAATAACTATTCGTTCTTAATTCTGATGACCATGACATTCCTAAATCGTACTCGTAGGTATTTAATAAAAATATGAATCCGTAACTATGAATTAGTTATCACGTACTTAATATTTAATCACGGTAGGTGATATGTCTCAAATGGCTAACATGTATTAGTTTTTCAAAAATAAATACAGAGTCGTCAATGACGAAAATATGAGGGACCGAGCAGTAAGACCTTAATATATTTTCATATCACGCAACCCTCCCTTGGTAATAATAATAAAATTTAAATCATCAATAAAACTGTAACCCAAGAGTTTATGTTACAAACGACCAAGACGTTGATACTATACAGTTACACTTACATTTCGTATAAAATGCGAATATTATTGTCAATAAAGCTTTATTTGACTCAATTTTCGCCTTTCTTTGAATCACATCGTCACATCACCGAGGCTAAGGCCAGTTATTATGTTCTTTTATATTTTTTCATCTTGTAATAATATTCCTTACTGCAGATGGGACAAATTTTACAGTACACTATCAAAAGGACATACATAGACGTCCTATCTAGCGTTGTACCTAAATATCGATGCAATGTAATCTTTCCAGGGGACCTAAATTTTGGGATTTAAAGAATACTGTACAGGGCAAACAACTCATCAACTATATACAGCAAAGTACAAGTCACTCTTCAATCTGTCATCAACGATGTTTAAAAAATATAGATACGTTATGCCCTTACAAATCAACCAAAAAATCTGTTCCGAAGAGAGCTACAACACACACACGTTTATCTTTTGTTTCACTACACCAATCAAACTACAATAATATACGAAGGCATTTTAACGCTGTATGTCAAATTTCAAGCACTTCTAACTATCTACCTCTTTTTACTTATAATATCATTGTGTGTCATCTTATTATTTAGGAGTCCATCAGGACAGAAAAAAGGCTATAAAAGACTATAGGTTACGTAATAAATGATTTATCTCTCGACGATCTGCACATCACGAGGCGTGAATGAGCGCGCATATTTGTATTCGGAAGGCTTTACGACAGGGGCTTGGATTACGCGTCTCGAATGCTGAGTAAACTGAAGGGTTGGGGATGCCAAAGATTAATTAAATTATTTATTTATTTACTTATTGTTTCATATTAAATGTAGACATAACAAGTCCGTTTAAAGCTAACACCGTTTACAATTTACACATTGTAAATGGCCTATGGCCGTTCTGCGAAATACAGCAGATATCGAATAAAATATCTCGAGATCTGGGTTTAAAGCCAGGACCCCAATGAGCAAAGTTACTGTACGAACCAAGGGTGATTCTCTCACCAACTGCAAATTGCATCTTGGTACTGCTAACAACCTTCGTCGACGTGCGTGAGTATAGTTGTCCGGTACATACATTAAAACTTGTTCCAGCACTGAGGGGTTAGAGATACTGCCACTAACTAGTTCAAAAAAATAGTCCAGTACATCCATGTATCGTTGAACTTCGAGGGAATCGTAACCTGTCATACCAAGTACAAATAAACTTGGATACAAATGGGGATACCATACGAAGTATTCGTACTGCCTATGATAAAGCCATCTTAAGAATTTCTTTTGGAGTTTTTCCACTATGAGCATGTATTTTTCCTCATAATTATGGACTACAGATATTTTTATGTAAATAATCGATAAACAAGGGGCACTCGCGTTCTTTCTAGCTCTCCGTGGCTACGCTATAACTGAAACACGATCCAGAAGAAAGGTGGTAGCTAAATGTAGTATCCATGGGGTACCAAAGTCCAAACCTGCAAAGGTTAACTAAATTTTAAAAATTTACCTTTGTATTATAACTACTGTTATTATCTTATAGGTAAGAAAAATAAATAAAAAAATAAAAAAATGTTGTTTGAAAGTTTTTAAAGCCTTGATATTTTATTTTTGAAATAAAATTCTGTTCCTAGTCGTTAAATTAAAGTAGCGTGAAATGAGACGTACTGTAATAAATTTGTAATAAGTACACGTAGTTACTATACCCCGCTGATCGCCCCTGGAGTTTTCATGGTTCTAAGTTCTTCTATAACTATTTCTTACATTGTGTTCCGGTTCAGCATTTAGTTTCCGTAGAGACATTACAGTTTTGTATTCCTTACCAAACGAAAACAATAAATAAAGATATTTTAGTTTTATACTTTGCAAGTAGGAGAGTGGGTTTGATAATGATTTTTATTTATCAATTTTTGTTTTTAAATTGAAGATTTTTATAATATTTTTTTCGTGAATATTGAGGGTTTATCTATAAAATAAAATTGAATCCTAAAATTAGTCAACATCCTTATTGGCAATGCACGAAGTTGTACTTGCGGCGGCAACTTGCAGTGGACTATATTTATATAGAAAAACTGTCTTATGGCCTTATTGGTTGGCTTGTACGTCCCCTGTAGAGAAAAGTAACCCATCTGTCTATTAAAACTGTTTAACAGATGGGTTACTTTTCTCTGCAGGGGACCGTACGAGTGCTTATAGAATACTAACTAAGTACATATTGTATTTATAAAGTGATACTTTAAACGTCTCATCACACATCCGTATTGATTCCCTGTGTAGCTTACCTTATGCGTTCTAAAAAAATATTTAGAAGTTTACAAATTAAAGGTGACCAGTAGAATGCATACCATAAATAAAACAACTTGTAGCTTACTATAATAAAATATATTTTATATACAATACATCAAAATTACAATTAAAATACATAAATTATAATTAATATATCTTACAGTTTATTTATATAATAATATAGTTACTTAAATTAAATATTTCTGAGTCTTATTTCAGTAATTTACATTAGATTTCTTATTTACAATATCTTTTTTGGCAATATAAATAAACACATAGGTAAATTATATGTAAATAGGTAATAAGAGAAAGATTCTAAATTATGATAGCAAAGTATTCACTGACAACGGGTAGATGATAAAATATTTGATAAAAGCAATTCGAGTCGAGAAAATTGTTTAATGTTGACAGAGCACTACCTCAAAACTTTCAGCGTTATGGGACGTGCAATACAGTTTACCAAGCATTAAAGCCTATAATCCTTTCCGATTTCCACTCGGATTGGTCAATAGACATAAATTGGTAAAAAAATTGGTAAATAAATTGACACACTCGCAAACTAAGTTGATAATGTAAGTCAATGTAAATGAAGGTGTCTGAGTAAATTATGTCGCCTGTGTCCGAAGGTTCTAACTTTCAGTTTTGGGGAATCCTTTTACATCCCAAAACTAATCTTGGGATTTAGAATTTGCCATTTAATCTTAGGCTGAGGCAGGCTTTTCTCTCGGGTCGTGCATAATCTGTTTGTGTCTAATTCATCACGTATCCCTTTCGGATGACGAAATATGATTCATCACGTAAATAATATGAAGGGTAGGTAGATACTTATTCCTATTTTGTCTTAATATTGTAATGGTCGTATTTTTACAATAAGTTATTTGTATTAAATCTCTACAACCCATACAACCCCTTTAAAGAGGCTAGGTTTTGAAGTTAAAGGTTTGAAGTCCCGATTTCGAAAACGATCTCTAGCAAACGTTTATTAGAACATCACTAAGCACAAAAATGTACCATAGACAAAATTATAGAATATTTTTTATTTACATTGAATTTTGAAGATATAGTATAGTAGGAAAAGATATGAGTAAGTTGAACATGTAACTCGAAATACTTCTTGATTAAGTAAATGAAATGAATAAAGAAATCAACATGGACATAATACCATAAGATCGGAACTAGGCGCGACCTTCACCCATCTGTTTATTGGATGAAAAGTGTTCTATATATATGTTTTAAATATATTTTAGTATGCTAAAAATACATCGCGAGAGGGTTGACTGAAAAATTCCTAATGAATATAACAAAGGTTTTGATTGACAGTGCGGTTATAGGAGGCACGATCATTTAGATCTCCAAATGTTCACAAGCAATGTTTTATTGCAATCGAAAGAAATAAAATCATTAATAACATCCCAAACACAACTGTTGGCGGGTACATTACAGAAATACGGAATCTTTATAAGACCAACGTATTATTATCGAAACTTACTTTCTATACCTAATCGGTTAGTTTAAAAAAAATGTATTCTTCCGAGGTATTCTTCCGCCATTTTTCTCCGTAATACCTCCTACACACTATGCCGCTGACATATAAGTCTTGTTAAATACGTAAATAGGTTGGTTTGCGTTCAGATATAAACATGTTCAATCTACTCTTATAAGATTAAATAAGTTATTGGGATTAAATAGGGACGAATTCGAAAGGGCCGAATATGTTGAAAGACTTATAAGTAGAGAGTAAATACCTATAGGTAACTATATATAGTTTCCCTTTTCACGATTTGGCCGAATGTAAATAAAATTCTAACACCCAATGGTCCACAAAGATATTTCCTTTCGTAAAAGAAGTTTCATCGAAAAATAATAATATGTATAATGACATGTTGATTATACAATGCATAATACAATAGATGGATAGAGTGGAATGAATTTCGTAAACAATATAAAATGATATGAAAGGAATTCGGGAAAAATTAAGTAAGTAATCGTTAGCGACGCCCTCATACGTGTAATATTTTTTCATGCATATAATTATATTGAACTAATGTAACTACCACTTATAGTATATAAAAGATATATGTCTAGACAAAAATACAAAATCTATATTATGAAGTAACAATATTATGAACTCGCTTCCGCCCAACATACGGGACTCGAAAACAGTTTCAACTTACAAGAAAAGAGTCAGAGAATATTATTTATCCTTGACAATGTAAATATTAGATATTATTTATGTAGGTATATATTTATATTTTGTATTATATGTGTATATATAGTATGTATAAATTATATGTATGTATTTAGTAGTATTATATTGATATTTGTATCAATATTATCTAATTTATAACATATATGTATTTTGCTTTTTATATTTGTGTGTGCGCTGAACCTACCTCTCGACATTATTTCTCCAGTCGTAGGTCTGCTGGAAGAAATTTCTTAAGAAATAAGCAGTGCCTTTGTACATAATTACATATATGTTGCGTCCTCATTGTATATTCATTGTGTGTACATAAATAAATAAGAAAAATGGATTATGCAAAAGTTTATTTTAGATTCGGGGAATTTCACAGATCCATTATACATAATTATACAAGTAGATACAGATGGTAACTGAAAAGCACAGACTTTATTAGGTATAATTTAATTATAAGATAAATTAACAGTTATTTCAGCGAATAATAATGAGTTTTAACTATATTCGAAAGTAGCACCATGCTTCCAGAATTTTTCAAAGGCGATTGGATTTCTTGCTTACCTAATTATAGTTAATAATCATTTATATTAAATAGGATTAAGATAGATATGAAGGGAAAGATATAAAGATGCTAGGCTAAGATAAAATTTATTACATCTATTAGATTTTAATATTTACAGGTAAAACAGGTATTACAGTTATAGTTATTATAATTATATATCGCAAAATTTTGCGGACGCATAAATAAACTTAGCTAATAAAATATGTAAACAAATTGAGCAAAAATCTAACAAAGTAATTTAAAAACCTCTACGTTCGATATTCAGTACCTAATATCATAGTAAGTATTTACTATAATTTTATATTTTATTTGATCTTTAATCGTTTTTCTCCTGTTTTTCATAAATATCATTTTAGACAATAAATCAAAATAAATTGGAATAAAAATTTGGTCCTTCACATTACATTACACATTAGTAATAGTCAATCTCCGCGGACTCTTCGGCCTACTGAGATTATTCCCGGACCCTCTCACATGGACTTGGACACAACCAGCGGGCATATCGACGGCTGAATGTAGACTAGCTGCTCTGGAGGCCCTGGGTGAAGGTCCGTAGACTCGCAGATCCACCGCGCTGTGGAGACTGGCGGCCCTAGAAGACCTAGGAGTAGCGTGGTGGATCTCTGAAGGTGGCACTAGCGCGGGGATGTCCGCCGCGGATCTCGACCTCCGCGGAGGGCTCTCTGGGATCAGAGCCATGCTGCCAACGAATACTGAGTTCTGGAAAGAAAATATGGTTAAAAGTGAACTGACTATCGAACAAAGACCTAAATACAATTGTATTTCTTTTTCTCAGAGAGAGAGATACAAATTCTAGCCTTAGAATACTAGATGCTAGGCTTATAATACTAACTCCAATCATATGTAGCCTCGTATGACACCCTAGTGGTGTCATTCTATGTGTATTTCTTGACGTGAAACTATACCAAATTTTTCGCTCCCACAAACAGTGTTCAATTGCGTATTCTATTTTCTTGGAGGAATTCCTGTTTATTTCTGTCGCGTAAATTGTAATATTGGGGGCTTAAGTCAACCTAATAAAGAAGAATATAGCCATCCGTCGTAACGAATGCTGTCGACATAGCTTCATATACTACTAGATTACGTCTTTCTTTATTTTATTGTCGTAGAAATGTTAAATGATTGAAGGTAAATTCTTATGGAGTAATGAAATACATATAAACATGAACTTTGGAGATGTTAAAATATTGCAGCTCAAAAAATATTCCTTTTTAATATACCTAAAATAGAGTCAAGCTCGTTTGATTGGGATAATCTTATAAATTGTTGACCCGAATTGATGGCGAAAAGATGGTTCATGGCGAAAAGTACCTATGTCACAATTATAAAAAATAATTGGCAATTATTTTTGGGTCCTTTACTAATAGTAGAAATAAGGACAAATTATTATATAATTTATCACAAAGGCAAATTATACACTAAATGTTATTTTAACTAAAAAATTACCTATACAGAATAATTTATCTTTTGTAATACCTACCTACATACCGATTATACTTACTTCACATACACATAAAACAGTATCAATATCAACAACCAATCAACATTTCATACAACAACGTCAATACAACGTACAAACAAAAGACATACGCAGTGCGTTACCGATTACAACGACCTAATTGGCAGAAGTGTGAGTGTCATTTCCCTAGAGTATCCTAATTACCTGTCGGGGGCGATGCGGCGTGTAACCGCACGGCTGGTAGGCAGCGAACGAGGCGCAGTCGTATGAGACGCACCCACGGGAGAGAGAGGCTCGATGCTGCGACAGAAGCAACGTTAAGGTGGACTTACGTGCAGGCGTTTTGCGTTTTACATGACATAAATGTGTGGAGTGTAGTAACTGTTTGAAAATTTTGTTGTGAAACGCGTTTTACATGACATAAAATAAAAGTGGAGGGTAGTAATAATTTGAAAATTTTGTTATGAAAGAAAATGGTAATTTTTCTCTTGACAATGTATAGAAATTAAATAAATCTTAAAATTCAGCTAACTAATTGAATTATATAGGTATATCAAATTACCAATCCAGTGTTAAAAGTTTGATTTTATAAGGACAAGCAGAGCTTAAAATATAATTTAATTGACGAATTTTGTACGACCGTAGGCTAAACGACTTCCATATTGTGTTACTGATGTAGGTATAATTAGTTATTAACGTTTCAAGATATTTTATTCAATGTCATCCCATCAAGCTTCATTCATTATTTAAGGGACATTAACATTCCATTAAAAGTTTCATCAACTCGCAAATTATTTGAAATTTAATTTTGTTATTGTTACTCGCGCCGGATATCTAGATGAAAAGGGTTAAGGTTTTATCATTATCCGTGCTATATAAGTAAATTGGTGAAAAAACCCTAATTATTAAATTAATTACGAATTTTAAGCTAGTATGTGCTGTTTCAAGAACAGGATACTTGGCATAGTATATTCATGTGCCACTTTTAAATTGCAAGAGCTTAAATACCTAAGATAATATTATTAGGTAATCTGTATGACTTCAGGCTTTCCAAGGATAGCTAATACATACATAATCATCATACTTACAGAATCCTCAAATAAACAAGTATACATTGCGATTTTGATTATGTATTATGTTTAACGATAGGTAATAATTTATTGGAATTTACTCTTTATTTTTTTTTTGGAGTCGTTTATTTTTTTTCTAAAATTTAGTAATTGATGGATCAACGTATCGGTACCTTTACAGATTTGTCGATAAAAATATTTAATCCATGGACAAAATTGACCACTTACTATCGGGTAGCTTGTCTGTTCTTATATCGGCTATTTAGTTAAACAGTGTATCTAATGATGATGATGACGAAGATGATGATAAAACTCACGTGTGGTGGAATCGCGACTGAGTTCTCAGTGAGCGCACAGCTTTGCCGATGTTGCTGCTGGAATTTTGGTTGATATGGCTCCAGCATTCTGGAAACGAAGCAATTTATACATACACTTTATAACTACGAGGATCTACTACTACTAATAAGAGGATCTAATAAGATCCTCTATTATTTTTGTTGGTCATAATTTTGATGGATCATTCTAAGTATCGCACCCTTGACGGTTTTGTGCATTAAGTGGTAATGTTAATTCCTTTGACTGCTTACTGATATTTTAATAGTTTTTGTGCTCTCCTGTAAAATTGAAATTTTCATCTTATGCCTTTTTTCCACTGAAGGTGCAGTATGTCCTTGAATATATCAAATTCTGTATACATTGTTCACAAAGTATATTCCTGTGGGCACTCAAAAGCTTTACGGATTTTTATGCGGTTCATATCAATAGATAGAAAGATTAATGCAGATATAAATACGAGTATAGGCCAAAAATAATACGGACCGTGTGATAAAAACAAATTGTAACTATCTTTTATACTAATAATTAGTTTTTACTTTAGGTTAGTTTTTTTTTGTTTCGAATGAGTAGTTGCTGTTGGCCCTACTGGCCTTTACAGCTTAGCGCGGACGTTGGGGCGGGTCCTGGAGGGACCCAGCCTCTGAAGTTGTGACCAAGTCAGCGGGGGTTGGATCGGTGAAGCCGGTGCAACAAGCCGCTGACACGACACGAGGAGGGACTCCGTAGTCCCCCCCCGCTATGATTTTACAGTTTTTGGACTTAGACACACAGCCATCGGGGGTGGACCGGTTAATTCCGGTGAATCCGGTACACATACCTTTGACCCTTCATGGGGGGGGGAGGACTGGGAGCCTTGAAAAAGGCTGGTCCAGCCCTAACCCCCCCGCTGACTTAGACTATGAATTGTTGGGATTCTATCCGCACCGCTAAGTTGTGATTTAGTTGAATGAAAGAAGCGCGCTTATTTAGACAAATTCATTCTCTTATTTCGCGTACCGGCACTACTTTTAACAATTTTAGCAAAGCGAATGCGGCTTAGTCGGAGTCCGAAATATCCCGACTATATTCAACAACTATTTGGAGCACATAAGTCATAAACTATTCCCAGAGCGCTGTTAGTGATTTGCATACTCGAGTTTACCCGCAAGTTTCGCACATTTAACCTGTCTAAATGTCTTCGCTAGTTCTAAAGAGAATGTTTGGCTCTGATAGTAAGCCATGAAATACGCCCCGCTAGTCATTGAAGTATGTCATAGAACAGACATCTCAAACAAAATGTATGTCCCGCCCGGGAGGTTCTATTTTCAAAATTGAGCCCCCGTTCTCCTTTCAAAATCGAACGAATCATTTGAAGATTGAAGCCACGTGGCGCCAATGCTTTGGAACATACATGGTGTTCGCGGTGTCGGTTCTATACGCTAGTAATAATACTTCAATGCCGCTAGTGGATTTTGTTCGCTACGAACGTCATTCTAATTAGCAAACAAATACATATAATATCGCTTAAAGAACAGCGTAATTTCGTGTTCTTATTAGGTGGACCACACAGTGACGCTTGCAGCTTAAAACGAATTTGTTTCGGGTGTTGTGAATCGTGGCCTTCGCGTCACGCTTTCCTGTTATCATTATAAGCTCACTCAACCCTCATGCGTCTGCCTCAGATAAACAATCGCCTACAAAATACAAGGTCGTATCTAAAATTGTCGCGAATTTGCCCAATCACACGTCGCAGTCCCAAATAAAAAGACGTACGATTTTGAAAGTTTTTAGTGAAATATAAACGATACTACCCTGTAATAAAGTTTCAAATTGCAGGAAAAAAACAACACTTACATGAGATTAGTAAGCTCGCATTATAAACGCAAAATAGGAATAACACATATTGCTCGAGAAGGCTTTTGCTAAAAATTCCGTTAGGTACCTTTTAGCGCTAAAAATGAGTAAATATTTGTTAATAGCGTTATACCCGCGGTATTTGCAGCATTTTACGGGATAATAACTATAATCTATACTAATATTATAAAGCTGAAAAGTTTGTTTGGTTGAACGCGCTAATCTCAGAAACTACTGATTCGAATTAAAAATAATTTTTGTGTTTGATAGTCCGTTTATCGAGGAATGCTATAGGCTGTAACATCATATAATTTAGTAGTTAGTTTTTTCCACAAATTAACGCGGGTGAAACCGCGAGGCACAGGTAGTATATAATATATCTTACTCCAGATTATTATCTACCTATGTGTTGAATCTCATAAATATCCATTCAGTAGATTTTTGGGTGAAAGAATAACCAACACCCTTAGGTAAATCATAGATGTATTATAGTACGCGAAAACTTCCTTTACATCCTGACTCAACACGTAAGTTAACTTTCATCCGGGGAAATGAATCGGTTCCCATGGGATAAAGGGGATAATGGGATATGGGATATAGGGGGTATGGAGGTGGATTGGATTCAGGTCATTAGTTTCCTAAGTTGTGGGTTACTAGTTAACAATGTTGCCAGGTCCAAAAACTGGATTACGATAGATTCCTTCATAAAACTCCGTAGATTGTATGATGTATGGTTTGAGGTTTTTTTCTATCAAAATCTGTTTTTTGGTGAGGTAACATGTACTAAAAATACAAAAAATCGTTACGGTACATCAAAGCTGAATGCGGTAGATCAACCGTAGTTATGTGGTACCTGGCAACACTGCTAGTAATGATAATGGACATAATGTACACAGTGACATTGGAACTACGTACAGTTTATAGACGCACCTGATCTTGCCCCAGCGGTTGAAGAAGAGCGCGATGGCCGCCACCCAGAGTAGCAGCACGAACGCCACGATCAGCGCTTCCTCTGCTCGCACCACCACTCCACTGCCGTCTGGTGGACGTTCAATAAACTAAAGGTTTCGACACACTTGCTGAACTTTGCCAACTAAGCAATATAGTCTAACACACTCTTTCTTCACGGTAACATGCCCCACGTCTCCACAGCCCCATCGAGCCCCCACGATGACCGCCAACCATTAGAAAATATTATGAAAAAATATTATATGTGTACGAAATACAGCATGTTTTGCACATTTAAGTAAAATTTTTTGTGACATCAAAAAATTAAGCAGTGATAGCCTAGCGGTTAGAACATTGGTCTCCCGAACCAACTCGGGCCGAGTTGAAATCCTAGCACGCACCTCTAATTTTCAATTATTATGTGCCTATTAGAAGTTAATTATCACTTGCTTCGGTGAAGGAAAACATCGTGAGGGAACCTGCACACCGGAGAGTTCTCTATAAAGTTCTCAAGGGTGTGTGAAGTTTACCAATCCGCACTTGGCCAGCGTGGTAGTCTATGGCCTATATCCCTCACATTGTGAGAGGAGACCCCGAGCCCAGCAGTGGGACAATTATGGGTTGTTGCTTTGCTTTTTTTGTGACATCATCAGTGTGAAGTTCCAAATTAATTCACACGCATTGTATAATCTGTAACTAGTAATTTCAAAACTTAATGTATATTCAATATATACAGTATACATCAATCATCAATCAATATTACCTGTTCTCCCAAGATCAATCATTGAAAGGTTGGTTCTCAATGTGGAAGCGGGATGGAGTTGCGGGGAGGACGGATGCAGACGCAGCACCACCTCGGCTGGGGGCCCACCGGTCGCGCCGCTCCATTCTGAACATACATAATATTAATAAATACACCCTCACATACTCATAACTCCACACGGTGAGATCTATAAAGTGCACTCAGACCATTAAAGTATAATGTCATAGAACAGACATTTCGAACAAATTTTGTGCCCGGAAGGTTCGATTTTCAAAATTGAGCTTCCGTTCTCCTTTGAAAATCGAATTAATCCATTGAAAATTGGAGCTGATCGACGCCAATTCATTGGGATATACATCGTGTTCGCGGTGTTGGTTCTATACTAGTAATAATACTTCAATGTCTCAGATTTTTTGCTCAGACAATAAATGTACTAGATGACTGACACTTAATACGAAAAAAAATCATATAATACTATTTAAGGTTGATTTAGGACCAATTGTTTTTCTTCAGATAATTTTGAGTCTGAGAAAAGCTTAAGTACACTTAATGCTTGCCATACACGATCAAGTATACTTGTCAAGTTTGCAGCGGACTTGACGCGGCATCCAGTAAACTTGACGGTGTATGGCCACAGTATGGCTATCTGGCAATATAGCTATCTCATTCACAGTGGTTACCGCATCAAGTCAAACTGCAAACTTGACAAGTATACTTGATCGTGTATGGCCAGCTTTACAGATTTCACCCTAAGATTCCCAGTGTCACGTGTGGTATGGAATGGACATAGATTACTCCCAAACTGAAAGACATCACAAACACACACACGCCCGCATCTGTCATGTAAATGTCAGGAGCGTCACGGCCTAGAATCGAACCTCTCACTAACAGTGCTACGCGATAGTGCTACGACTGCTACGAGAAATTCACCAATCTATTGCGATAATTACACCCAACGATAGCTGTTATTCTCAAATATCTTTTTTTTTGTAAGATCCGTACAGTTAAATTATAAAAAACTTGAGAGGTGTCAAGGGACACCCGGATGGAACGAAGTTCCTTTCGATTTAAGTATTTTACGCGCTCAGCAGTGTGATTCAGCAATATGAAACGAGCTCACGCTACTAGCGTGATTCAGAAAGTTTTACAGCGCCATCTCTGTAAAACTCTCTGAATCACTTCAAAAAAAGTGTCGTCATTCGTAAGAATCAAAAAGTGTCGTATTTTTCCGTCTAGCCCCCTTTCACAACGCGTGATAAGGAACTTCGTTCCAATAATGTAGGTACTAGTTTTCGCCCCCGCTTCGCCTGCAACCCCATTTTGATGTGAATACGTCTTTAAAGCCTAATGATAACAGAATCGGGAGATAGAGTTTGGCGTTGCAGTTTCGAATCTATCCTCTACGTACAAAATTAAATTATACCACTAAATAGATAAAGGATCAATAAATTCATTACGATAAACGTGGATAGTGACGCATCGCGCGTGGTGGAGGGGGAAGCGCCGCCATTTTGAGGTTATTTTGCTACGTATCGAGATTTGCAGTTAGTATAACTTTTGACTCGGAGAAGCTACGATGTCAAACCAGGGACAGAGCGTTAGTTCCATTATGTATGTTTATTACTACTTTACCACTCTCACCGGCGGAGATTCGGGACGTCGGAGGATTCGTCTTCCGGGACCTCTCCGAGGACGATGACGAGGCCTCGGGCTGATCAGTGGCGGCTGGTTCTGTAACGAATGAACCGCGTTATTAAAGTTCTATTTAGAATTCCATAGTCAAAACGGAACCCTCATAGTTCATCATGTTCCCATCTGACTGTTAAATGGTTGGTGCTAGACATGTGTAAAAATTCACGGTATTTACATATTATGATGAATTTAAAAGCTTTCACGGCTAGGTTATGCTGGCCATACAAGATCAAGTATACTTTTCAAGTTTGTAGCGGACTTGATGCGGCATCGTATAAACTTGACGGTGTACGACGTTAAACTGGTTGACGAACTTACAACTACGGAACTGTACATTGCACGTGGCTTGACAATGCACTTGGCGTTTTTATATACCCGACAAAGGAGAAGATGAGGTCACCGTCACTCATGGATATCATCACGATTTCAGCCACACCAAAGGCAGCACTGATGCATAACTAGCCAAAAAAGAAAAAGGAAGAAAGAAAGATGTTCGGTAAGGAATGCTCCGTGCTGTTACTAACAATACTATAGAATTATTCATTTGTACCAACTTAAGTTAACGAATGTCGTTAATTTTATTTTATCTTTTATACCGCTCTCTAGACAAGAATTCGTTTTTATGTGCCTAAGAACATCTGTATTTTTTAATGCAATAAGTATTTAATTTCTTTCTATCTTCTTTATACATTTTCTTTATAAATACTGACAGATATGTTTTACAATATTATAATTAACGGACCAAAATATTTTATTTTAATTTTTAAACTCACATAGTGACATCGTGGACATCCATTTAAATAACATCAAATAAATAAATAAGAAACATAATAAACATAATGTTAAAATTGGTTTTACGGTCATCCATGAACTAGTTAGACTCATCTTTTAACTGCCAGTTTGTTTGTCAACTTCAAATATGAACTTAAAAGTAACTAGTACACACATTTATTTTGTCATTTTCGTACTATCTACATACACTCGTTTTCGTGTCAATTAACATAAGCCGCGCCATTAAATAAAATAATCTAAAATGGCGGAAATTATCATTCCCCCTCACTCGCACGCTAAAGACAGGAATAACGTGCGAGTGAGGAGTGCGGATTTCCGCCATTTTAGATTTGTTCTTTAATGGCGCGGCTTATATCTTTGTTCTTAATTGAAATTAAATAAGTATGTCCTTAAGGCATTATACGTTCCTCAGGCATGTATGTAGAACGGTCTATGGTAATACAATATAGGTGAGAAACAAAAAGCCACGACATTACCCACTCGTATTATGGTGTTAGAAGTTAACACGAACTTGTAAACTCGATTAGACGTAATAGTTTCGACCGCGCCGCAAATAACTGACTGATATCGCGGTATAGGGGTTGAGAGAGTGATATCACAGTTTATATGGGCGAGATGGGTATATTTTATTTTAGATACAAACTGGTTTTTTTGGAGTTGATATTATCTTCCTTTTAAGTGAAAAATTGTTAATTTTTGAACGCGGACGATATACGGAAAACGGACACAAGAATTGAGTGTAAAATTGATAATTGCGGAGGAGTTGATACATATTTGACTGCCAGAATTGACATTAGACTACGGGGTTGACATTTTGATTTAATTTCTGCATATCATCCAATGAGCTAATATACTAACGTAAAATAAAATGCTGGGTAATACAACAGCAATGGATAAATTCTACTGAAAGACGCTCAAATTAGCAAGGACATAAGATATTTAGAGATTTTTATTTATTTTCGCCTTAGAGACATTTTTTTCGCTTCGTTGAAATAAAAATAACCAATCGAAGCAAATTAATGATGTACAATTTGTTGATTCTTTTTTATTTTATTTTGTTGAATTTTGTATTGCAGGTTCCAAATGCACGAGCCGTATTCCATTATTGTTCTTACAAATGCGTTATAAAGAAGAGAAAGGGTATGTTTACAATCTTTACTAAATCTCAAAACAAAACCAAGTATACGGTAAGCTTTGGGGATAAATATGGTTTAAATGTTCATTGAAGGTCAGTGATAAATAAATATGTACATTTTATTATATTGTAGATCGCTTCCGCTTGTGAGTTACATACTCGTATATTTGACTCTCCTATAAATGACAGTGAAACTAATTTGTAGCCGAATTACATTGACTGTCCACGATATTGGAACTACATGAAATACCTTGCAGGCACGGAATAGTAAAAAGTGGTCAGGGTGACATATATGAGACTATTTCGTAATTTTCGATATACCAGTTTAAAGTATACTATATTCAAATATTTTTTTATGTTACTAGATAAATATTATTATGTTAAGAATTGTCATTTTCTCCTACACAGAAATGATACATTTAATACAATTATAAGTCAATCATGGTGACTCCTCTTACGGTTGCTTTCTATAACTCTTCGATCCTTATTAGAATTAACGATCGCTTTCTTTTTTATTTTGACTTATTGCTAATCTACAGAACATCAGAGTTATGGTACAAATTCATGCGTTAATGTAATAACGGCACTATACTATGATCTCTTAACAATAATAAGGAAATTGAAAAGTTACAAAATCCAGACTTTCGATTGCAACGTACTTATTGAATCTGAATAAAGACAAAATGCCTTTATATGTCGTCACAGTTGTTCCTTATTTAAAGATCCATGGCCTAATCAATTCATACTTTATGAATTGCTTCAAAACCCATCGAAAATCCTATCGAAAATATCTTAATCGCTTACATATCATAAAAAAACCTTGATAAAATATGTGTAATCACATTACTTACCATAAAATTAGAGGGACTAAACGTTAGATTCAGGATCTAAGATTGAAAGTTACAAAGATAAACAAAGTTATGACGTTGATAAACTCGTAATTTCATGTCGGCGCTACGTGACTCTGGAACTCAATTTGCGTGCGACTCAGGAGGAAATGTAAAACGGAATTGCCCTCACTTTTGGAACAGATTCTGATGAAAATTCAATATTGATGTCTCTTAGTGGACTTGATGTAATTTTAAATGGTACAGAGGCATGAATAGGGTACAGAAGTAGGAATCGTCAAATTTAATGTACGTCTACATAGATACTTTGGCTTCCGTTACTCAGTTTACGCAGCCGACAGATGAGCCACTGGATGGTTTCTTTCTTTTTCTTCTCTCTTTCTTGGCCGGCAACGCATCAGTGATGCCTTTGGTGTTGCTGATGTCCATGGGCGACGATAGCCACTTACCATTAGGTGGATCGTCAGCTCGTTTGCCGGCTATTTCCATAAAAAAGTGGTAACGATAGCCATGAAGCCCCATGCTTTCCACAAAATATTTTTGTCAAAACCTGGTTATTTAGTTTTAATGACTAACTTAAATTTTTTGATCACGCTTCCCTGATGCCATCAAGGTTACACAGTCTATAGCGGCAGCAACTACTAACTACCCTCAGGTGGCACATCAGCACATTTGACGAAGATTTGGAAAAAAGAAGTACAATAAAAAAATTGAATAGGTATATTCATTCGTTGTAGAATAGAAATATATTTTACGTATTCCGCTGCTGTCTGTACCAACAAAAATTCTGTACCGTATAGTTGCTTTGGCGAAACTTTCGTAACGAGCGAAGAATTCAAGTTATCGAACAACTCTCTAGTACCAGGTCACTTTGAAATGCGCTGGACTTTTCAACTCTCTTGTGGTCTTACTAACGAGACATTTTACAAATCGCTTAGTTTACCAACTTTTTATAAGTTTAATTTAACGCTAGATTCTGTTCCCGACCTAGAATTCCGTAGAATAACCATCTAATTTGAGTTGCCGTAATTTCCACGAAAAATATTTTGCTAACAAAACGTCTCCCTATCTGTTTGTTAGACCATATTTTATATTTGCATTGAAGAGGTATATTAGATTCATTTTTTCATAATATAAAACAGGTATATTACCGGACATAATGAATCGTCCGCTCCTAATAAGGCTCCTAATAAGCTCCTTATAAGGTTATATCCAATTAATAACCAAGATTAAAACCAAACTTATCATATTTTTGACTCGGTGTGTTACATAAACAAAAAATAATTTTCATACAGCATATTGGTCCTTAAAAGTCTAGTCGGAATTTTTTAAAAAAAAGGCTGTTGTTTCTGAAAAATTGTAGATATTATTTTCCTTGTTCTGTTGAACGTCAAGTCTACAAAATGTATTTGTAACCACGTTTTCGTAATTAGAGAGATTTGCAAAGGAGTCGGACATAGTGGGGAGCGAAGCCGGAAGCGGACAGCGGATATAACTAACGTACAACCTATGATAACGAAATCAACTCCTAGAATTACTCATTATAAATGATGTGATAAATTAATAATAGTAAGTAAATAACCTCTTTTAATTTATTTTTAGTATCATTTTAAGTTCTTTTTATTTAAATAGCCAAACTTCAAGTAGATAGATGAGCCATCTGATGTTAAGTAGTCTCCGTCACACATGGATATTAACAATACCAAAGGCAGCACCGACAGAATTTTTTACCGACTTCAAAAAAGGAGGAGGTTCTCAATTCGACTGCATTTTTTTTAAGTTTCTTACCTCTGAACTTTCGACTAGGCGAACCAATTTTGATGATTCATTTTTTAATCAAAAGCTGGTGCTTGTCACATAACAAGCGAGACTACATAAGTCTTTTTACATTAAGTATGTGCGCGACAAATGGACGAATAACTCAATATCATGCAAACCGATTCCGATGATTCTTTTTTAATTGTTATTGGAAAGGATGTACTTCATTTGAAGTCATTTTTTTGTTAACATTTTAGATTATTGTACTATATAATATATTATTATTAGTATTACATCCACTACTCGTCCCACTATGGTTGAACCCTACTCGTTTGTAAAACAAAGGTACAAAGTGTTGTTGAAGTACGCCTTTTGTAATTCATGCTCTCATTTTTCGGAAATATTTCTTGTGCTCTTTGCTTTATACTTCGTTACTTTGAGCTTAATTTGGTTGAGGAAAAATTGCGTCCAATCAAAATCTTAAATGCGAAAACGGGCCGAGTTGTCAAGTTAGTGTCTCTTTTTACATCGTTAGGGGTAAAGGCCCTAGTCCACCACGCCAAGTCCGGATTGACCGATTTCATACACTTTTGAGAATATCCTTCCTCATGAGGCTATCATACACAAAAATATTCGTCAAAATGGCAGCCAGTTGAAGAGCTTAGCGCGTTGAAACGAACAAACAAATTCTTCAGCTGTAATATGATATTATATTAGTATATTTTCGGAAAAATGTTAAATACATGTCAAATTTCAAAACTCTGATAGGGCTTTATTATATAAAGTAGGGTAAGTTGGGGCAAAATATGACAGATAAGGCAAATATAATACAAATACTACTGCAAATGTCATATAACATTTCATATTATTCCCCACCTTACTATATTATAGTTATGAGTGTGACCATAAGTATCCAAATTCATAAAATTTATATTGAAATTGGACATGTCTTCATATTTACCCGACAAACTATAAAGTTGGCCATACACGATCAAGTACACTTCTCAAGTTTGCATCAGACTTGACGCGGCATCCAGTAAACTTGACGGTGCATGGTCACGGTATGGCTATCTGGCCATATAGCTGTCTCATGCAAACTGAATGCCGCATCAAGTCAAACTGCAAACTTTACAAGTATACTTGATCGTGTATAGCCAACTTTATAGGCTGTGATCATTGTTCCTTTACCTAGATGTTGTCACGTGACAAAAACGCATAACATGAGCCTTGGGAAATGATCATTAGAATGAGTTTCCATATAAAATAGCCCTTTAATTAATGAGTTTATACTTTACCAGGTTTCACTTGTCACTTTGTGTCCCAGGACAGACGTTACAAAGGATATTTGGACATACATTATAGAAGCTAGCGATAGGCGGGCCATTGAACTGAATATTTGTTATTTTGTAACGTTATTCATGTAAAATAAACTAATTTACACTGGCCGTTCTTTCTTTAGGCCGAATTCCTGTTGAAATACTTTAAACTGCTTATAAAAAAATCATTAAAATTATTGGAATAAAAAAAAAACAAAACAATAAATATGATGATGAAGATAAAAGTTGTGTATATAAAATTACAATGCATTATGAAATGATGACCTGACGATATATATGATGATCACATTAATATCAATATCAATCTTATGGTCGTAGCGCACATATCAACTCGGAAAGGGATCGGCACCGGATCGCCTCGCCGTCAACCTAACGTAAGCTCGGCTACGGCTAGGCGACGCCGCGCTTACGGCTCGCCGGCCGCTGGTTGACGGAATGAATGACAGCAATTCGCCGACGCAACGGTAGCCGCGGCGCGGGGCGTGCACGAGGAAACGGAAAGTCGACGGATAGCGTACGGTGAGACGTAAGCGCGGGTACGGCAAGTCGTCCACACACCGTAAGCTTGTCTCGAGGCGAGGCGATTACGTTACGGATCCGATAAGTGTGCTTTACAGTATGGAGTTTCATACAAAGAATACTGACATACAAGAGTTGATACGTTTACGTTCCGTTTACGAGTTGTGGTCGTAGCGCACATATCAACTCGGAAAGGGATCGGCACCGGATCGCCTCGCCGTCAACCTAACGTAAGCGCGTTATAACCGACCAACAGCTCCAAATCAACTCGGCTACGGCTAGGCGACGCCGCGCTTACGGCTCGCCGGCCGCTGGTTGACGGAATGAATGACAGCAGTTCGCCGACGCAGCGGTAGCCGCGGCGCGGCGCGCGCACGAGGAAACGGAAAGTCGAAGGATAGCGTACGGTGAGACGTAAGCGCGGGTACGGCAAGTCGTCCACGCACCGTACCGCGGTTCGTGAGCTTGTCTCGAGGCGAGGCGATTACGTTACGAATCCGATAAGTGTGCTTTACAGTAGGGAGTTTCATACAAAGAATACTGACATGCAAGAGTTGATACGTTTACGTTCCGTTTACGAGTTGATGTGTGCTATGACCATTATTCTGACAGAATAATTAGGTATATTAAATATTGACATTGGCAGATTATTTTATTTTGTTGCGGTCATTTTTAATTTACGATTATTTAAATTGACTAATAAAGAATCATTATTATAAAGTAAAGGTGGGTTATAATATGCCATTTTAAACTTATATCATCGCGGACACTGAATATTTTTTCACCGTGACCATAATCCACGTAACTGGGTCGACATATCGGTATTATACATACGAATTGTGAGTGTCCGTTGTATTTAAAAGATATTCACATAGAAAACGAACTCAGTACAAATAATAATAATAATAAGCCCACAGGGCAGCTTGTGGCAAGCTGTGGTGAGTAGCGACACCATGGACCCGAGTGCTCCCGGGGGTTCGACCTTTTCTTATCTTCAAGTGAGGATCGAGGAACAGGCCCACCTCTGTGCTTGCCTTAACCGGCCGGCCAGAATGGAGTCGCTAGAGCTATATGCTCGGGGGTGGAAGTGTCTAATGGCGTAATAACGAGGAAACCCGCTCATGGGGGTTCAATCCCCCCTAGATGGTGAAATCGGTGCCGCACCTCTCTACACCCCTCTAGTTGCTCACGCCAATGTTGCCCCCAGGCATGTGCCGCTTTACGGGGGCCCATCTAGTGAGTGGCGAGCCACCACCTGCCATTTTTTAGTTGTTATACAGTCTGAACGGCAGGTGTCCATAGTTTCCCATCACCCGAAACCAGTCCCTCGGAATTTCATCCCAGTAGCCCAGTATTTTTGTTTTTGTAGATTCTAAATAGTTGCTGTGCACACGGTGGGGAGTGGGGATTTTCGGGTGTATCAGATTGTACAATCGAGGATAATATCCACCGTGTGTCCACACACGCACTTTATTAATGTTTTCAAAGGGGCCTCTGCGTGTTGGACCTGTGTCCCCACGCAAGCCTACCATAGTACCGGGTCCACTTAAATCTAGGTCCCGAGAAACTTAAGAGATACATAATAATAATAGCTAACATTGTAAGTAAACCTTTTCATGGTTTATCACAAATACTTGACCCGTCTGGGGTAATAATAGCTGAATCTGAATCCACCTTTAATGAAAACGTCTCACAAATCGACATCCATTCGTACAATGAACCAATTTGGGGCCCAAGTCTATGTGACAAACGCCTCCTAATTTTTTTCGTGATACGAACATTGGAGTCTTTATCACTGACAATAATATGGGCGCAGATTTGTCTTGTCATACTGCCTATGTTACAGACATCTAATAAATGGATGTTTTGGTGCCGTCGACTTTTATCACCTGGGTTAATTCACCCAGGTGAATAGTAGACAGTTCCGATTTTTTGTGATCACGTAGCTTCGGTGGCTGCCCCGATGGGGCAGGGTCCAGAGTTCGATTTCCATTACCAAACGAGGTAGAGAGACAGTCTCGTGTCTTGATTGATGTAATGTAAATGTCTTGCTTTAGCGCTTAGTAGGCTTATTAATATTCACCGACTCCTGAATTGCAATTTGCTAAAAAATTCTAATTAATTTATTCATGACTACCTGTGCCGCGCGGTTTCACCCGCGTTAATTTGCGGAAAACACCAACTACTAAAATACATGATGTTATATAGCCTATAGGTAGCGTTCCTTGATAAATGGACTATCAAACGCAAAAATAATTTTTAAATTCGAACTAGTAGTTCCTGAGATTAGCACGTTCAAACAAACAAACTCTCCAGCTTTATAATCGCTGCTCGCGGCATTGGCCGCGTTTTCCGCGTTAATTAGTATACTATATCTTATTCCAGATCCTAGTCTACTCTAACTTGCGTAGTCCATTCTTTTGCCTCGGATCATACATATTTATTTACGCCGAATATTTCAACTTTATCCAAGATAGCTTCGGAAGGTCATGCTGTCAGAGAGCTCGTGTCATCAATCCTGGTTAGGAGACCAACTTAATCGATCACGCTGCCAACGAAGCTCCACTGGGCTTAGCTGGTGTAGTGATAAAAATCACTATTACACTACTTAATTGAATTTACTACTCCATTTGTAGCTATCGTGGATTAGCTAGCAACAAGTATATTCCATTGAGGATATTAAATTATAATAATCTTAAATTAAAATTTAAGAAACCCCCGACAGTTTTATTAACACTAAACATAGCTAAGAATACTCTCGATTAAGTCAACTTTCAGACAAAAAACTAGATCAAAATCGGTTCATCCGTTTGGGAGGTACGATGCTACATACAGACAAACAGACACACAGACAAGTCAACCTGATAACACCCTTCTTTTTTCGTCAGGGGTTAAAAATACACATTGTTAAAACGAGGCGAACGTAGGCGAGGATGGGCTGAATGTGGCAATGGTCAAACATTTTTGTGGTTTATATAATGTAAGTAGATTAATTTCATTTCTTCCCCATTCAGTCCACCTGGATAGCTACCACCCTCGTGCATGAGTCAGCCGCCAAACGACTAGTCGTGATCCGGCTGGGGGCTTGAAAGCCAGTTCTTTATTTCGGTTTCTTCTTTCTTGGCTTTTTAACTGCATTTTCTCAAATGCTTAGGTAGAGTTTTTTACACGGTACTAAAACACAGATAAATTTGTGATAAATCTGTTTGTATTTCTGTTTGTGCTGGCTAATCTTTAGAATGGCTGAATTGTTTAAAAGCGCGATTTCACTGGACGATAGAGGAGATTATAGGGCAATATATAGGTAATTTTTTATTCCAGAATTCCCACAAGAACAGGATTTACCAGAAAAACTCCCACGCGAACGAAGTAGCGGGCACAATTAGTTATAATATAAGCTTTAATCAATTTAAACAAGTTATTTAAAATGTGAACAAATAAGCAAGAAAACGAGTAAAAAAATATGATAAAATAGTGTTAGTATAAGATAAATATTATTCCAACAAAATATATTTCAGCCAGTAGAAATGTGTTATCTCAAAGTGGGATAAAGCGAGCTTTACACTTGACGCTTGAGAACATTTATTCAACTTGACTTCTACTCGTATAAAACACAACTTGAAGAGCGTTTTAAAGTCATATTTATTTCACCGTTGCTTGGTGAAATAAACGTAGCGTACAAGGTTTATATCATCACTTATGTGATACATAACTTTGCAGCATTTAATTGTAGTTGGTGTTTAAGTGACTTCCATCATAACTCATGACAATGTGAGGGGCAAAGAATATGTATCCACGTTAGTGTTGATTAGATAGTACATAGTAGTTAGGAATTTAAATATATTTGAGGACATTATATTGAATTCTCCGTACACTTGATAGTTGAAAGATATTACTTTCTGAAAGATATTTTCATTCTATTTTTGCATTCTATCACATCACTTAGTTCACTGCTCCACAGAATAATTAATAAACTAAAAAAAGAAAGATTATTTATTTACAGCTTTGACAGCACAGGAACAAGTATATAAAAGACAGACAAATCATAAAGGAAATAAAACAATACAACAAAACAATGAATGAAAATCATATAAGCCTTATAGTATAAGGGTTTCATTTTTTGTTTTTTCTTACGGAACCCTAAAAATAACGCTACCTCTTTCGTAAGATATGTACTTGAAGTCATTGCGCCATCGCGTACTTCGAGGTTGACGTGTGCCTTTGACTTTGACTCACAACAATAGACCGCCAAACTCACTCACAAAGTCTACCTAAGGCGCGGGCCACACAGAAAAGACGTAAGACGAAGACGGGGCTCGGACCCGTCGCAGACAGGGCGCCGTTAAAACATATAGAAAAGACAAGGAACGGGCGTGACGGCCGGCGCACACTGGGCTTTTCCCGGCCACAGAGTACTTAATCACTACGTTTTAAGAGACCTGCTCTCCGCGTCCTTTCCGCTCCCCCGCTGGCGCCTACGCAGGCCCGCGTCCTGTCCTTTCTGTATGTTTTCCAATAGGGCGCCGACGAGAAAACGTCGTGTCGGGCGTCCCGTCTTTTCTGTATGTTTTACGTCGCGACGGCTGCATACATTTTGTATGAAAGTAGATTAAACGGGCGCCGCGACTGCGACGGGTCCGTGTCTTGCGTCTTTTCTGTGTGGCCCGCGCCTAAGTTGTAAAATCGCGTCCCTCTGGAGTAAAGTTACACTTTAAGTTACCTTTGTTTGAGTTGTGAAATAACACAATTTACTCGGAGAACAAAAGTATCAAGTTTAAGTGTACAGGAAGAATTAAGACTTTGTCCCACAGCTTTGACCTGATTACACGGTTACGAGTTTGGTTGTACGAGTCTTAATTAAGTGGATGTAAGTAGCTCGGTTTCAAGCGATGATTAAAATATTTACTAACAAATAAAGGAATAAACTTTAACTCACTGAGAATTAAAATTATTACAGAAATTAGTTTTAGCAATAAAGGATGATTTATTCTTAAACTAAATATTTTAATTTCGTATCACCCTTATTTTAAAATTACTTATTTTAATAAAGAGACTTTGTGGTCGCATTGTTCCTATTGGACCGATGAAAGAGCCACATTTTAAGCGTGTAAATAGCTTGCCCTTATTTATGAGTTAATGGTCGTTCCTTGATTTTCCTTCGTTATTTTTTTGTTGAAATTTTCATGATGTAGGTACCACTAGAGAGTAACTATAAAAGCTCTTCATACCAAAAGTGCGGAGACGTGCGCCAGGCCTGCCATCACTCAAGCCCTCCAAAAAAGTCGCCCCCTTGTGGCTTAAAATTACAGGTGTAGTGAAATAAGCTAAATTGCCAAGTACATTATTCTTTCCTATCTAAGATATTTGCTTAGTAATTTTATATTCTTGTCATATACTATAAGGACTTTGCTATCACATGATACGTAATGAGTAACGAACGATGTCGTGGCGTGCCTTGACGTCCCGTGTCACGTCAATTATAAACTGTGACGAGGCAGATAACACGTTTCCCATGAGACACGTGACACTTCTTATCATTAATCATTAAATTATAATAGCACTTGAAACTATCGATGTAAGGTTAAAAGTTTCACTTGATCTTGGGGCCTCTGTCACGCATAAGATTAAGAATACAATTAAAATACAATTAAAAAGAATACAAGTAAAATATTTCATTCTTGGCCGGCATCTTATCAAGGATACCTTCGGTGTCACTTCATGGGTGACGATAGCCACATACCATAAGGTGGATCCTCGACTCATTTGTCGGCTATTTCCTTAAAAAAATACTTCTTAAAAACAACAAACTTGGATTATTTCTCCAAATAAAGGCACGGCAATGACACTTCATCATTAAACTTTCGCCACCTGGGAACGATTAAACTAAACTCTTTATACAATTTATAATCGAATGTATAATCTATAATGAAGATAGAATGTATAACGCATGGAGTATAGAATGATAAGTATAATATATAATCTATCGAAGTACGATGACGATACCGCGGCTAGGGATCATTAATAAACTATCGACCCTTTATTGTCTCGGACGGAAACCGATCGATTGTGTAGTGAATGTTTCGTGTGGTCACTTCATATGTGGAGGTCACAGATTAAGGTGACGTAGAGGTTGAATAATCGAAAAATAGAATAGAGTAAAAGTAGCATTCTTATATTTTTCTGATTCCGTATAAGGAGTTCAAGATAGTGAAATTAAATGCAGATTCCTGAGAATGCGTAGCTAATATCGTTTCCTGAACGTACCGATAAAATGGAACAGAATTTTAAGATATTATAATATTAATATGCTTTTAGTATTAGGTAAGTCCGCCTTTTGTTCTTATACATTTGTATTTTTAAATAAAGTCTAAATAAATAAATATCGCATGTTGATATTTCAAAACAGTTGCATTGACTAGAGCCATATTTAGTAAAATGGGAATAAGCTTTCAGTTTAATATCCTGATGTCGGATCTTAAGTTAAGAATTTACACATTATTATGAATATCTATATTAATGGCTCTACTTATGCACAAATATGTATCACGAATATGATACGAGTGTTTTTACCAGATATTAACTTTAGATCCTTCTGTAGAACAATCACTATCAAGCGGTCATTAATGTATGCCCCCTTCTCAAAATAACGTCTAAATATTCGGAAGGCATTTGCACACGATTAACCACAGATTATTAAAATCATAATTGACATACATATTTCTATCAACTGATGATGAAGAAGAAGAGGCATAGTGAAGAAAAAGGTGTGATATCTCGGTTCGTAACGAAACGGAAGGCATAAATCAAGTTTTAATTGCAACCCCGGATATTCATGTGACAATCAGGACATAAAACAACTTGATTCCCACTAACAAGTATAGAACCGGCCAGAATGTCCATAAAATAACGCAAATGGAAGGCAATAACCTATCGAAGGCCAATAACAAATTATTACCTCCAGGTCGCCTGTATTCCAGCTCCAGATGCGATCATAGTTTTTAGGATAAGTGCTATTTTATTGACGCAATAAAATAGTCCTGTTGGTTATAATAGGTACGCAGGAATTTGTTATTATTCAGACGTTTATTCAGAGGTTTTAAATTACCTAATAAGCGAGATATAATTTTATAGCATAGAACTGCTGTTGTCTAAATTGTATTATCCTACAAGGTCCTGTTTGTAAGTTGGCTTTGAATTTGAAAGACATGATTCTAAATGTATTAATTTTTTCCCTTTTTATTTTTCACTAGTGGATGAACTAGATGATGAAACCCGGCGTTTCCCACTGCGCTAAAAACTTTACTGAAGAGACTGACATATTAGTGGTTTTGTGTTGACGTTGACGTTAATAAGTAATCTTAAAATCTCATAAAAAATATATATGTGAAATGAGAGCCCATGTTCGAAAAAAAGAATTGAGCTCTAAACGGGTGCCAAGTTCTGTGTAGAACTTGTCTGTTGTGTGTTCTGTGTAGAACAGTTACAACTCACAAGAACATGTAATTCAAGCTCTACATTTGACTTGGTTAGTTCTCTACCTCTTTTTTCGTCGGAGGTTAAAATAAATAGGTTGTAATAGTAACAACTTTGATTCACGATACATAATAATTTTACAAAAATCGTTCTAGCTTTGTCAATACAAAGCATTTAGCTACCTAAAGTCTTTTTGTGTTTGTCGATTGCTATTCGTTCCGAATGGACAAACGCATACTATATTATTCTTAGAATGGTTTTCTATGTAAGTGTTTGTTTCCGTTGAACTCAGAAACAGCTTAGCTAATTCTTTTCATTAATTTCACAAATAAAATAGATAATGGCACTAATTTCAAGAATCTGTGATGTCGTTTATGTAGTTTCGTTGAAAATTAATAATAGCAAAATTTTAATGAACGGGTTCCTAATCTTTTCAGTATCTTGTATTTAAATCACGAAAGGGTTTCATCGTAATACATTTAAAGTAATTGGATTCCGAGGTTTAAGCCTAACGGGACTAAATTATGTCTGAATATAATAATTTAACTTTTTTTAAATAATGATAGTAAATAAATACAACAACTTGGATTATTTCTGAACATAAAACGTATCTCACGTTTACCACCGAGAGGGTGCGAATTGTGGCCGTATATACTACATAGTGTGAAGTTTGTAAAGTCGTTGATACATTTGAAATTTGATACATTGAAATTATTCGGTTTCTCTTATTCTCCGCAACCCAACAACACAGGCTGTATTTTCCACCTTATTCGACTGTACTTTTCCACCGTATTCGCCCCAGAGATGGATGCCACAATCTGCCCTTAATAATAACTTACCTATTTGCCTCCTACTGCGCCGTCTTCTATTAACGGCACTCATGTACCGCAAGGCTTGTTTTCGTCTGAGCCAATTATTGCCGCTAACTGAAACAAAGAACAGCAAAATTAAACAATTTCATTCAAAGAAGTTCATTTAAATGAAAACCCCTTTACAAACTCTTTCTCTGTGAGATAAGTGCATATTATACGCAGAAATAGATTTCATTGGTTAACTAAAGAATGAAAATAGAACACTCTGATTAAAATAGACATTTGACAATTGACATTCTGCTGTCTGGCACAGGCGTTATAAATCGAGGCAAGGACGGTCTGATAGAATACAATAAAGTTTTCATAGCGTTCTCTTTTGTTTTCCAATAATGCCTAAAGTATTGATAGATTTTACTTTTTGTTACGTTAACTCTTGAGTCGTGTATTTCAGATTTCAGAATTCATATTTTAAATATCAATTCCATTTTTAACTCATTTTTGTACATTGTTTGCTTAGCCTTATGCAGATTATATAAAATCGATTTGGGCGATGGCATTTTACGAGCGAACTTAAGATTTGTACCCCTGAACAACATCGCGAATAGATCGTTTACGTTTTACTACCAGAAACGATATTTCTGATGGTAATAAAAATTGACATGTGCACGTCAAATTTAAGTGGCTTTTTCTCTGAATAATTTATCATTGTTTTAATTTATAATAATACGAGTAACTGCCCTCGCTTTGCTTCGGTTTTCTTTATTTTTTACACCTTGGGTTACATTATTGGAGTTTTATTAAGGATCCCTAATTTTTTTGAAAATATAATATAGCCTATGTTACTCGGGGATAGTGTAGCTTTCCAACAGTGTAAGAATTTTTCAAATCGGTTCAGTAGTTTCGGAGCCTATTCAATGCAAACAATCAAATCTTTCCTCTTTATATATTAGTATAGATTAAGAGGATTTATGTCTTAGCTTTTAACTTACCATCAGTAACTATAATTTTACTTGTTGCTGACTTTAAATTAAGCTTGGAATTACATACAAATTATGATATTATTATTTTATAATTATGATTAAATTACTAAAACAATTTCTAATTTCTCCGAGATAAGGAATAAAAACGACGTGTACTCATTTTATTTTAGTTTCAAATTTCTATTTCCAAATCAAAGCAACCGTAACCATGAGCTATTTCTATTACAAATATAAGTATAGAGTATAGAACATTGCTAAGGTCATTATCGACCATATTACTGTGTATGCTATCATTATTCTCTCCCTAGCATTTGCATTCACAATGATGAGAACCAAAAGCTAGCCACAGACGGCAGCGAATGGCAACAGGAAATACAACTGTCTTTCATTCCAATGGTGAATGTTGATGATTTTCATTGTGTTTATAGCCACGTAGATGCAAGTCATATGTAAACGGGGCATCGTCACGTTTGCCTATTGCCTATGTTTCATTATGCAGCTTGCAAACAATCGTCAAACGAAGCGCCGCGCCGTGGACAGTAGGCCTAATTTAAATTAGCCTCAGTGATAAAGTTTCAAACTTATTGCAAGCTTCCTTTTCGCAACATTTATTGTAAAATAACAATCATTTCCTCTACCTTAACCCATAAGAGATCCTCACTACAGTGCCGGTTTTAGCAGTACCAGCACCCTGGGCGAGATTTCTACGACGTCCCTATCTGCTATTGTAACCGATACAAATATAATAAATCTATTTTGGAACCGTCTGCCCTTCTTCAGTTCTCGTTCGTTAAATCTAAATTTCATGAATAGAAACGTTGGAACCAAAGGGGTGGGTGCTGGTCCAAATACATCATTGATTCTTCTCGTATATGCAATGTTTAACGTAAACGCGCCCATTAACGCCACCCCAAAATCTGTATCCATTACCGCCAGTTTTTTTAATCACTGTTTTAAGGCATACTATAGATTTCATGAAAGTTGTAGCCTAAAAACATTTTAGATATGTATATTGAGAAACAAAAACAATAAAGTTTGTGTGCGTAAATAATCAGCAAACAGAATAATTTGATATTAACTGCGACGCGCCCGCAACGGACGCCCGTCTCATAGTGTTGCGCTCCCGGCTACATAAGTAAACATAATTATTACTTAAGAGAAATTAAGTTAAATAAAATGTGTATAACTGCATGCAAATGTATAAATATAATAAATAATGTATTGGTTTTCTAGATTCACATCTAATATTACCGTTCTGACTATTTTTTGTGGTTTAATTCGAATTTTACCTTAAAGCGGTAATAGAAACATAATTTTCATAAGTTGCTTCTAATACCGCCTCATGGCGTTGTTAGATGTTTTGCAATAGTTACCATTTTAGATTTTATTTCTTTTAATACGTAATTTTCGATGTTTCTTTTAACTTGTTTGATTCTTAAGAGTATATTACATAATTTAATCAATTAACGCCATACATTTTGTCTCATAGATTTTCTTTTAAACAAGATTCGATGTAAGCAATAATTTTTAGTAATGTATGGCAATGTATTTTAAATATTATCTCATATCAAAATTAAGAAACTTTTTAATACCAAAAATTAATCATAGCAATGACGTCCATCTAAACACGTTTGCATTAAAACAGAAATTTTTGCAAGTTATTGTTTATTTTTGCTGTCGCTAATAGAATAAAGTAATCTTCATACTTAATTCTATTACCGACCCATACGGTCTTATTTATAAAAATCTCTTATTGTAGGTTTGTTTAAAATTCTGATAAGCCTACTATAATTTTCTGTATTCATATACGTTCTATAGACGCACTAGAGTAAATAGAAAAATTATACACACATATACAGTATGACTGGTAAAAGTCTTTAGATACTTACTTAAGGACATGAAAGTACATAGTCTTAGCTAATGATTAAAAAAATCAAAATCAAAATTGTCCTTATAATCCGTAAATTTACTTTGACAAATTCCTTTCTTTCTTTGAGGTCCGGGGAGCGCGCCGGCCACGGCACAGGTCCTCCTCGCTCTATCCACCGATCACCAAAGTAATCATCTAAGTACTCGCGTACTTGTCGCTGATAGTGCGATCCATCGTGTTGGTAAAACAAATTACGGTGGTAAATTAACGATACATCGTCCAACATATAATTCACCACAATGTTCACTACACTATTTAAAATGTTTAGGTATGATTCACTGTTCAGTCTACCTTCAATAAAATATGGCCCCAACAAACAATTGCCCAAGTAGATTTGAAGTATCAAAAAATAAATCGAATAATGCAATATGGGTATCAAATTAAAGAGCTCAGAATGAGTATTTCAAAAAGAAATATCATGATAGCTTTTTTGATGGCAGGCAGTTTTTTTAATTTTTTAATTTATACTAGTTTAGTGGTCGGTAATAGAAACATAAAAAGCGGTATTAGAAACAAACATCATCCACCCGTCGGTAATAGAAACAATTGCAATTTCAGATTAAATTATTATTTATTAAATATTGTGTGATTTAATACTGAATTTACGTACTGAATATCATAGGATATTTAATCATGTTAAAGAATAAATTAAAACACCTTTTCTAGAATAACGGCGTATATCTAATTTTCTGAAATTCATCCAAAGATAGCTTAAACTGGCGGTAATAGGCGCGTTTACCTTACGCGTTCCCACGACATGTTTATAAATAACGACTTCAGAGCAAGAATGAATCGTGCATAACAAATTTTAAACAGAAGTTTTGTAAATTTTAGTTTTCTGTATTAAAAAAAATCCTTTATTATTTTGTCGTCTCCGTCTGTTTAGTTCAGAGTCACTTATATATACGTAAAAAAGCAAAGCAAAGCAACAACCCATAATTGTCCCACTGCTGGGCTCGGGGTCTCCTCTCACAATGTGAGGGATATAGGCCATAGACTACGACGCTGGCCAAGTGCGAATTGGTAGACTTCACACACCTTTGAGAACTTTCTTGAGAACTCTCAGATGTGCAGGTTTCCTCACGGTGTTTTCCTTCACCGAAGCAAGTGATAATTAACTACTAATACGCACATAATATTTGAAAATTAGAGGTGCGTGCCAGTATTTGAACTCGGGCCCCTTGGTTCGGGAGACCAACGTTCTAACCGCTAGGCTATCACTGCTACATGTGTATAATATGTTAAGTAGGATTGAATTTCTTTATTGGTTCATCTATAGTGTAGTGCTGTAGTGTACCAATGGCGATACAGCCATACAAGCCGAAAGCAGTAATAGTAGGCTGGGCTAGCTTACTATCATTGCTTTACTATCATCACTCTGCAGCTGTTAACACTCATATTATTTATCTGTTAGAAAATTTTATATGTATGGAATGGAGTGTTCTGTGTTGTCGGGACAGAGATCCCGAAATCCTGGGTTGTACGACACAACTGGGCTTGCCTCGTTCTGACGGCTTAGACACGCCACTGTAGTATACCTATCGTTAAATACCGCTTTCATATCAGTCATTGGATTTGAACCATTTTTCGATTCAAGATTTCGTTTGCGAAATATTAAATTTTTACTGATACCAAAGAAATACACACAAACCTAAAACAGTTTTATTTCGTTCACGGTTGTAAAAGTTCTGCTGTAACTGCAAATAAAATTGGGTTAATGAGAGTCCCATGGAACTTCGAGGCTAATAAAGAGCTTGCGAAATAAGTTTTATAACTTCAGGCTTGCTGCAAAATTACTATTATACTCTTTATAATTGGCTAAGCTTTGTTATCCACATGTCGTACCCTCAGTTAAAAAAAGGCATAAGATGAAATCTGCAATTTTACAATGTAGTCAAAGGAATTTACATTAAGATTTCTTAAATAAAACCGTCAAGATTAATGATATAAAGGAGAATGCCCATATCCAGTACTCTTAAAAAAAAAATTGTGTCACAATGATTTTTGGACAAAAAATTTAATTAAAATATTTCAAGTATTTTACCCTATTTCCTAAAAAATCCTTATTGGGAATAATTTTCTGAAATTAATAAGTAACTTTAGTTCCATTTTACAAAAGAAAACCATTGGGTCATTTATGTTTGGATAAGGGCCAATCAGGAATCTTTTAAGATCCTTGGGGCCAATAGTTTGCATTGATTCGATTATTATTATGACACAATAAACTAGATGACGTAAGGGGACTGCCAAATGAATTAGAAAATTATTATAATCGGCCAGGAGTAATAGTATTATGTGATTATAATACATTACAAACTACATGGTGTTTGGGGACTGTCAATTTGAAACTTAAAAGATCGACATTACATACACAATCGATTTTAATACCATAGAGCATATTTGCATAGAGTCCATATTACTGTGAGTTTACTATAACCTAAATACGAACTAATTTTGTTTAAAATCTCGTATTTCCTACTATTAACATTGACTAAATTTAGTATGTGTAATTTATTAAGATAACATAATCAAATAAAGGTATTTTTATCAAGACACAAAAATGTTAAAGTCAGTACATTTCTCCATACTAAATGGGCATTCTCCTTTGAAAAAAAAATTAAGCGTATGCTCATATGTATATCCCTCTTTCCAATATTAATTACTAAAATTCAAAGTAACACGACTTATGCTTTTTTCCACTGAGGGTTTACAGCTTATTTAGTGACCTATGAGTACATGTAAGCCTGGATTGTGTGTTGTTTTAAAATATGAATTTTAGATAATTGAAAAAAAAAATGGAAAAGCAAAAGTCTATGTATCTAACTGTCTTTTTAACCGACTTCAAAAAAAAGAAGAGGTTCTCAATTCGACTGTATTTTTTCTATGTTTGTTACCTGAGAACTTTCGACTCGGTGAACCGATTTTGATGATTCTTTTTTTAAACAAAAGCTGGTGCTTGTCATGTGGTCCCACTTAAATTTCAGCGAGATCTGATAATGAAATCCATGAGAAAACCATATAAGTCTTAAATTTGCATTAAGTATGTACGCGACAAACGCATGAATAACTCTGTTGGAAATAAAAAATAAATGTAAATGACATGTACTGACACTTCGTTTTCTAAAACAATGTCTGCTAGAGGAACTTGATCTCAACAGTATTAAATGTATATTCCCATATTTATTAGTTTCACTTAAAATATAATCCCAATAGGTTATGGGCCCAGCAACCGGGAAACTAATTAAAGAGTTGCTGTGGGAAAATATTTTTCAAAAATTGTGAAACGAAAATAAGAATTGACAAAACGTGATTTGTTCATCGAATTGCTTTTGTTCGAGAGTTTTGTCAAGATGGCTGTATCTTCTGCAAATTTCATTTCCATCGAAAAACTAAAAGGAATAGAAAATTATTCTTCATGGAAATTTATGATGAAAATGATTTTGATACAAGAAGATTTGTGGGATTGCATTGAGGATAAGAAGACTGATGAAAGAAAGCAGTCAAAAGCAATGGCCCGAATTGCATTGTCCGTTCATGCGTCTGTGATACCTTACCTACGTAATGCGAAGACGGCACATGAAGCATGGAGTAATCTATCAAAAGCATACGAAGATTGTTTTGTGAAGACCAATACAGAGAAGCCGAAGGGTTTATTGACGGCGTTGTCGGCGAACCTTGATAACAATTCGTGGTATATCGACTCTGGAGCAACAAACCATATGTGCAACAATAAGGATATAATGTATGACTTTGAAGTATGTAAACCATTGGAAGTAAATGTTGCGAATGGTGAAAAGATTTCAACTGGTGGACTTGGTAAAGTAAAAATTAAATTAAACTTTAACAGTCAAGTTGATCATATCAGTAATGTATATTTTGTACCAGGGTTGTCAACGAACTTATTATCTGTTAGTGAACTAAACAGAAAGGGTTATAAAGTATATTTTGATATGTATAAATGTAAAATATATGATGGTAAGAATGTAATTGCTACTGCTACCTGTCGTAATGGTGTGTATGTATTAGATACATCTAAGGATGTGCAGTATAGGTCTTTTAGGAAGCCAGAGATTGTCATGAACTCAGCCATCACAACTTCGGTAAATGAGGGTAAGGCTGAGGAACCGAGTTTAACTCATAGCGATAACACGGAAGTGACACAAGATGTTTGGCATCAAAGACTTGCGCATCTGAATTCTAGGAGCATGAATCTCATGAAAAATGGATTAGTTTCAGGTATGAATTTTCAATCTACAACTTTTAAACCATGCATTTCTTGTATAGAGGGGAAACAAACTAAATTACCTTTTCCTAAAAAGAGTTTTACGAGAGCTAAACAAAAGTTAGGCATTGTACACACAGATGTGTGTGGACCTATGCCGGTATCATCATTGAGTGGATATAAATATTTTGTTACATTCATTGACGACTTTTGTAGGAAAACTTTTATTTATTTTATGAAAAAGAAATGTGAAGTTTTTGATAAATTTAAATTATTCAAAGCTGTTGTAGAAAATGAGACTGACTCTAAGATAAAAGTTCTTAGAAGTGACAATGGTGGTGAATATATTAATGACAAGTTTCAGGAATACCTGAAGAGTTGCGGAATTAAGCACCAAACTACTATTCCGTACTGTAGTCAGCAAAATGGTGTTGCGGAAAGAGCGAACAGAACCATTATGGATAAGACTCGCTGTATGCTTCAATGTTCTGGTCTAAGTAAGGCGTACTGGGCAGAAGCGGCGAATACAGCGGTGTACTTGAAAAATCGTTCACCTACCAAGGCAGTCATGGGAACTACACCGGAGGAAATGTGGACAGGACAAAAGGTAGATGTAAAACATTTAAGAGTTTTTGGTTGTATAGCTTATGCATTAGTAGCGAAATCTAATAAATTAGATGCTCGGAGCAAGAGGTATATACACGTTGGTTATTGCGAGGAAAGCAAGGGGTATCGGTTGCTTGATCCCTCGTGTCCAAAGAAATGTATAAAAGCTCGACATGTTACTTTTATAGAAACTGAATTTGTAAAAAGCCGTGTGTCAGGTGAAGATATTCAAAGATCTGAAAATACTACAATGATCTTAGATAATAGTAATACTACTGTAAATTCACAAAGAATTCCTGTAGATAGTAATGAAAGTAGTATTTTATCTTCTACAAACATGGATCATTCCATATGTGAGCAATCTGATGACACTATAAAACGGAATCTCCGCAGGCAAACTGTATTTGAAGTAAATAACAGTAGCGGTACAGATACAGTAAATGAAACTTTAATCTCTTCAAGTTCAGAACACTCTTCCGATCCTACATATATTCCAGGATCTTCCAGTATGGAAACAGAAGGGTCAAGCTTCGAGGATGCAGAAGAGTCATATGAGTATGCAGGTCTTGTAGATATGTACAAGGACAGTGAATCTGATTGTCCTAATACAATTGAGGAAGCATTACAGAGCAGTGAAGGAAAACAATGGAAGGATGCCATTGCAGATGAGTATAATGCTTTTATCAAAAATAAATGTTGGAGTCTAGTTGACTTGCCACATGGAGCGAAACCAATTAAGTGTAAGTGGATATTTAGCAAGAAAAGAGGATTAAATGGAGAATTGCTAAAATATAAAGCTCGATTAGTAGCAAAGGGGTTTACGCAAAAATATAACATTGACTACAAGGAAACGTTTGCACCTGTAGTTAGGTATTCTACAATCAGGATTTTACTTGCTTTGGCAGCTCAATATGACATGATGATTGAACATTTGGATGTTAAGACTGCATTTTTAAATGGTGATATTACAGAAACCATTTATATGGAACAGCCTGAAGGTTTTATTTCAGAAAATAATGAAAATAAAGTTTGTAAGCTAAGTAAAGCAATTTATGGCTTAAAACAAGCGGCGAAAGCATGGTATGATAAGATTAATCGTGTTTTAATCGATAAATTGAAATTTAAGAAATTGTCGTCAGAACAATGTGTTTATATACATAAATTTGAGGATGACATCATTATTATTGCGATATACGTAGATGATATATTATTATTTTCATCGGAGAAAGCTAGTAAGAAGAAGAATGTGATTAAAAACTTACTTATGAGTGAATTCGAAATGAGAGATTTAGGTAAGGTTGATCAAGCGTTAGGGATGAAGATTACCAAAACGGATAACGGATTTACGCTAGATCAAACTGGTTATATTAATAAGATTTTGGCAAGATTTAATATGTCAGATTGTAAACCAGCAAGAACACCTATGGAAGTTGGTATAAAGTTGGAAAAGGAAGAAAACAGTCAATGTTTACATGATTATAGGTGTCTTATAGGTTCATTAATGTATTTAGCTGTATGTTCCAGACCTGACATAGCACATAGTGTCAGTTATCTAAGTCAGTTTAACAACTGCTACTCGGATAGTCATTGGAAGGCAGGAAAAAGAATATTGCGTTATTTAAAAGGTACATCGCACTACTGTCTTACATATGAAAAGGGTAATATGGATATTACTGGATTTACGGATGCTGATTGGGGTGCAGATAATCTGGATCGCAGATCGTATACAGGGTATGTATTTAGACTTGGTAATAACATAGTATCATGGGAAAGTCGTAAACAACGGACAGTTGCACTTTCAAGTACTGAGGCTGAGTACATGGCGATCTCTGATTCCTGTAAGGAGGCATTGTTTCTGCGTAGTTTTATATCTGAATGTACAGGTATCAAATGTTGTATAAATTTATTTAATGATAACCAGTCTGCACAGAAAATATGTAAGAATAGTATACATTCAAGGACAAAACATATTGATATTAGGCATCACTTTGTTAGGGAACTTTGTGCGAATAAAACAATTAACTTGCAGTATTTGTGTACTCAAGAGATGGTTGCTGATATAATGACCAAACCTCTAACAAGAGAGAAACATTTAAAGTTTGTTATAATGATTTTTAAAACTTAAATTGTAAATTGTTTTTCTTAAGGCCTAGTATAGTTTTGTAGTAGTGTTTGTTATAGGATCCTTGTTAAGTTGTTATTTACATAGTTATTTTTAAGGCCTAGTGTTGGAAATAAAAAATAAATGTAAATGACATGTACTGACACTTCGTTTTCTAAAACAATGTCTGCTAGAGGAACTTGATCTCAACAGTATTAAATGTATATTCCCATATTTATTAGTTTCACTTAAAATATAATCCCAATAAACTCAATATCAAGCCAACCGATTTCGATGATTCTTTTTTTATTGGAAAAGATGTACTTCATTTGAAGTCGGTTCTTTGTTAAAATTTTAGATTATAAAGTTCACTGCTGGACATAGGCCTCCTTTAATTGGCGACACTCCAACTGGTTCTTCTGAATCCAGCGGTTTCCCGCTGCCTTCTTTAGATCATCAGTCCATCAGGCTGGGTGGCGACCCATGTTCCCCTTTCTGCTACTGTTACACGGGCTTAAGGTGAAAAAGGTACTGTTCATCACTTTTCTGTTTACAATAGTTCTTTTCGTAACTAAACGTCTAACCCACTTATTTTGACTGTGTAGAGTTGTGAAGATAGGACTAGTAGAGTTGGGGCGTGTAGAGTTACAAGCTTGGCTCTACATGAGATCTGATAACTTTTTGATGTAGAAACATATGGTCTCGTTTTCGCAATATTTTGCATCAAAATGTTTTGGTGGGATTAAGATAATTAACCAGTTGGTATTTACGTACAATTTACTTCAATCGAGACCACTCAGGTGAGCTTGTGTCTATTATTAAGCTCTTGTAATAAGATCGATTTATGTAGCGTGACTGTAAATCGTTCCTATTTGATTAATTAACTGATTACTTGCATTTATATGGCTCTGACCTCTGAGAGGAAATTCACCTAGTATCGCGTGTTGAGACAAAGTGAGACAATTTTATATTAATTATGTAAAAAATTACGATAACTAACGATGGGGACGTGACTTTAGTGTCGATATCGAAAATCATTATTAAATACGCAATGAAATGAAAGTGGAATCAATCACCATAAAATCTCTTTTTCATAAATGTTATATTTTATTGATTGACGTTGCTCAAATGAATAAAAAGTAATAGCTATAAATTAAATATTCAAAGAATGTTCAATAATAAAATATTTTTATCTTCATTCATATATTATCCTTTTCCAGCGTTAATTCTATTATTGTATACCCTAGATTTAGGTGTTGCAAAAATAAATAAATAAATAAATAAATAAATAAATAAATAAATAAATAAATAATTCTTAAGATTTTAAAAATGTCTTTAAATTTCTCTTAATCTCAATGTAAGCGTGAGTAAAACTGATAAATATCTTATGCATACTTCGAATTTCTCAAACAAATAACTTCCAATATAAGAGTTGCGTGCTGAAATCAAAACCAGACCTCCATGAGTGGGAGCATTGGGGTCAATGATTTTAGCACTAGCTTAAGCTATTGCCAACGTAATATAGGTATGTATTTCGAATGCTGGATCAGGAAATTGGAAATAAAAAATGTCCACGCTTCTTTGTACTTGATATTACCAGTCCAAGGATGTCGGTAGCCATTTACCATCAGGTGCCTCTTCAGCTCGTTTGTCGCACGTGCATATTGCACATGTTTTCACGTCGCTCAATAATGTCGTTGGAAGTGGACAGGCTAATTTAATTCTAACATGAAACCTCGTACGGGTAGGTTTGCCACACTACTTCAATGTTCAGGACAAAATAAACTTCATAGTTTTGATGATATTATTTACAAGTTTATCTTCTATTAACTACACCTAGAATCGTAATTATAATTCAAATGTTGATTACATTGGTGTTTCAAATAAAAAAATTCGACTTCAAAACTAACTTCAGTTAACTCAAATGTGACATACATTTAATGACATGACAAATTAGACCTATCTACAATTTTTTGAAGTTGGTGCTAGTAAAGCTTTTCGAATGTACAACTACAGTGGCATCAATGATGTCAAAGATGTAAGAAGTCTAACAATCAGCATTACTTGGCGTAGGAGACTCGCTTTTATGCTATTATAAGATAAAAAGTTCGTTGCATTAAATACTGTTATGTGAATCACCAAAAAACAGGACATTTGACACGTTGCCAGCCAAATATACTCCTCTATATTAATGGCTCTGTGGACAGGCTCTTTGATAATAGGATTATAGTGCGTCGAATAAATGTGAAGACGTAAATTTTTAACAAACTTTTAAATTTCAGAAAGGGATCTTATCTGAAGTAGGGTAAGTTGGGGCAAAATATGACAAATAAGACAAATACTACTGCAAATATCACATAACACATGTCGTATTGTGCCCCACCTTACTCTGTTGCAGATAAGAGTGTTGCTCGATCAGATTTTTAATTTATTCGAATTTGACATATCTTCACATTTCTGGGACCACCTAAGTATACGTTCCAGTATTCTAAAGCCGTGGTAACCCTACAAAACGGTTGGAGACGTTCTGAGTTCTATTTAAATATTTATACAGCTTTTTACTTTCAAGATTCTCTCAACATTTACCTTGGTTCTTTAATATTAATCTTTTTTTAATCCTACATTATTTTAAATTATTAACAACGTCAATTTTATTCCCCCAACATTCTACATTATGTATTGTAATGAAAAGTATAACTTTTGAAAGTAATGGAATAAAGAATGAACTTGATAAGGGGCCGTCCATTAATCACGTGAGGCTTGAAAGGGGGGGGAGGGGTTTGACAAAAATCATGAAAATATCACGAAGGGGGAGGGGGGGTGTAGTAAGATATCACGTGTATTTATTTTTTCGTCAAACGCGCGATTTTTAAATAGAAAAGCAGCGTGTAGTGTGACTTTGACTTGCCGTTGCCAGGCAACGAACGAAGGCCTCACGCGCCGCCACCGACTGCCCGGCTCGGCATGTTTTGGATTAAAACAATGTCGAAAGTAGGTGATATGTATAAAGACCTTTTTGCAGAGTTATAAGAAAGGAAAAATACACGTGATGTTGGGGGAGGGGGGGGGGGGTAGTCTTAAACCTCACTACATATCACCAAGGCTCCCCCTTGGTGATATTTTTTTTGCAATCAATTTTGCGAGGTCCCTGTTGGAAGAATCAATAAGCCATAAAACCAAACTGAAAGTACAACTCTTAAGAAAGAAAATGAGCCCAGGTAGAACATTCAACGACTTGCAAAAGTTGTAGAAATTAATTTGCAAAAAAGTGATTTTTTAATAAACAAATGGATTTTTGCTAAAAATATGCAACCAAAAAATTCAAAAAAAAAACTACATATACTATACGTCATAAACAATAGTCCATAACATTTTCAGATGTCTACATTACAAACTGTTTGTTTAAACAATCAAACAAAAAACAGCGATTTTGAACTGTTTTTTGTAATTTATAAAAAAAATCCGAAATGAATTTTAACGCAACAGGCCTCATTTTGTAGATATTTAAAATGCCTACAACTTTTGTATAAGACATTTCTTTATAAAATGTAAGGGAAATTTCATAGAAGCAAAAACAAGTTTTTCGGTCCTTGAGCAGCTCATAAAAAAAAAAAGAAAAAACTAGCTATTGGAATTTAGATACGTTATTTCTAAACATCATAACGAAGACCATTATTCTGAGATATCATGGTTGGCATTTATTTGATGCGAAACCCCCCTATTAATTGGTCTATTATAGAGGACTAGTAGAAACCCGGTGTGTGCTACTAAGTAGGTAAAAATGTGCCTAATGCATTGTTTAGTGGTCTCAAACTATCTTCACATTATTTCTTTTCAAATGAAACCAATTTAGGGGACATTGGTTGGTTGGTTTCAAAGTCTATAAGGAAATCCCTACAAAAAAAATGTTTTTTATTTTATTTTTATGTATATAGATTATATGTTTAACTGTTTTAACACTACGTTGAAACCAAACACGATGATGATTTCAATCGTAGTCACCTTAGGCTTCACTTGTTCCCGTTTTTATAACTTGAGAACACAAAATATACCTAGTCAGTAGCCTAACATACTATAACGAACGAATAACCTTTTCACATCCAACATTTATAATTCAAGAAATAAACTTTTCAGGATATCTTCCTAAAATTAATGATTTAGACTTTTGCCTGTCAGAACAAATACTTTTCCTTATTATTGAGATTATTGATTGTCGACGATTATTATTCATGGCAAACTGATGGAGATCGGAGAGTAAATGGTCAGTCAAGACGGTATTTTTGATTTAAAAAGACACAAAAATCTATAATACAAAAATTCATTATGTCTCTGGCCGCAATAATCGAAAAGAGTCGATGGATAGACGTGAATTTTTTATGCATGATTATTTTAATGGTATTTTAATATAGATTTTTTATATTTTACGAAGTTTCCAAGGTAATGGTAATTTCAAGTGCTTTGGATTGACTGGTAATTTTGACATAATTGCCACACAGACCGAATCGTGGCCGAGCTTAGAAAATACTAGAAACACTAGCAAGTCAAACCCTTACAATAACGTTCCGGTAAATTATGAGTTTATGACTTATCCGATGATAGTTCGAAAACACGAAGGATCAGAAAATATAGCAGGCAATACAAAATAAACAACAACATACCGTTGATTCACATAGGCCAGGAATAATTGGGGCGATCGTAAATACTGGGCGATTCATATCTACTGGGAAATACTGGCTGGACCATCGCGTTGGTTTCGTCGGAATTGTGTCCGGCTTTAAGGGCTTCAATAAATTTACCATTATCTATCTGTTATTATAATAGCTAGTTACTTACAAAGCGTCAATAAAAACGGAGAATTTCGTGTTCCGAAAGGAAGTTTTTTTTTAACCGACTTCAAAAAAAGGAGGAGGTTCTTAATTCGACTGTATTTTTTTTATGTTTGTTACCTCGGAACTTTGGATTGGGTGAACCGATTTTGATGATTATTTTTTTAATCGAAAGCTGGTGCGAGAAAGCTGGTCTAAATTTGAGCGAGATCTGACAATGGCATCCATGTCAAAAGCATATAAGTCTTAAATTTGAAGTCGGTTATTTTTTTGTTAAAATTTTAGATTATTTATGTTTATAAACAATTTTCCTTTAAAAATTAAAAATATTACTATAATTTGTTATTTATCTGTTGGGTAATGTCCATAAAAGCAATCTCCGTTACGTCCAATTACTACACAATTTTTCATAGTGCCATATAATTCAAATAGACATGATACCATTGATTTACATTATCTAAAGAACATTAGACGCTTTTAGGGATTACCTAGTAGACAATAGCTGGGCTAGAATGAAGTTAATGATCGCGTGATAATATACACAAATATGATAGGAAATTTAAAAATAATTTTTAAACCAAAAGCTCAGTAACAAACGACATATTTTTTGCTGAATGTGTGACCCTCAGTGTGACCATATGTGATAAAGAACGTGTGCTAAAAGTAATCATAAATCTCGCCCCAACTCAGAGACACTTAGGGTTACTTAAATCACTCCTTAGTACAGAATTTGTATGGTGATTATTTACTAAGGAGCGATTGAAATAACCGTTAGTCACTCTGACTTGGGGCGTAAGCCCTTCAGTCATTAACTGACAAAGTTTAAACACCGCATCATTTGCAATTATTGCGTCATTCCGCAAAATTACTGCGCAAAACTTTACATCCTGTAGTATTTAATACAAACTACTGAAATAATAATCCTTTTGGCTTTCGTGTCGCTTAATAAATAATGCTGTAATTATGATATCTATTCTAAAGCCAAGTCTGTTATATCAAATATTCAAAGTATGTAAACATAAATAGCCCGCTCATAGCCCTGTGGCTTGCGTCGATCTTAAATGATCGACAAAGCAACAGCGGGCGCGGTCGGTAGTTGGATGGGTGACCGCTAGTGGCAAAAAATTCTTGAGCGTTTCCATGCTTCGGAGGGCACGTAAAGCCGTCAGTCCCGGTTGTTGTCATAAGATAACAGTCGTTAAGCTGTCCTAGGCCGTCGTGCGGTTTGAAAATTTCCGACACTGGGTTGGCCACTAACCCCTCCACCAATCCGCACTGGAGCAGCGTGGGAGCATGTGGTAGTATGCTCTAGGCCTCCTCAAGAGGAGAGACCCGTGCCCAGTGGTGGGCCATTAATGGGTTGAAGCCAAACATAAATATAACTTACCCTGTAGCTACTGCGTACGTCGGGTTAATAACATTAATTAACGTGCGATACCACCCTGCACTGCAATATTGTGTAAGGATTCAGTTAATCTAATATAATAACCCTTCCAGCCTTAATGAACAAATCTCATACTTGACTTAATCCACTGATGTAACTTAATTATTAATCGTAACATGTGTAAAGTATGCACTATTTCTGTATAGTATTTAATATGGTGTTAGTTGTAAGTTTTTATATTGTGTAATTATAATTTATAGTTATGTTTTAATCTGTAACATTTTGTTAATGCTTATTATAAAAAATAGGCGTGTATCACTGACACGTAGATAATAAACTTTTGATTCCACCACCGTTACCGCATACATGCAATTTATAGTCGTACAACCACAGACATGTATAACTGTTTAGTTATACAATAAAAGTTTAAGAAAATGTATTATATAAATATGTAAATCCGCATATAATCAACTAGATAGTTAGTTGATTTTTTAGTTAAAAATCAAAAATCCACATTGATCGCCTTTTGATAAATATTCGTATAACTATCGACCGATCGTTCAATGTGATTTTTCATATAATAGAGCACGCATACATTCGACTAAACAGTCGATACGTCGGCCGTCGAAGCGAATCATGTATCAGTTGTATTTATGGTGAGAAATATCATATTTTAATGAAATGATTTCACTAAAACTTTTTTCACACATTCGTAGTATTCATAAAACTTGTCTGGATACTCTTATAACTTAAAATACAATCTACCTTTGAGGCTTTGAAAGCGACTAATTTTTTACTAAACATTTCAATATAATCGTCTGATCAGTAGACGAAACTAGAAAACTAGTTACATAAATTGATGAAAACTGTTTGCGCATCAAGAAGCTGTTTGATCGTCATGAAATCATGCAAGTACACAACTCGACTAAACAGTTTGATCGATGTAACAATTGTGTATATGCGGTAGGCCTTTTATAGACATTCCCTTCATAGACAAGATCAAATTTCACTCATTTTCTTTCTACCGCAAGCCACGTTCGTATAATAATCACTTATATGGGTAATAATATTTGACGACAGCCAAAGGAGGCGCTGCTATCTATTGATTTCCGAACACTGACCTGTAGTTTATAGTCAGGCCACGTGTGTCAAGTTGTCGTTACGTTGAACGCTCTTTATACTACCTACCTAAAATTTATACTACCTATAATATCATTGGCTTCCCTGTTTCAGATAAAGCAACAATCCAAGATAATCCGTATTATAAGGGTCATCTTAAAAATTATCGAGCGATAGATGGCGCCACTTGATGAGCCCTATTTAAGAGGCTGCGAGTCTGTGGCCTGCCCATTTGCTTGTCAGCTCTCGTAGCGATAGGGTCTCGTTCGGTGTGCGTCATATATAATTGTAAACGATAATTGTGCGGTAAAATTAAGTAAAATTAACGGCTGATTGTTTGAGTTTGATTTTTGTTAAACTTTGTTAAAAATCTTAGTTGATTTATTTTTTTTGTGTTAAATAAATTGTTTCGCAGTGATTGATATCCTTTTTTTTTAATTAATTTCGGCTCCGGGCGCTAAAATCAGAAGTGGGATTGGCTTTTCAGCCCACTTATTCGGTTTCAAAATTGTTAAATGACCAGTGTAACAAACAGCCGTTAATTTTTGAAGTTTTGTTTAAACGATTTATTTTCCGTTATATTGAAGTCGTGTTAGTTTGATCTCTTTCATTAACTTTTCGTTTTCTTTGGTTTAAATAATTCCGTCGCGTCGGATTTCAGTAGTCAGATAGTTTTACCGTTATAGTTTCAATTTTAGTTCAATTCGAATCTGTTTGTGATGCCTAATCGGTCGAGATCACGTAGTAGGTCGAAAGGCACTCCACCGATGCGGAGTAATGTATCTCGTAAACGCAGACGTCGTGTTGGTCGCAATAGGGATTCGCCTAGGTCTAGTGATAGTGGTAGTGAACGATCTCCGGTGCGCAGTCGCAATCGTTACTCAAGGTCAGGTGGTGATCGATCCCGACGTCACAGTCATATTCATAACCATTCTTCGCGGGGTAGTCGCCGCGAGTCTTCCTCGACTTCGGACCGAGATCGTTCTCGCACGCGTACTCGCGGGCGTCCAAACGATTACCGGCGAGATCAATCGCTTAAGCCTGACGACCGCCGTCGCTCACGCAGCAACGAAAGTTCGATAAAACAGACGTTAAACGCTATTATGTCGCGGCTTAACGATATCGAGCAAAGGACAGCGGATACGTCCTCGATGCCGTCTCAACGTGACAACACGCCTCAAAGTAGTCATGAACCATATGTGGGTCCGACGCGAGCGTTCGCCGATACCCTCCTTGCTATCAATCGAGCAAACCGCGCTTATTTTGTGTCTAACTTCGATCCGTCAGTACACAACTTTGAGGTGTGGTGTAGTGAGGTGGAACGGGCTAAATTATCCAACGGCTGGAGTGATTTAGAATGTTTATCGCGTGTCGCAGTTTGCTTAAAAGGTGACGCTAGGACGTGGCTTAACGAATGGACAACAAATGATCGGTCGTGGTCCAATTTTATTAAGGAGTTCAAATCGCTTTGTCCAGGAAAGATTGACTATGCCAACGTTCTTTTTGAAGTCATGAATACGAGCTCGGATAAATTCCCGTCGTATGCCGAGTACGCTCGCCGATCATTGTTGCGCCTTCGTATAGTCAAAGGACTTAGTGAGGAGCTTATGGTTCAGATAATAATTCGCGGGATAACTGACGCACAAATTAAAGCAGTAGCTTCGAACTCGAATTTAACGGTCGAAAATTTAGTCTCGTTTCTGACTAATTATACAAAACCTAAATATAACGTTAGGCCCGATAATCGTAGACCAGTCGCGTTAGGCAAGAGTAAACCACAAACCTTCAGACCAGATATCAAATGCTACTCCTGTGGCAAAACGGGTCATACAAGAGCCGATTGTCGGTCACAGCCACAACAACGTTCAACTCCTGCCAATTTTAGCGCCAAAATTACGTGTACCTTTTGCAAGAAGGTTGGCCATAAAGAAGATGCATGTTTTGCTAAATCTAGATCTCTCACTCAGGGCACAAGCGAGAAAAACATTAACTTGTGTAAAGAACAGTCGAATAGTTCTAGTGGTAGTGACATTAGCACCGCAGTCATACAGGGCGTTCCGGTGGACGTGTTAATAGATAGCGGAGCAATTAACGTTTCTTTAATATCCTCAGATGTTGTAAAGCATCTCTCGTGTCAGCGTAAGCCAACGTATTGTGTGTTGAAAGGTCTGGGTAACAACGGGGTAGTTGCACGCGAGTACGTTAATTTGACCATTGAATTCCCTAATATATCTTTAGAAGTAGATTTTATAGTCGTACCCGCACCTTGTATGAACGCGCCGGTTATTATCGGTACCGACGTACTGAATAGAGACGGTGTTGTGTTCGTCAGGACCAAAAATAATCAGTATCTGACCCGTGACTCACACGTTAACTCTGTACGAAAAGTAGACGAGCCCTGTATCAGTACGCCCCTTCAGGGTGCCGAGCTAGAATCTCTAATGACCGTTATCTCTTACTTTCAACCTTTTTTGATAACTGGTACGGCGTCCACGACAGTTAAGACGGGAAGTATGAGTATCAGGTTGTCTAGTCCAATACCAGTGGCTTATCATCCGTATCGATTATCTCATTTAGAAAGGTTGAAGGTTCGCGATATTATTAAGGATTTGTTGGATAAGAACATAATTAGGGAATCGAAATCCGAGTACGCCAGTCCCATAATCCTGGTCAAGAAGAAGGACGGCTCAGACAGGATGTGTGTGGATTTCAGAGCGCTTAACAGGATCACCATCAAAGATCGGTACCCCCTGCCGCTCATTGAGGACCACATAGATCGTCTGGGTGGGTCCAAATTCTTTTCCAGTCTCGACATGGCGTCTGGATTTTATCAGATACCCATTGATGAGAAATCGGTTCACTTGACGGGTTTTGTGACGCCTGAAGGGCACTATGAGTTCCTTAAAATGCCATTTGGGCTGTGCAACTCTCCGGCTGTATATCAGCGTATCATTAACAAAACCCTGAAGAAGTTTATCGAGGCTGGGAACGTTCTCGTTTATATAGATGATGTGCTTTTGCTGAGCATGACCGTGGAAGAAGGCATTAAACTATTACGCGATGTCCTCCAGACGCTTACAGACGCGGGGTTTTCAGTGAACCTACGAAAATGTTCGTTTTTGACCACCCAAATAGAATATTTAGGTCGCCAAATATGTCACGGTCAGGTTAGACCGAGCCCGGGAAAGATTGAGGCCTTGGTTAACACGCCTGCACCAGGCAATGTTAAACAAGTCCGGCAGTTTCTGGGCTTGGCTGGCTATTTTCGGCGGTATATCAAAGATTACGCAACGAAAACTGCAAGTATTTCTAAACTTTTAAAGAAAGGTGTTAAATTCGAATGGGGGAGCGAGCAGGAGCAAACAAGGCAGTACGTTATTAATCGTTTAACTAACGAGCCCGTACTTGCAATTTTCGATCCGCAGTTAATCACTGAGTTGCACACAGACGCGAGTAGCATAGGATATGGCGCGGTATTAATGCAAAAGCATCGTGACGGTAATAAGCGTGTTGTGGGTTACTTCAGTAAGGTAACATTAGACGCAGAAAGCAGATACCATTCTTACGAATTGGAGACGCTCGCAGTCATCAAGGCATTGCAACATTTCAGACATTATTTAATTGGCGTTCATTTCACTTTGTTCACTGACTGCAATGCTTTGAAGGCTACGGAGCGCAAGAAGGATCTGCTTCCTCGTGTTGCGCGCTGGTGGATTTACTTACAGGATTTTAACTTTAGCATAGAGTACAGAAAAGGAGTTATGATGTCGCATGCTGACTATCTGAGCAGAAATCCACCAGCAGCGCAAGTGAACAACATCGAAAAGCCTTTAAATTGGGCACAGATGGCACAAGTCGCCGACACCGATACCCAAGCACTATTACAAAGGTTATCGGACGGCCGACTTGATTCCACACGCTATGTTTGTCAAAAAGACCTTCTCTTTTATCGCTACTCCCCTGTAGGAGAGGAGTCTCGTCTCTTATGTTACGTCCCTAAAGGTTATCGCTTAAGTTTATTACGCATTTTCCATGATGAGCACCAGCACATAGGAGCAGACAAAACTCTGGATCTCATTTTGAAACATTTCTGGTTTCCCGGTCTCAAACAATTTGTAAAAAAGTATACCTCCCATTGCCTAATTTGTATCTCAAAGAAACGAGTCCCGAGAGCTCCAAACCAGCCCATTACCTCGTGGGAGAAACCCGATACCCCGTTTTGTACCGTACATGTCGATGTTCTTGGCCCTTTGCCTGAATCCAACGGTTACAAGTTTGTTTTGATTTTAATAGACTCCTTTACAAAATTCTGTTTACTATATCCCATCTATCGACAAGATGCTAATGAACTCAAACGCACATTTAATAACGCAATTTCTTTGTTTGGCGTACCGAAGTTATTGGTCTGTGACCGAGGAAGAATGTTCGAATCCTCCAGCTTCACCACCATGACGAGAGAGTTGGGTTGTGACGTTCACTACGTAACGCCCGAAATGCACCATGCAAATGGTCAGGTCGAGCGGTATGTACGAACAGTTCTAAACCTGATTCGCGTCGAGACTTACTACAAAAATCGCACTTGGGCTGATTCACTTTGTAAAATTCAACTTGTGCTTAATATGACAAAGCAAAAAACCACACAATTATCGGCATTAAATTTGTTAGTTGGTATCGAAGCGACCACTCCTGTTATCCGTACGCTAATCCGTGACGTGGCACTTGAAGATCACCGTTCTAATCGCGAGGGCTGGAGAGAAATTTGCAGAACCCGAGCCACCACACTGCTAAGGAAAAACCAAGAAAAACAAGACGCGTATGTCAACCAGCAACGACACCCTCCAAGAGTATTTAAAGTCGATGACTTAGTATTCGTCATAAAATACTCACAATCTTCCGGCAAACTCGACTCGGGCATGAGAGGTCCATACCGGGTTACGAAGGTGCTTGCAAGCGACCGATACGAATTGAAATTACTCAGTGGAGCCCGTGGTAAAACCACACAAGCAGCGGCTCAATATATGGTGCCCTGGAAGGGAGAGTGGTGTCCCGAGAGTTGTGCAGCATTTTTTGAAAGTGAGTTTTTTTTTTTTTCAGTTTTTATAATGATTTTTCCTTTCTGTGCAGAGTAAGTGAATGCTGCTGATTCGAACTGAGACGAGTCGGCAGGAGTCGGATACGGCCTAGTAGTCATCGTAAGCGGGCCGAGTGGGCACTGGCCCTTCAGACACGATTTGAGACAGGGGCTCAGTAGTGATCTGGTTTTAGCGGACAAGGTCCGGGTAGGCATTAGCCATTCAGACTCGTTTGAAGACAGGGGCTTTATCGTGATCTGGGTGAGCTATTGCCTTCAGATGCATCGTAAAGACAGGGGCTTTACCATGCATGTGAGAGACGCGTCACGTGGCGTGTAAAGTGACGGTTGGCAATCGCGAGTCAACCGCCACATGTAGCTAGCTGTGTATGATTGAGATGATGTGTAGTGAAGGTGATGTATGAAATTGAAAATGCGTGGTTTAGTCAGGAAGTTAATTGGGAATGTCAGATAATGTACAGGAGGCCTAGAATGATGAAGGATGAAAGATAGGCAAACTTAGCATTATGTTTTGATATTCATTTTATTTTTGTGTTCGACAGACGCTGATTCCGAAACCGAGGCAGATAATATGGATGCTGGGCCTTCGTCTGCACGCCCTGCAAACTTGACGAGTGACGAGTTGGAAGCGGGACCCTCGTCGGCTGCCACTGCAAACGAGCTATGCGAGGACTCCAGCGTCGAAGAAGAAGCGGTGCCCCGGGACGGTGCACGTTCAGGAGAGGCCGTATAAGGGTCATCTTAAAAATTATCGAGCGATAGATGGCGCCACTTGATGAGCCCTATTTAAGAGGCTGCGAGTCTGTGGCCTGCCCATTTGCTTGTCAGCTCTCGTAGCGATAGGGTCTCGTTCGGTGTGCGTCATATATAATTGTAAACGATAATTGTGCGGTAAAATTAAGTAAAATTAACGGCTGATTGTTTGAGTTTGATTTTTGTTAAACTTTGTTAAAAATCTTAGTTGATTTATTTTTTTTGTGTTAAATAAATTGTTTCGCAGTGATTGATATCCTTTTTTTTTAATTAATTTCGGCTCCGGGCGCTAAAAGTATATATAACTCCGAAATTTTTAGTTGAATGTGAGACTGTTAAAGTTCGTGATTATCTATTGTAATGTATTCGTTTAATTTCAAACCTCATCCATTTATAGCTATCAGGAATTATTGTCGAGAAATCAAAGTCTCTATATTATTATTGAGAGTCGTCAAACAACACAAAATATGAAATTTGATAAGGCTATGGTATTGTAAGTTCAAAAGGTCATCATAAGTTCAAGAAAACTTCGGAACACTCCGCAAAGTTACAGATCCTATCGTACCCGGCGCATGAAGCAAAGTTCGTGAACATACAAAAGACCAATTTAGGGACTCACATGGCTACGTCTCCCGCGAATGTTTATTGAAATTCTCCAGTATTATACATTATTAATTGTCTGTTAGTTACAATATTCGCAATAGGGATGTTGACACTAACTGTAATTTAATGTAAAGTACATTTTGTTAAAACGATTAACTAGTTAGATGATTGTTTAGAAACAATTTTTAAGGCGAGAGTTCCTTTAAATCCAGAGCATAGTGAAAGAATTTAGAATTCAAAAGATGGAATTAGAGCCTAAAGTATGGCTTCCCCGGATTGACACTCTACTTTTTATCTCCCTCTACGACAAAATAAGTAAGCGTAACTTATGAATAAGAATAGTATGTACCTAGCGTCCCATACAATCTGGGGTTAATGTAAATACTTTCATTACAAAGACATTCTCCAATAGATGTGAAAAATAACAATATTCTTTAAACAAATTCCATCATTATAGCTTAAAATATTTTAAACTAAGGTACCTACTTATTATCATACGTCATTCAAAGCGCATCTTCGCAGACATTATATTATACTTTATTCAAAAGCAAGTTCAATAGACTTTAGTAAATCGCGAGTGTTCTGTATCTACTACGTAATGACGTCTCATGCCTTTTTTGTCGGAAAATTTTATATTGGGTTTAATTTTAACTTCTTCATAACTTTATTATCAATGTTGTTCAGAAATACTTAAGGTTCTACACGACAGAAGTCTGAAATTAGTCAAAATGTCTATTAATGCAATTATATCAAATAGTAGTAGTGTTATACTCCGTTGTTTTGTTGAGTCTTATTGGCGGTAATTTTTATGAAATCCAAATTTTTTTATTTTGAGTCAGCCTTATTTTTGAATTACAAATAACGATAAAAAGACACTTTAAAATTGTTTACTAAATAGACCTCGTCTAATAAAGGACCATAGAAAAGTAATCAGACGTGGCTTTAACAAACAATATCTGTGCTTCATGAGAACTGCGGAGTTGAAAACCGCAGTGCAGTGCAGAATATTAACTGACATTTATATACAAATGACGCAAACGCATCACGCAAACGACATACAGATTTCCATTTATACATTTAAGATTTATTTGGATGTCAATCGTTTACGAATCTTTAAAGTCTTGAAGGAAGGTTTTGTTGTATGTTGACGACAAATAAGTAGAAGTATGCAAGCAATGATATTATAAATAAAAAAGAGGTAGATATGTCACTAGCGCGCCGAAGCTGAAGATCGTAAGAGCAGTCAATTGACCTCGTTTGCTCGTAGTCGCTCTGTCAATACAAGACGATAGGCACGCTTTTGTTGTTGTCAGAAGTGCCTGAGATTTGACATACAACGTTCAAATGCCCTCGTGTATTATTGCAGTGTGATTGGTGTAGTGAAACAAAAGATAAACATGTGTGTGTTGTAGCTCTCTTCGGAACAGATTTTTTGGTTGATTTGTAAGGGCATACGTACTATAGTTTTTAAATACCACTGTATGCAAGTAGATATTCTGTATTATTTCTGACTACGATTGTAAAGCGGGGAATACACTAGACGGACATGCCCGCGGGCAAGTCTGCAGACATGCCCGCCGGACCTCGCTACTATAGGTCTGTGCAATGTTTGCTAGTGTAGGACCGTTGCAGTCAGTCTGGCAGACTTGCCCGTTGCACGTCCGCGCGATCTCATTTTGTCTGTGGGGGCACAGACATGTTATTATAATGTATACGCACAATACGACTAATCGGTTAGCCGCCCTGACACAAACTGATAAGTCTGTGTAGTGTATTGTGGCGACAGACATGAGGACTGATGTATCAACGCACAGGCCAAACCCTTAGGGCTAGAAACTTAAAATTTCGCACACGTATTCCTCTTATGACCTAGGCATCCACTAAGGAAGGATTTTTCAAATTTCAGCCCCCAAAGGGGTGAAATAGGGAACAATATTTTTAGGAACTAATAGAAATAATGCTTAAAAAAAAAATAACAAACACCACCTTTTTACTTTAATTTAGTACTAGATAATTTTATTATGACAATCTAATCAAAACCTCACAAAACAAATCGTCCCACTAATTAATTCTACGAGTACGCAATCCGGCAGAGCTTCCGCTCGCAAAGACGTTCAAGAGCAAAGTGCCGGTTACTGCCCAGCGCACGTCTATTTATTGGCACTGCCCCCTCCACGCCACCATTTTCTTCGAGACTGCTAACACGGCCTCTCCTGTCTACGCGTCGTCCACGGCCGCGTCTTGGATGTTGGGAAGCCCACCGGGGCTTGCAGAATCGCCTTCGATGTAGCATCCAAAAGGACCGGCCACAGCCAGGTCGGGGTGGACCTTAGGCGAAAGCTGCTCACCACCGTCGGTGTCCTCGTTGTTTTCGCTGCCTGTAACCATGAAATAAATTTTTGAACAGCACACACACAAGTGCACAAATATGCCTAGCTCAAACATTCATCACTCTTTCGAGGCCCTGACACATTCATCATCGAACATACAAATTTAAGAATAGGGTTGCACAGAAGAACAAGATCAATATCCTGAACTTCCGCGAGACCCAGGCCTCACAAACGTCTTGCATACGTTATTTCTTACATCACAGGCTTTCTATCACAGACATACAAATTTGCACATGTAGGGCAATACCCCGCAGTTTATTGCCGCTAGAACGTCCCGCAGTCCGTCTCTACATGTGTTGGGTATCCCGCAGTTTACCCTCACTCAAGATAATCCAACCGGATATCTCGAGTGCTGCTGGTGTCAAAATGCCCCCACGGAACACGTGGCGTAACGTCCCGCAGTCCGTCCCCACGTGCTTCGTTTGATTGGAAGCATTCTGAACCAAATTCGAATGTCCCGCAGTCCATTCGTGAACGTCCCGCAGTCCGTTCTCACGTGCTTCGTTTGTTTGGAAGCATCTTGAACCAAATTCGAATGTCCCGCAGTCCATTCGTGAACGTCCCGCAGTCCGTTCTCACGTGCTTCGTTTGTTTGGAAGCATCTTGAACCAAATTCGAATGTCCCGCAGTCCATTCGTGAACGTCCCGCAGTCCGTTCTCACGTGCTTCGTTATCTCGCATTGATGCAACTTCTCGTCACCGTTCAGATATTCACAGGTTGCATGCCTATACAACTGTCATTGTCACTTAGTTTATCTGAAACACACGTAAAAAAAACAAAAGACAAAAACACGAAATGTCTAATTGTTATTTTTCTGAACTGAGGGCAGAATAAATTAAATAAAATGTTTCAAAATGAAAGTTCTGATCACATTTACAGAATGCTTGATCTGGTGTCATAAAACAATATACTTGCACTGACTTTGAATAACTCTGAAAATTCTATCAGGTGTTTTGACATTTCAAGATGACAGCCGGCACCATTTACACTGCTTGACTTCCAGTGCATACTCGTACTACACAAAAATACCATCGGATTTGTCGATGAAATAAAAATATGCCATCCCGAATCGCTGTCTTACTTTCCTTTCGTGTATAACCTCAAACCTTAATGATTATTTCGATACTTTGTATTCGAAATTTTAAATCCTTATTTTACATGCAGCGAGCATGTTTTTCCACTGTTTGTACATCATATCTGAAAAACCTGAAATGCTTCGGAAGTAACCTGCAAGCCTTAAGAATTGGCAAACCTGCTTAACGTTAGTTGGCACAGGTGTATGTATTAATGCCTCAACTTTCCTGGCGCTCGGTCTAACCTGACCATGACTGATTACTCTGCCCAGGTGTTCAACTTTGGTGATGAAGAACACACAGTTGAAGCACATTGGTGCGATTAGACGATCTTTATTCATGTAGGTGTCACTGATACACTTCTTCTTCTTGATTTCTTCGATAGCATTCAAACGCGATATTAGTGAATCCAATGCTTGTTTCACGGAGCTGTCACGAGTACAAGAACGTGACCTATGTTGGTAATACCGCGAGTGCAACCCACGAGAGGGTGTACGTGACGGAGACCTACGGCGCCTATATCGCGAATGAGATCTATGATGGTGTATCAACGCGATTTGTTGCGAGAACGCGTTGCCTCACGGCGGCATTGCCATTTTTGTAACACTAAGAACGACTTTCGTACAAAAGTGGGTAGGTTTGATTCGTGAGAGTTTTTATAAAGCTTTTTAGGTTGTTAAAATTATGATGACCAAAGCGACTAGGCAGTAGGCTTGGTTTTAATCCCACGCCTGATTTTAGGAACTAATAGAAATAATGCTTAAAAAAAAAATAACAAACACCACCTTTTTACTTTAATTTAGTACTAGATAATTTTATTATGACAATCTAATCAAAACCTCACAAAACAAATCGTCCCACTAATTAATTCTACGAGTACGCAATCCGGCAGAGCTTCCGCTCGCAAAGACGTTCAAGAGCAAAGTGCCGGTTACTGCCCAGCGCACGTCTATTTATTGGCACTGCCCCCTCCACGCCACCATTTTCTTCGAGACTGCTAACAATATAATAAGCATAATTTCCACGTGCGAAGCTGCGGGCAACAGCTAGTAGACAATAAAATGAATACTAAAATCGGCAGCTCTACGAGCAATCTCTGTAGTGTAAATACAGTCGTGTTGTATCCAGCAAATCATAGCAACGGAGACTAACATAACCACCAATCTCTAATGCATTGCTAATGATTCTTCATCATCGTCAATAGCAGATGATTTGACATGTCAAAGTCAAAGTCAAAGTCAAAATATTTTATTCATATAGGTATCACTGATACACTTATGCACGTCATTTTTTGGCTTTTCGGAAGGTGCTTTATCGTGGAGGAGAAGAAAAGCCTAAAGAAACTCCTCAGCACATCTTTTAAAAAATATTACAAAAAAAGATAATAATACAAAAGTATTTACTATTCTGAGCGGAACTGGTTGCAGAGCTGGTCATTTCCATGCGTCTTTGTCATTTAAATACTCGTCTACACTATAATATCCCTTGCCTAACAATTGTGTCTTTACACGTTTTTTGAAAGTTTCTATTGGCAAGTCACGTATTAATTTTGGGATTTTATTATAAAAATGTATACCAAGCCCTATGAAAGATCGCTGCACTTTACTTAGGCGGAACGAAGGCGTAACTAATTGATGCATTCTTTTCGTATGGCGATTATTAATATCAAAATTTTGTTTATACGCGTTTATATTCTTCCGTATAAAAACTACATTGTTAAAGATATACTGGGAAGCTACTGTAAGTATACCTATTTCCTTGAACTTTTCACGCAAAGATTCCCGAGACCTAAGTTTATAAATAGCCCTAACTGCCCGTTTCTGGAGTATGAAAATTTGTTTTATATTGGCTGCTTTGCCCCACAGCAAGATGGCATAAGACATAACACTGTGGAAATAAGCAAAATAGACTATCCTAGCAGTTTCGACGTCTGTATACTGCCTTATTTTCCTAACAGCAAAAGCAGCCCTACCGAGTTTTGTCGCGAGATTTGTTATATGTGGGCCCCATTGAAGTTTACTATCTAAGGTCACCCCTAAAAAGACCGTCGATTCCTCCATATGCAATGTTTCGTTATTTAGTTTAAGAGATTTGCTGACTTTTTTAACATTAGGTAGCACAAACTCTATACATTTCGTTTTTTTTGCATTTAATAGTAAATTATTGATAGTGAACCAACGCGATACATGCGAAAGAGCACTATTTACGTCGTCGAAATTTACTTTATTCCTTTCACACTTAAATATTAGTGATGTATCATCAGCAAATAGTACAATATCCGCTTGGTTCTTTACATAATGTGGTAAATCGTTAATGTATACCAGAAAAAGAAACGGACCCAAGATCGAGCCCTGCGGTACACCCATCACAGCCGGTGACCCCGATGACTTAATATCGTTTATGCTGACTTTTTGTATTCTATTACTCAAATAAGACGCGATCAAGCTAAGGGCCTTGTTTTTTATACCATAGTGGCCAAGTTTAAACAGCAATGTTTCGTGCTCAACACAATCAAATGCCCTTAGATAAGTCACAAAATACACCTATGGCATTATGTGACGCCTCCCATGCTTCAAATATATGCTTTGATAGCCTAGCCCCGGCATCGGTTGTACTACGGCCTTTAGTGAAACCGTATTGCTCAGGATGTAATAATTTATTATTGTTGAAGTGGGTTAGCATTTGATTCAATATTATCTTTTCGAAAATTTTACTAAGGGTTGGTAAAACAGAAACTGGTCTATAGTTATTAAGATCAGTTTTTTCACCTGTTTTAAAAAGTGGAATGATTTTGCTGCATTTCATAAGATCTGGAAAGATACCTAGATCTATACATTTATTAAAAACTACGACCAAATATGGAGCTATAATACCTATAATATGCTGTATTATTTTCACCGAGATGCCCCACAAATCACCCGTATTCTTTACCTTCAGAGACTGAAAGGCCTTAATTAAGTCTCTAGCGGTTATATGTTGAAATTCAAATAAAATATTACATTCATTAATATGATTTTTTAATATAGAAAGTGCTTCCGTCGGTGAAGAAGCTAGTGAACTGGTTAATGTTATAGGAATATTACGGAAGTGATTTTCAAATTCGCTTGCCACGTCTTTATCAGCACTGATTATATTATTATTAATCAATAATTCGTAATTGAAATCACAGGACTTTGCGTTACCGTTCTCACTGTTAATTATATTCCAAGTGGTTTTTATCTTGTTATCCGAATTAATAATTTTGTTCTTTATGTACATTGATTTCGCCTGAATACAAACAATTTTAAATATTTTAGAATAATTTCTCACGTGCTCCTGGAAAGTTGGAGAAAAATTGTATTGTTTCTCGGCGTAAAGGTCATACATCCTGTTCCTACTTTTATAAATACCTACAGTAGCCCAATCACTAAATTTACTATTTTTAGCTAGATCTACATACTTAAACTTGAATATTTTATTAAATTCGTTATTTATATTATTAGACAATGTGTTATATAGTTTTATTGGATCTCTTTGTTGTAATGTTAACTGCGTTTGCATTTTCGAGTGGATTTTTTCTTTAAAAGTTGAAATCTTATTTTTAGTTATTGGTCTACATTTTATTATTTGTTTTTTCTTAGTGACTGAATTATACAACGAAATTTTTTGTCCGCAGTGGTCTGACTTCAACTTACTGAATATCTCTTTATTTAAAATCTCACAATTGCAAAATATATTATCTAAACAAGTAGCTGTAGTTTCAGTTATTCTGGTTGGCTCATTGAATAATGGATTTAAATTAAAGCATTTAAACAAACTTAGTAGCCTAGTAGCCATAGTACTATCTGATAAAATGTCTACGTTGAAGTCGCCACATATCACTAATCCTTTTCTAGAAACACATAACCGTTTAAGTACATCCTCCAATGTATCTTCAAAAATAGTAAAATCACCAGAGGGGGGTCGATACGCGCAAACTATAACAAACCGCTCCAGTTCCACACAGGCCAGTTCAATAGTGCGCTCAATAGAAAGACTAACAATGTCTTTACGATCTTTACAAGACATATTGTTGTGCACTAATATTAGTGATCCACCATGAATTGCAGTCTCTCTACAGAATGCACTTGACAATTTATAATTACCTATACTGACAAGATTTTGAGTGCTTGGTAACCAATGTTCCGTTATACATAAAACATGTATATTACAGTATTTTATAAATAATTCTATTTCTAATTCTTTGCTGGATAAGCCTTGTATGTTTTGATGTACAATGTTTAAAGAAGAGGGCTTCTCCGTTGTCTTATCATTTAGTTTAAATAATTATTTGTACTTATATTAGTACAATTCAACATGCTTCATTATCACCATAGTTCATAAGTACCTCTCGTAACTTTAAATAGGCCATAGATCCCCCCCCTCCCCCTCCAATCTTGTGCGAATTTTCACACTCCCTAATACGAGTAGAACTCTTGTGTAAGTTTTCTCACGACGTTTTCCTGTGTTATTTTAACCCTGGCTATTCCCATTCAACGCAGATGGAGATATTTAAATAGTTATTAAATTCCAATTTACGACCCTAATTCCATTAACCCTACACTGTTTATTATCATTAACGGGCGGCGTTGTTTACCTCGCTAACGGTTGTAAATACAAACTGGAAGAGAACCCGTATTGTAATGACTTAATTGAAATGAAAGTCATTGTTTTCTTTCATTAAGTTAAAACAATATAATATTAGCAGGGAATTTTAACTTTCAGGGGATTTATTCATCCAGAGTTTAAGTTTAGTTTTTTTTTTGGTCCCTGTTGAACCTTGAAAGAGGTGATAGCGTAGGGTTCTTCTCAGGATCCGAGAGCTTTGTACCGACAAGTTTAATCCCGATGGTAGTGTTCTAGGTAAGATTTATTCCTTCCATGAAGCACAGAAATTGCTCTAGGGTTTAGTTAGACCATAAACTTTTATAAAACCATTCGTGTTCCAGGCAATTCATTTTTCGGGCTTTGAACGACGTATCATTGGCTAAAAAGTGTCACATGACCGCTTTCATAACACGAATTTGACGTTTACACTGGAACATGGCTGGAATTAAGAGTTCATAATAGACCGCCTGCTATCTACTGAACCGAATTCTGATTACTGTAAAGTTTTTTTAACGTATTGATGTTGTAGTATCGAAATGCCAATAATAAATGAGTTCCTCTTTTAATTCTTGGTTTTCTTTTAAATCATCGATGATACCGAAGGTATTATGAGTGTTCGTGGTGATAGGTTACCCTTTATCGCGAGTGGTATAGGCGTACTAGAACGCCGCCAATTACCTACGTAATTTTTGTATTATTATTTTGTATTACCTTGCATTATTTCACTATCTTGAAAATTTCAATATTTCTTGCACTATATTGGAAAACATAATATAAATAAACAAATAAAAACTTATTACTTTATCCTTAATATTATTATTCGAGTAAATAAATAAGGATTTAGGGAATATAAAGGAGTTAAGATTAGATTTGCGATATTGTGATTATATCGCACATAACCTTATTGGTGGCTTAATAATCCTTGGCACAAAAATAATACGGTGAAGGTTCTCATTATCGAATTCTCCGGTTGGAGGCATTTCTCTATTAAATAGAGGAAAACGAAGTGGTTTATAGACATTGTGATTCAGCTTTTAGCGATATGAATACGAAGAAGTGAAGTTTTAATTAAAGTTTTTACAAACACTGTTCGAAAGCAAAATGCTCAGTTGTTATTCTTCACAAAAAAATCTTAGATTTCCATTTTCCTCTTACATAATAAAATCATATTCTCTTTACTATTGAAAAACAAAGTGCTGTGTATGATTCGTTTCTTTATACAAAAGTAAATGAACATAACAAAAGTCTACGCTGTTATTTCAACAAATCCCTATCCCAATGAATTAGATAAAGTTTTCTTGAACAATATCATTTCGGACACACACAACACGATTTTCGGTCCATGAAATCGACTGATGTACGAGTAACATGGCTACAGCAAGACCGACGTTGTGCAAAAAGGTCCATCAAACTGCGTTCAATTGGGATGTTGACTAATTTTAGGATTCAATTTTATTTCATAGATATAACTTTAACATTCACGAAAAAACTATTATAAAAATAATAACCTTCAATTTAAAAACATAAATTGATAATTAAAAATCATTATTAACCCACCAAAAACGTTACGTGACGTCACTAAACTATATTCAGTACTATCGATGTACTGAAGTTTGTTGAACTTCCATATAAAATACGAGCAATGACGTCATAAGCTCAAATTGGCGTTTGAGGTCACGTGACAGTGAGTATATTTTTAACGTTTTAATACTTTAATACTTTTACTTTTATTACTTTTCCCTTAATACTTTAAACATAAATTTATATTACAGTTAGTGTTAACATCCCTATTTGGTGACGTCACGGTAGCAACAGCGTGGACTTCGTAAAGAGTTGAAGTTTGGTATGCAGGACTGTCACTGACTAACCTCAATCCATCAACTGCTACGTTCATACCATACCCTTTGCCTACGCTAGCGCCAATTTACTGCTTATAGGTAAACACTTGTTCAACTTACAAATAACTAAATACCTTAAAATACATTTAAATAACTTAAATACGTTAGTAAATAACTAAAATACTAACAATAGCTTGTCTTATTGTATCAAGAAACAATATTATATGTATAATTGTTGGCACTCAATGTCTTTAGTTAAATATAGTTTTTTTTGTAACATATATAATTGTACATGACTGTCTGTGTCCAAAATAAAATAAAATAAATAAATAAAACTTTTCCCCCATATGACGACCCGTGTGGCGCAATGGTTAATACGCCGGATCGCCGCGCCAAGGGTCCTGGGTTCGATTTCCAGCGACGCGGAAATTTGAATGATGAGTTTGAATTTCTGTTCTTGTTCTGGGCGTTTGTTTGTTATCTTTGTATCTGATCCATGACATCAACGACACAGAGAATCCTAGTGTAAAATTATGAGTGTGAAGCGTTATTATTATTATTATGAGATGAGTCACTTCTCCTTTAGCTCTATCCTCCATGCTTCGGAGTCACGTTACGTTGTTGGTATCCGTATCACCCAGTCAGCTGGTTGTCAGTACTAAATAATGCTCTCAAAGTACTTAATCAACATAATGCTCACTTACTCACAGCTCCACTCTTTGTCACTAATCCTGAGTCTTGGATACCCAAGATCTAAGAACCAACATTTTTTATCTTTCACATCAATGTTACCTCGAATCGAACTAGGTACTCTCATTTTGTAAGCTTTGCAGGCAGAGCCTTTAGTGATTTAGGATGGAAAATTGAATATCCAGTCACCAAGTCATGTCTGACATTTCTGAGTTACCAATGGCACTTTTATCAATACTCAATGGAGCAGGGTGTTGTTACACTATAAGCCTTCTTAATTTAAAGGTTCTTCTTAAGCCATAGGCCCATTGCAACAATCTACAATGTATTGTCATCTATACTAATATATAAAGAGGAAAGATTTGATTGTTTGCATTGAATAGGCTCCGAAACTACTGAACCGATTTGAAAAATTCTTTCACTGTTGGGAAGCTACATTATCCCCGGGTGACATAGGCTATATTATATTTTTTTTACTGTTTTGCCGAAGCGAAGCGAGGGCGATTTCCTAGTAGTATTATATTGTCATAGTTATTTCGTTAAACGTGTTTCAAAAACCAAAATTAATGGTCTGGACAACGCATACATTTAAAATGATGCCACGAGTAATTTATTATTGGCTGTGCTGTCGAATCACTGGGATCGTTTGCGAAATTAATGGCTTTCACGGAGCAGATAACCGCCTATTTCGTTTATTTACAAAATAAATTAACACTAAATCTGTTTGATATTTTATAATCAAATGGTTTATTATTAATCTATACTAATATTATAAAGAGCAAAGACTTGATTGTTTGTTTGCATTGAATAGGCTCCGAAACTACCGAACCGATTTGAAAAATTCTTTCACTGTTGGGAAGCTATACTATCCCCAGGTGACATAGGCTATATAATTTTTTTTTTACTATTTTTCCAGAAGCGAGGTGAGGGCGATTTCCTTGTATAAGATAAATGCATATGATATCTTAAAATCTACTCCTTGCATCAAAAGGACACCCAAATGATGTATTGTTTAATTAGAAGGTGGTCACATATGCGTTGCTACCTCTGAGGTAAGACGGTCGTCTTTTATAACCGGCAAGGAACACTCTTCCGATCGAAGCTCTATTCATGGTCATACCGTCCGGGGGAACTGTATAGAGGTTCTTCATCCATCCATCCATCCATCCATCCATCCATCAGCCCTTGGAGGTCCACTGCTGGACATAGGCCTCCCCTAACTTGCACCACTCTGACCGGTCCTGAGCCTTCTGAATCCAAAAGAGAGGTTCTACGACCTATAAAAGTACTTTATCCCGAATACATAACGTCAGTCAGTAAAATTACGTAAATCTTAAGAAATATTTTCGAGAAAGGAATTAAATAAATTCACGTATATTCTTAACTCCCAGTGGCTTCGTGTCGTGATATGCAGAAATGAGAAAATACCTCGCAGTTCATACGAGCACTGCTTGATATAGGTATTCGAATAGCAGAGATTGATCTCTGTAGAATATTTTTACAGAGACGTCAGCCCGTGGAGGCCATTTGGAAACTCAAACTGAATTTGATTCAAATTTTGCAAATAAAGGCTCTTTTAAACCGTTCACTCTTCTTTTGATTTGATTAAAATGCCCCACTATCGCATGGGAATTTTCTAATGAGAAGAGGGCGAAAAATTATTTCAATCAAGATTTAATGACATAAGCAGCACACAATTATTTCTATTCAAACTAGACAGTTCTCATATTTTATATATTAGTCTAACAATATATATGTTTGCTAACTTCACAAAGAATTTACTTAAATTAAAAAATAAGCCAATCAGGAACGGTAAAGAGAAAAAGCATTTTAGTAACTAAATTGGACACAAAATTATTCATTTTTCTAACAACCGCATTGTTCTAATAAGCATTTGTATTTCAAAAGCATTTCATTTGCATTCCGTATAGTATTCAAATAGAAAAAAGTAGTGCACATTTTGTTCTGTTTCGAATATAGTGAAATCTCAGATTAAATAATAAAAGGAGTGAAATGAACACGATTATTGTAAACGGCATGTTTACTTACAATATTGAGATTTATTTGCTTCATTTATTTGTATGAGAGATGTGATGAATTGGGCTTTCTATACCCGCAATGCACTGCGTTTACGAATATATACTTTTCAAATATGATGCCAAAATTATGAATTATTATCATATTTCCGGGACGGTTTACAGTATAAAGTAGCCAACTTGGCTTCAACCCATTAATGGCCCACACACAATCGTGGGAAAGAAATGCTGTCTTTTTTACTTCTCTCTTGTAGAAGAAGTAAAATAGAAAACAAAAAATAGAACGCACGCATTCTATCCTATAAAACTACTATATGAATTTCCGTTCTTATTTATTTTAGCGCGGAATCTGAATAATGCATTTATCGGAGGCCATTAACTTTACATAAATAACAACCTATCTATCTGAAGCGCTCGATACGAGCACTCTACGACAACAAGAACTGTACGTCAATAAACATAAAATACTGCGTTTCAGGATGTGTTATTAACCATTGAGAAGATCCCTCTTCTTGACCCAACCTCGAGTTTGGTCTTAATTAACTCCCGCTAATTAATGAGAGGAAGTAGTTATAATTAAGCTTGTAACATGCGTAAAAAAGAGGATCAAGTATTATTTTTGTACACCAAATAATTTGAGTATGAAATATAATTATCGTGTTACCTTGAACGCAATAATTAATATAAATATTATACATACAATTAATTAATTAATTATTTTTAAAGGTGCCTTTATGACATATCAATTAGATTTTAGAGGGTCAAATAATATTGTCCCTATTATGTTATTATACCTAATGACAACTTACAATTAGTCTACCTCATTATGGACATACAAAATATATAAAAAATTTCGAGAAAGGAAAATATTAACACAGTAATAGTCTTCAATAAATAATTTAACTTAACTTTACTTAAAGCCATTTTACCAACAATATAGTTACACAATAGCTCAAAGCAGCTATTAGCGCTTTTATAACAACAAAAAAGGAATACCTCTAGCAACACTCGTTAGTACCGGGATTACTAGAATGAGCGTAAATTACGCTTTACGAGCCATTTCCAAGCCTCCTGTAATTAATTTAACTACCCACGAAAAGGGGTTCAATTTTAAATATAATTAAACGTATATCGGTTCTTCAATGAAATCAGATAGGAGCTACGAAAATTGAATTCTGATTGGGAAAAGTGGAAGTAATTGAGGTGTTTACATTGAGGCGGTTGCCTTTAGGAAGTTTTTTTTACCAGCTAACGACCCTGTAGTCTTGTTGGTAGCAAACCTGCCTGTGAAGCGAGGTATTCTGAGTTCGATTCGCGGGCAGATATTTATGAGACAGATAATACGCGTCTTTACCTATGAAATTGGAGATTTTATAACCAGCATATTCATATTTAATTATCCATGGATTGGCGTGCAATTCGAAATTCAAATAAATTTAATTTAATTTAATTTAATTTAATTTAATAGACTTCAGATGTCTATTGCCAAGAATTGCAAACAATGATGGAGAAGCTCGCAATTCAACGATCAATTCCCAATTGCTTCTCCATGACAACGCGCACAGACATGTATTTACTACGTATGTGTGTGACAACGCGCGACCTTACACTTCACGACAGACCTTCGCAAAGCTACAAGAATTACAGCTGGAAGCTCTTTATCACCCACCGTACTTACCGGACCTTGCCCCAACAGATTTCTACTTTTTTCAAAATGAGGGAAAACAAAATGGTTTCGCTGATCGCCTCCCGGCCGGCAGACTTCTATAGTAAATAGATAAACAAACTGCCATCAAAGTGGCAAAGTTGTATAGATAATTTGGGCCATTACTTTGTTTAGCTAAAACAAAAATAAAAATACCAAAATTTTTATATTTTTAAATTTTCATACAAATCTCCAATCTCATAGGTAAATACCTGATAACAAAAAAGGTTCTGTTTTTTTCTTTTGAGGTACGAAACCTTAAAAATACTTTACTTCTATAAGTAATCGTTATCTTTAATCACATAACTATTCTATTAACGTACTGTCTCCTTTCACAACGTGAAAGTAACCTATGATACGGATAAACAGTCAAATTTAAATATTCCGCTTGTAATTTCATGCTATACATATTTATAGGTTTTACTGGTAACCCATCATGGCCTCATCAAAGCAATGAAACATTTTATAATTAATTATTCGCCAAATGACAGATTCACATACAGAATGTATGTACGAAGTACACGTAATATTAATCAATTTCGAATTTTCATCAATTTCGTGAATTCCTTTAATGAATTTTACATATTCTATTTGATCGTATTTAAGATAAACACACAGATGTGTAGGATAAACCTTACGAGTAATTATGATATACGTAATTCTTGTGCTTACATGACACATCGAGACAACACAGTTGTAAAGTTTTCATTTGGGTATTCTTGGAACTATCAAATAAAATGCATTGAAATACCAAATTGTATAATTTGGCTGGTCATTGAAATTCCAAATTTTATAAGCTGGTCCGTCAGTGAAATACCAAATTTTATACTCTGGTCCGTCATATAAATACCAAATTTCATTAGCTGGTCCGTCATAGAAACACCCAATTTTATACTCTGGTCCGTCATATAAATACCAAATTTTATAAGCTGGTCCGTCATAGAAACACCAAATTTTATACTCTGGTCCGTCATATAAATACCAATTTTATAAGCTGGTTCGTCATTGATATTACAAATTGTATAATTTGGTCAGTCATATTAATACCAAATTTTATAATTTGGTTCGTCATATAAATACCAAATTTTATAATTTGGTTCGTCATATAAATACCATTTATAAGCTTGCCCGTCATTGAAACATCAATTTCTAATATACATAATTCAGAACAAATCACTCGTTATCAAAGCACACACAAACACCAAGTGTACCAACTATACAATAACGCCCAGTTTCAATTTTGCTGACCAGAATATTGCAAGGTAATCGATCACGAGACAGTCTAACACGTGATTGCCTCTGTTCGCGTTGAGGTAACGCTGCTCGTCTAACACAAGTCAGCTGCATACCAAATCAATAAAATGATATACTTCTGACCACAGATATGTATAATCTGTACTTCTGACATATCGAGTGGTGAAATGCCATTTTGTGAGTCACGCAACGGTGAATGGCAGGAGCATGACTTTTAGGTCAACTTATCGAATATTTAAACATATTGTTTCTGTTCCTAGTCACGACTTCAACGTAAATAAGTCATTGCATGTTATGATTAACTATTGATTTTTCTAGATACTTACAGAATAGTCGGTATTACGATTTCCTGGATAAGTCAATACACGGTCAATAAAAGATTAAATCGTTTGGTTTTTGGGGTTCCGTACTTTAAAGGAAAATGCGGAACCTTTAAGAACCACTTTGTTGTCCACCCAGAACATTTTTCTCAGGAATACACGGAGATATCAATTGAAATAACATCCAATACTCAACTCTGTAATCCTTTGAAGTTGTGAAAAGATAAAGATTCTAAGTCATCGCCATCATAAGATACGCCGTATTTTTGGACACTATACATATATTAAGGAAATATTCTTGTGATAAGGTCGATGATGATGATGAATACAGATGATTAAGCAATATCAGATTTTGAACTTAAGTCATCGTGGACTGAACACATTTTACTATAATACACAATGATGTTTAAATAAATATAGATACGTTATGCCCTTACAAATCAACCGAAAAATCTGTTTCGATGTTCGCAAGGCACGCTATATTGCTTAAAGACGTGCGATAGTCTTTATCGCTCTCGCGTCAAAACTACATCGCTATCTCTTTCTTCACCTGAATAAGAGTTCCCAATTGGGAACTTTTTGAGTCACACAACGCGCGCGCTTATGACATATCTGCTTCTTTTTAATATATTATAATATCATTGATAATATAGGTACTAACGATATTTATTTTGTACACCGATATTTCGATCGTGCATGGATCGTGCTAAAAGTGCATGTTGAAACTGCAACTGCATGCAACTGGATCTAAATATCGGTGTACAAAATAAATATCTTTAGTACCCGTAATAGTAATATTAAACAATAACTAAGAGGGCAAGTTAAGCTGGCTATACACGATCAAGTTTACTTGTTAAGTTTGTATCTCGTACATTGTGAGGAGACCCGACTAAACAAACAGTGGGATACTGGTGGCGTTTGTGATAAAGATAATAGTAAGCGTAACCTGAAAGACTTTGAGAACCACTATTACAAATATCAACGGTACACGAATTGTACGTAAAGGGGAATGATATCCATCAATCTACCTACATGCCGTTACAACGAGCTAGTTCGGTATTATTGTCACGTAACCGTTTTCTCTTGCTTAAATATTAAATAGGAGTAGAATGACCTCACGTCTCTACCTACTGGTAGTTAGATCATATTAATACTTCAATTATTACGTAAATATTTGAAATTCGTGATTGACTTTATGAATTACTGAGTGACAAAGCTAAATTAATGTTTTATGGAAAGATAAACTAATCTACTACTGTAACATATTATATACTCCATAATATGTCGCAGGGAAATGATGAAATTCTCTGGGGAAATAGCCCATTGTTGTCATTGTATACGAGATTTGATCAGTTCTCGGACTCCATAATTTCCCATTTTCATACGACTTGAATTTCCTTAAAGCTTAACTAGGGGTCGGTAATTCTGATAAGGCGACCATGCCTGCTGAACGAGATGCGCTAGGTTCGATTCCCAGTTGTCGAAGCGATCCGTCCAGTTTTAGGCCAATGGTTGGCGAGGCGACACGGCTCCTTGACATTCCGTTTGACACAGATACTATCCGGGCATGGTTGCTTCGGGGGGTATCTGTGCCGAATGGTGGGCCGGGAGCCGTCTGCTGTTTGCCACCACTGTGACGGATGCCAGGACGAGGACGCCCAGCATACCTTGGAGGACTGCCCAGCCTGGGCGGAAGACCGCACTAAATTACGGGCGGTCGTTGGGGACGACCTCTCGCTGCCGACCGTGATCAAATGCATGGTTGACAGTGAGACGTCGTGGACAGCGGTGCAGGCCTTTGCGGAGTGCGTCATGCTCCGCAAAGAGGCGGCGGAGAGAGAGCGCGAGAACTCCACAGACCTCGCTATCCGCCGCCGGCGCACAGGGCGAAGAAGGCGGGCTTACGGCCTGCACCTCTTGGCCCCATAACAACAGCCGGTCGGGTGATGGATACGGGAATTCGTCATCCGGCGTAACGGCTCGGGTTGAAAGGCGCGCGTGTGTCGAGCGCGCCTTTACCCTAGCGGGAATTAGTAGGCGGACGGGCCATCCCGCTGGCCGCTCCAACCCTCTCGACAAGGAGAGGGGCTAGAGAGCGCGCCGTGCCGAGGCCGCCGTGGTAGCGGCCGCCGCGCCGGGGCAGTGGAGCGAGAATAGCACACAGTCCCGGCAACTATGCGGTAGGCGTCGACACCGTGTGGTTTTGGTGGGTTCAAGTCCCACATACCTGTCCGGCTTCCCGTGGCCGGATGGACGAGACGAAGGTCTTTCCACACGTTAAAAAAAAAAAAAAAAAAGGTTCGATTCCCAGTTGGGATAGACATTTATGTATACAGTTGTGAAATAATAATATTATTATTAACCTAAATGTTTGAGATCGTGTGATTTTTTCAAATATGTGATTTATGTTTGTTCATGCCATAATAAATTATTTAAATACTTTAACCGATACATGAACATGATAAAGCCCGGAGATGTCATTTAGAACTCTTTCGCCCCAACTCAGATTCACTTACGGTTACTTAAATCGCTCCTTAGTAACGAATCACCATACAAATTCTGTAAATGCCCCTAGCAGTATTATTTGCATTTGGTTGTTAACATACCTACTCGTAGATTAAATCCTTCTCATTATCTACGCAACAACATTGTTTTGCTGTGTTATTGAACAAAAAAAAATGAATAGGCGCATTGACGTATAATGTAAAGAACAGACATCTCGAACAAAATGTGTGTCCCGCCTGGGAGGATCGATTTTCAAAATTGAGCCCCGGTTCTCCTTTCAAAATCGAACGAATCCATTGAAGATTGAAGCCACGTGGCGCCAATGCATTGGCCATACATGGTGTTCGGGGTATCTGTGTCTGTTCTATACACTAGTAATAGTACTTCAATGAATAGGCGTCGATTTTTCTTTGAATTTAAATGCTTTAAACAAAATTTAGACTTAAACAAATCGTCTACTTAATGAACACCGTCAAAGGCAGGATACACGATCCAAATCGAAACTCAATTCAATTAATTTAATATAATGAGAAGGTTAATGATCTAATTTGTACAATACAATACATCCGATTTCGTAGTTAATTTGATCGAGGAATGATTAATGGATGATGGTCGAAGACAATGATTAGAATCTGATAAAGATAAATGAATGGAACGGTCTATGATATGTTGATAAATGATATAAAATATTATATAACAAACATTTATTAGTAAACAAAGAATTTTTATTTCACCAATAAATGCGCTCTTGCATTGTAGGCGTTATTCTCATATAATAAATTCTGTTAAAAAAATGTTTAGCGATCGGTTTTTGTATAAAAAAAAACTTTATTCATTGAAAATAATACGAGAAGGCTTTATGATAGGTATGTCGATCTTTGAACAGTATCTTCAAATAAACTTAGAAACTGATAGGCTGACCGAAACATGATCCAAAATTTAGTAATTTTCCATTCAGATTTTAAAAATTCCTACTTGCATACATATGAGCATAATAATAAAATTATTGTATTAAAATTTATAATTTTTAAAAATAGGTACATGTAACTAGCTTTTTCCCGCGGCTTCGCCCGCGGTAAAGCAGTTTCGAAACGAAATTTTTAATTGTTTAATTTAGATTTATAGAACCACATAAAAATAAAATGATACATGCGCTTTATTTAAGCAAGACCTCATTCAGACAAGCCGACCTCAGATTCAAATTCAGCGGCCCCAAAAACCTGTAGATATAGCAATCAAACCTGATTAGTTACTTCAGTTTACTCAATATCTTTTTCGGAATTTGCGTAAACCTGACCCTGAACTGAACTTTTTTGAACAAAAACTGTGGGGGGGGGGGGGGCGGGGCAAAAACCCGCCTTATAGACCCTCCCCCTTTCATTTCATTTTCATTTCCATTCTAAATTTCAGCCAATTTGGTTAAGTATGTATTTGTAGCGTGGTTGAGGAACAAACATCTAAACTGTACATCTAATAGGATGTACAGAATCGGTTATAATACTGTAGGGGATAAGGCTGTCTTTATTATAAGGAGGCCTTAAGCTGCTAAATTATTTTGTTGAAAGAAAGAAAGAAAGAAATAAAAACGTTTATTTCTGTGCCACGCTATTAGGTACACACACGAAAGTAAATAACAAAAAAAAGCAGTAAAAATATTAAGGATTTACAAACAGACACAAAAAATAAATAAATAAGAAAACAAAGATACAACTAAAATGGTCTGTTACACTCGCATGCGTCCAGTGGCCCAGAAAATGGAGCTCACTCAGCATAATGCCGTAGTGGTAGCTGCGGCGCTGATTTTCAGTGAGTCCATTTAGTGATGCACGGACGTCAGTGTGCTAGAACAGGTTTACGTGAGTCAGTGGTGTGATGCATTCCTAACTTTAAAAAAAAAGGTGTGTGTGCGATTCACACACGATAGAAGTGAAACTAAACAAGATATAAAAAACCCCTCGACAACAACACGTAAATTAATGCCATCTAGCAGCCGTCTTACACAAAATTACTGTAGCGCGCCATCTAGCGACTAACTTAGAAACAACAATCGGTCGGTCGATCGACAGATATTAAACAACGAAAATGAAATTCTTATTTTTTGTTGATAAATTCTTTGAAAATATTTAAAAGAGCATTTGAAAGTATTTAAAAACAGTATAAAAATAAAACTAAAATAAAAGAAATACTGAGAGACGCGAACCTGCGCATCAGGTATTGTGTATCTACGTCCTGACCATTGAGCTACGGAGAAGTTAGATTCAACGACGAAATTAGCAGTTTATTATATGCATGCTTGCCGACTATATTTCTGTCTCATTCTTTCCTACACATTTTTGTACTTGTGTCTCTTACCTGTCGTTTTTTCCGTTGCATCCGGTTTGAAATCACAACGATTCTAAAGAAGTTTCACTTCAATAATCTCGCTAGCGACGAAGGATGAGGAGGGCAAAGAGGTGAGAAGGGTATGCGAGTGTGACCCGTTATGGAATGTTTTTCATTCATTTCATCATTGCATAACGCGCCATGGCAGCAACTATTACGCACCCGTGCGCTTCCTGTGTTTTCTATTTGCCAATGGCACCAATTGTGCTATTATTGCTGTGATGATAACGAATATGAAACAATATTACAAACAAGTTGTCCTAAAGTATTATAAATTCCAAAAGTACTTGTCATGTTCATGATATCTAATAATTTTGCCAATTTGCTCCCTTGGCGCCCCTTAAGGGTTACATCTTTAGGGCTATACTGAGCGTGTTGTAAACTGAGAAATAAACTTATTGTAAAAGCAGTGTAGATCTGAATCTTGTTTTGAATTTTTGTTTCTTTTTTACACGCTTTATATTAGCTTCACCTGTATGTTTGTTTGTTTGTCTGTTTTTTCTCACGTATTTTTGGTTAATTACATGTTATACATAAAATGGCGTAATTATTTATTTTACTTTAAAGAAAAAAACTACTTTCCGATGTTTCTAAGTAAGAAAAAACAGTAAACGAATTTGTTGTTGCTATATTAGTATAAATCATAGTTCAAAAAAATTTAAATAATTATTATTATATTATCTCAACGTATTCTACGCGTGGCTACACTATACTCCATCGATATGATAATCAATAAGGTTATTTGACGTTGGTCCGCACTAGGGTCACTTATAGTTGACTTTATGACTCTAAGAAGAACCGACCCAGCTGGTGACCCCGACTTCGTGACTTTGAATTACTGAGATTGGACAATCCATTTTACCTCACCACTAAAACTTAAAAATAAGTGAGGAATAAAAAACATACAAATACATAATTTTTTCTGATAATAAAACTTGGAAAAGATTTATACGGATGGATTAGCCCATACGTACCCTAACAATCCTACAGGGTAGTGCTGACACAAACCTAGTAATAAATAAAAAATGGTGAAAATAAAACACAGACAAGATGAATGGGATGGTATTAGAGAATATCAACTGGGCGGTGTAGGCCACACGCTCGCGGATACAGCTTTTTACCGTAAGATTTATTTGCTATGGAATATTTCTTCCGTAAGAATCGGATTTTATGTCAGTTTGGGGAAGCTGAAACGATCTATTCAACTGTGATATCAATGATTTAATCTTTGTAGTATAAATGACTTTTTACAAACACTTTACATGGTTCAATAAGAATAGAATAGATTTCTAGAATGTCCCAAGGAACAAGTAGCATCAATACAAATAAAATACCTGTGATCAAATATTTAATTAAACTAGTTTGTTCCCGTGGCGTTGGCCGAGGAAAAGGGGTTTCACACAAAAATCACACATATTATATAAACATCCCAATCCTCCCAGGGGAAATTGACAACCAGGATAATTTACAATATTTACTGCCTTAACTCTTTCGTTTCCTACGAGCCTAACGTTGTCTGGAAGAGATCGCTTTTTAGCGATAATGCCGCCTTTTTATGCCATATTATTTTTAGGTATTTCTCCTTGTATTTTAATTTGGTGTACAAATAAAGTGTATTTGTATTGTATTAACTTAATAATTATATATTTACTTATCCTCGACGTCGACTATTTGTGTGCTACAGTGGTAAGCGCGTGATGAAAACATAAAATATGCAAACATCTTCACAACAAATTTTCAAATTTATAAAATTTGTAGGTTACATATGCGTCGGGAATCCATCCTGGATCACTCGACTGGCATGATTGCAATTAAAAGGGTTGTAACCCTTTTTTCTTTTTCTTCTCTCTTTCTTGGCAAGCAACGCATCAGTGATGCCTTCGGTGTCCCTGAAGTACATGGGTTGACTGGCTGACGCTGGCCACTGACTATCAGGTGGAACGTCAGGTCATTTGCCAGCCACTTCCATAAAACGGCACCTCTATAGCCATTATTAAGATGCATCCAAATCTCATTTACTTTTTGTGGAATCAAGTTGCTAAGTTTGGCGGACACCGTTTGATACAAAAAAGTAGCAAAAAGTTATTTATTGATAGTAGATATGGCTGAGCTATAGTAACTATTAGATAATATTGTGTAGGTACAGCAATCTTATCTAATAATCTTATAAGCTTATCTAATTACACCACAATACCAAATTCTTCTTTCGTCAGTTTTATCAGCTGTGCCGTTTTCAGAGTCAGTTAAATCTATACATATAAACGAAATCGAAGTGCCTTTCTGTGATATCCAAATAACCGTGTGTTCTTTTTTTTATAGAAATAGCTGGCAAATGTGCTGATGATCCACCTGATGGTAAGTGACTATCGTCGCCCATGAACATCAGCAACACCAATGACAACACTGATGCGTTGCCAGCCATTAAAGAGAGAAGAAAGAAAAAGAAAGAAAGAACTGGCTCTCAAACCCCCAGCCGGAATGCGAGTCGTTTGGCGGCTGACTCATGCTTGAGGGTGGTAGCTATCCAGGCGAACCCCATGGAGAAATAACAATATAATAGTAATAATGGTATAAATTAAAAATTAAAGTCAATACTACCAATACAATCTCTCAGGGGACCCTACCACCAGTGGGCCGGATTTAGTCGCCTTTTACGACACCCATCCGGCGTGGGATTGGGGTTAGTATTCTAATGTTTAGCGGTGTTTAGCCACTCCAATACGGGTAAGCACAGTGCTTCTTAAGTGCTTATTTTTATTTAACGATACTAAAACATATATTTTTTAATGTTTTGTCTTTCTGTCTGTCTTGTTGGCTCTGGAACGGCTGCACTGATTTCAATGGGACTTTCACCGAAAGATAGAGGAGGACATATAGGCTACTTTTTATTACGTGAATGATGTCGCGGACATAGCTAGTATAAAACTTAAATTAATTTTCTGAGCCAGTTTAATATAAAAATATTGTCAACAGCATTTTTACTTGCACCTTGAGAAACACAATAGTTTTAATATAGCTGCAGTTTGATAGCCCGAGGCATATTTCAGGCCACGGAGAGTTTTAACAACTCACTGTTTCATCAAATTTTAGTATTACGAATTTAACGATGTTTTACTTGATGTATTTAACATTTAACAGTTTTCAACAACGTAAATACAGTTTTGATATAAATATACAAAAATATTTTAAAATAAGGATTGTTTACCGCTATTTTATCGCTTGGCTACAATTAGAGACCACGCGATCGTTAGCTATTAGATTAGATTACGTTTACTTAACTTATATTTAACTTTTAATTGGAGATAAGGTCTTTGTGCAAGTACATAGTGTTTAAGTCTAAGGAGCAGGGTGTCGCCAGGGTAACTAGCCTGTTGCAATCCACAGTCTAGTTAGAAATTACTAATAACTGAAAACCAAATTATTTTGAAAAATTACAATGATTTTCATATACGGGAAAACAGTACTGGAAATTTCAGGCTTTAAGAGCAATAATATTTTTTAATTGAAAAAGTTTTTTTATTAATTTACAACTTTTTGATTATGTATTATTATGTTTTCTGTGCAATAATCTCAAGTATCAGTGTGGAGAAAAGTTATATTATACTTTTATTATCATATATTATAAGTTTATATTATATCATTTATAAGTTATACTATTTGTTAGGATACTTTTTTTCATTTTAATTATCTCACAAGCAAGAATTTGACCATGATTTTTAAGAGCTGTTCCCTATGGTACACGATCCAAACACATTTTAAACCATACCATAAAATCTACTTGATTTAGAAGATTAAACCTTTACTGTTCACTACGTTGAATTATCTAAATTTAAGCCAATTAAGAATTATTAGAATCCGAATATTAATTTTGGAGAAATGCGTGGACCAACAGCTATCTCAACATACTAATATTGAAACAGACCTCTATGGATTCATTGTTACACCATCACCTGTAATTTTTTTATGTTTGCTAAAAAAAATTTAATGTTTACTCTTTCAATAATATTAAGTATTTTGTAGAACACGTAATTGATCGAAATGATAAGCTCTTTTTTAAAAAAGTCCGTGAAAAAAGAAAAATCGTCAAAGCACAATCAGAAATAAATAACTGGGAAGTCTATTTTTGACTTAAAAAATTGCTTACATTTAAATTGAACAATTAAGTTCTTGATCAAATATTTTATTATCAATATCACAAAGTAAGTTGTTATAATAATGTACTTACTGGAATTTTCTTGGGCCGCTTTCGATTCATGTTTGAATAAACGTAATACTTCAACACTCATTTTAATTTCTAATATACTTTAAAACCAAGCCTAACTTTTTTTTAACTAATTTATTATACTTTTATACCTTAACCTTATCTACTTTATTAGTTAACTTCACTTAATTTTAAATAAGAGGTTGAAAAGTAAACTTTATGATTAAGCTAACAAGAATTAAAATATTATTAAGTATACAGAAAAAGTGCAAAGTATTTCGCGAAAACAATATTCGTAGTATTTCGTAGCGCGCCGTACGCCGTCTGGGCGCGCGGCTACGCCGGTCTACGACGTAGCACTGATACAGGACAGTGTCTACGAAACTCGCCTTGCCTCGTAATAACAAGAGAAGTTTTTCGCGCGCTGTTTTTGTTTAATCTGTGGTTTCATTAATATCTTTTTGCTCTCCTCTTTCTTTTCTGCGCATTTTTCTGCGAAGATTTGATCTGCGCAGTTTTATTTTAAATTTGAAATTGTCGAAATATCCTGAATAATTTTGTTGATTCTCTCGGATTTTTCTTTGAGCTTTGATAGCCTCAATATGCTTTCCGTTCTTAAGTCGTATTTAAGAAATCACCTTCAATATTATGTAGTTTTACATTTTATGGCGTATATAAACTTACACAATATAAATCTAGGCTATAAAAATTTGAATGACAAGTATAAAGTTTTCATTTTTAGTTGTGAGTTTAATTACTTATTTGTTTCGACCAAACATTTAAGACAAACCCGTGAAGTTGATGGGGGCCCTCTAGCCACTGGACTACAATCCGAATTCCAAAGTGATTACAATTTAATTTATATCCCTTTCGATTTTATGTGGTTGAATATGTTATTTAACAATTATTTCTACAATTATCTGTATCTGTCACCCACTAAACTACCGATCACTCCTCATATTAGTTCTAGGTAGTGGATAGTTCTGGGTTTAATGTAGAAAACAATAGAAAAACTACCTTACAGAGAGTAAAGTTGGCCATAAACGATCAAGTGTACGTACTTGTCAAGTTTGCAGTTTGATTTGATGCGGCATCCAGTTTGCATGAGATAACTATATGGCCAGATAGCCATACCGTGGCCGTACACCATCAAGTTTACTGGATGCCGCTTCAAGTCCGCTGCAAACTTGACAAGTATACTTGATCGTGTATGGCCAGCATTAGAAGCTCCATACATTCTTGAGTCCAAGTCCACTAGTTGCAGTCGTTTGCAGTCGATATTCACGAAACTGTTTTAGATGAAAATGAGTTTAATATTGATTCGTAATCACCGCAGTTAACTATATAAGATAAGCTGGCAGCAATTACTATAACATATCGGGAACCCGGAACTCAGGCCCCTGCGTTGGGGAGACTAACGTTCTAAGCGCTAGGCCAGTGTTTCCCAACGTGGGGCCCACGCCCCACAGGGGGGCAATTTGATAGTTAAGGGGGGCAATGTAAAAATGGACTCGACACGACTTTAACCCTTTCGCTTTGGGTTATTGAAATGCAATGCATCTAGCATCGGTGACAAAATTATGTATGGGGGGCATAAAAATTTTAGAAATGTTAAGGTGGGGCATGGCCTAGCACGCTAGGCTATCACTACTTCAATTGCTGTTGTATGGTTAACAAACGCTGTCGTCAGTCGCTTGTTTTGACTTTCAATACAGTACACTAGTACAAGTTAAATCGTGACGGTATTTATGCTATCAAAAATCCAATAGTAAATATCTCCTCCTTTTTTTGTAAACGTTAACCATCGGAATTATAACAACAACACGTCTTGATACAACATTACTTGATAAAATAACCACACGGGGACAACAACAACACTTTATACAACTACATTTGATACAACAATATAACTTGATAACAAGACAACACTCTTTCATTGACATAAAAATTTAAAATGCTTTCTAAATATATATTCGAAGCTAGTACGTAGTGTTTGTAAACTAAAATTCACCTCACGTTTATTTTATTTAAATTCGGGCAGGCGTTGTGTTTTCGGCTCCAATTTTCCGTAAGCCAATATCTACTACCCCTCAGGGTTTTCTACTCAGGGTAGCTATTACTTAATTTATTGAGGGCAGAGTTTTGGTAACCCACGGATGAAACCTAAGGACCGTGCTATTTCGATGCAGTTTTGTACAATTTCACGCCAAAGTTTTATATAGGCAGTCACTTGAAGTTCTATGTCAAAAATAAATAAATATACACTGCCGAATGAATTTTGAATTTTGTCTTTGTAAATCTTTTTTTTTTATTTAACACACATTTACATATTTTCTTTCATACAAGAGTCGGACCTTGCAAACCTCGCAGGGTTTATATATGCCCGACGAGTCGTTCATATATGTACATTTTACGTAACTTATTTTAAATACATAGGCAATCATTGTGTAATTAGGTTTTCCGTTTATTATTATATCTTTCATTATTAGTGTATATAGTTTTTAAGGTATCAGGTAACTTATTTAAGTAATTTGGAATAATACATTTTAACATTCTACTTCCATATCTGTTGACACATTGAGGTACTATGTACTTTTCTAGTCTCGGTAACGTTCTCAGTTTCTCATAATTGAAAAGTAGCTTCAAAATACTTAATTTGTATATGTTTAAATTATGTAATTACTAACCTAGGTGTCAAAAACTCTAATTCCTTCGGCACAGCTTTTTTATTTGTGACATGCGTCTACGTAAACAGAAAGCCTACAAGTACAAAAGAAGTGTGAAGTTTTTTAACAACTTCATCGTTTCAAAGAATTATAATTTTGGTCGACTTTTTAACAGCGGAAGCCATCTCCCTAATGTTCAAAGTGTTTAACATAAATCATTGTACAAAATCTCGCAAAAATCTGTGTACAAAAGAACAGCAACTAAACAAATAACCTTCCTTTTAAGTCAGATATAGAACGAATGTAATTTAAACAGGGTTTTCAACAGAGAGCGTCATAATTCTCGTACAAGAGATTAAAGAAACGACATAATGCATTCCAACTTGAACAAAACAGTGAGACTTAATAATGCAATGCAATAAAAGAAGCGTTATAAGCGCGAATGTGCCCGCATTGTGAGAACATCATCTGATGTTGAAGTTTTGCCAAGGAAGAAACATTATTACTGTTTTATTAAGAAAATTGATACCAACATAGTTTTATTATTTATTTAAAAGTGCTAATAGGTCGCGTAATAGTTTGCTCGTATCTACTGCTCGCGTCGATATGTAGATGTTTGAGCTACGTCCATATTGCTAAAATATGATTTTGCATGTAAATACGTATGTATATCGGTTTGTTTTTTATTTATTTAGTACAATCATATAATGTAATTTAGATTGCAAGTACATTGGCCCTACGGTTATTTTCATTCATGGCACTTCGCGTAGTGGACATCTCTCTTAACGCGCTTTTGTAGTTGAGAAAAAAAATCGTTCAAGGGATAGATAAGAGTTCCTAATATTTCATCATATCAGTTACTTTATTTTGTATCGGTTTGCGCAAAAAACAATACACTAGTTCAATCATGTTAGCACTTGTGCAAAAAACATGCACTGGTTGATCACCGTTAAATTGTCAATATCAAAATATTTAATTAACAGAGGTTTAACATTCAAATATACCTACGAAGGTCCTACGAAGGTGTCTTCTGTGCATGTAACCAATTTTACTTTCGGTATACCAACCACTCCTGCTTAAACACAGCGTACTACCAATTACCTAACTCCGAGATTAATAAGTCAGAAGGTATCCATTTCAAAACGATTACCAGGTGTGCCCAACCGTTGGTCACATGAAATATTCATATCAAATATCTAAAAGACCAAGATTAAGGTTGATTAAATCGACTCTAGGATCAAAATTTGCTAATATTGGCTGCACGTAGCCTTAGAATTTTGGTCGTACCTTTTGTGTTTTATTAATATAATGGGACTCCGGGTATAACTAATCATATTCTTGTAGTGTTCCATCTTTACCGGGCGGATGTGGATAATCAGGCTTGTTTGAAGACCACATTTTGCTACATATTTTATAACGTGTAATATACTTTCGTGATTTGTTAGAACATTTACAATCATACCATACTGTAGTGTCTATGCATAGCGGGCAGTCTGTGTAGCCACAGACTGCGAGCGAGTGCAGAAGTGCGCTCTGCGTATTCATACCTCACCTATTACAGAGTAAAGCGTGTGTATTATTGACCCTCCGAACACTACACATACAAACAGTTAAATTACCAAACAAGCAAATTAGTTAAATTAGCATTTTACGACTGTACTGTTAACCGCTAAAAATACCTATCAGGTTACACTTAACACTAAAATACATTGTCATCAGAACTAAAACTATATATAAAATTTCAACTCCTTAGGATAAGCGGAAGGAGGTTTAATTATAGTTACGCAAGATTTGACCCACACAAACAGTGTAAGTTAAATAAAATCGTTAAAAGAGACGATCTATTCTTAAAGTCAAGTCGGTTAATCACTTAAGTCAAAGTTACACTTAAGTTATTAACCGACTTCATTAAAGGAGGTTATCGATTAATCGTGTATTTTACTTTTATTTAGGTTATTTAATATACTTAGTTTATTTCTTATTAGTTTATTTCTTGGCCATAAGTATGCCATCAAAACAAGAAGTAGGCAACACAACAATGTCCATTATTAACCGCTTATTGATCCTATATACTCATACATTTCAAATAGGAACCTTCTTGTCAGGTGTTTGTTACTTATGGTCTGTATTGTCTGTATGTTCATGGCTTCAACCTATTGTCCCACTACTGAGCACGGGTCTCTCCCCTTGAGGAGGCCTAGAGCATACTCCACCACGCTGCTCCAGTGCGGATTGGTGTCAGAAGTTTTTATGCCGCCCGAGGGCTTCTGACATGGCTTAACGACTGTTGTCTTACGATAAAAACAGAGACCGACGTCTTTACGTGCCCTCCGAAGCACGGAAAAGCTCAAGAATTTTTTGCCACTAGCTCTCACCCATCCAACTACCGACCGCGTCCGCTGTTTCGATCACTTTTTCGATCACTTAGAATCGACACAAGCCGCTGGGCTATGAGCCCTTCATGTTATTTCATGTATGTTTATGAGATTTCAGTGTTATTTAATTGAATTTGAATTTGAATAGCATAGGAAGTCATTTATTAATAACTAGGAAATCGCCCTCGCTTCGCTTCGGGAAAAATGTCACCCGGGGATAGTGTAGCTTCCCAACAGTGAAAGAATTTTTCAAATCGGTTCAGTAGTTTCGGAGCCTATTCAATGCAAACAAACAATCAAATCTTTCCTCTTTATAATATTAGCATAGATGACAGCCAGTTACTTGTATGCGTGCTAGCGAATTCTCCACAATGTTGTGATACATTGTATTATATTATATATAATATATCAGCTTTGGTCTATGCCTTTAAGGAATTTACTTGGGGAATGAAGGGTTTTCGAGGGCATGTTTGGCTGTTGTTCGTTGTTTATGTAAGAAAGTAATTACTTAATCCTTGTTTTCAAGGGTCCCGTCTTGTCGTAATTTGTTTTAAAGAAATATTACATCATATCTTTTTGAGCTCTTGAAATAGGTAATTCAGTCTCTATAAATGGAATTATCTTAAAAATACTTTTTAATTATCTTTAAAAGCGTGAGCATATATCAGGTCACCATTATGATTAAAAATGCATTGTTATTGGAATCAAATCAATTTGTGAAAATTCTAATGCCGCTTGCAAAATGCTAAGAATCTCAAAAACAAAGCAAGTTGAATTGTAATAAATATATACTGTTTTCAAATATGATATCTGAAGAATGTAGAATCTGCAACATTCCGGAACATCATATTATACTCGTAATAGTGTAGTTATTTCAATATCAGTGAAGGATAGGGTGCTGTACATGGAAAAATCATTTCACGGTCGATTCCGGAAGCTTTTTGGAATATTTATTCATATTATTAGGAAAGCCGGCCAGGCGAATAAGACCACTATATGCATCACTATACACAATAACATCGGAATCAGACTATTGTAGGTAAATATGTTTATTTATAGGCCACGTTTTTTGTTAATCTGAGATTTATGGCATCTACTCGTATGTAATATAAATCTAAATTTTTGTGGCTGCCATTCCATTGCCCAAAGGTTGAATGCTTTTGGCATTACGTTTGCCTTTTGTTTTTTATATTATGGTACAAAGTAAACTATAAAAAATCCCGCCTGCTACCAAAAAAGCTATCAATATACCTTTTTGAATCTCTTTAACTTAATACCCATATTGCATCCATTTATTTTTACTTTTTGATACTTCAAACAATGTCATCTCATAGCCACCATATTTGTTTTTTTTTTTAATTTAAATTGATGGAACTGTTTGGAAGATATGAGGTAATAAATAATATTACACACATACATACAAGGTACTCGCAAAATTATAACCCTTCCTATGCAGTCGGGTAAAAATAAACTGGATTCAAAGTTCTCCGTCCTCCACCAGGAGGGCCCTTTGGCTGTAACCAAGTCCATCATTCGTCATCATCATCATTGAAGTATTATTACTAGCATATAGAACCGACACCGCGAACACCATGTATGTCCCAATGCATTGGCACCACGTGGCTTCAATCTTCAATAGATTCGTTCGAGTTTGAAAGGAGAACCGGGGTTCAATTTTGAAAATGGAACCTCCCGGCGGGAGACATAATTATTGTTCGAGATGTGTGTTCTATGACATTATACTTCAATGATCATCATCCTTTTCTTTAGTACATAAGTGTCAAGATCAAAATAATTCAAGGTAATACAAAATGTAAAATAATAACTATACTAATAATAAAGAGGAAAGATTTGATTGTTTGCATTGAATAGGCTCCGAAACTACTGAACCGATTTGAAAAATTCTTACACTGTTGGAAAGCTACACTATCCCCGAGTAACATAGGCTATATTATATTTTCAAAAAAAAATTAGGGATCCGTAATAAAACTCCAATAATGTAACCCAAGGTGTAAAAAATAAAGAAAACCGAAGCAAAGCGAGGGCGGTTACTCGTCTTAAATAAAACGACAGATAAAGGTGAGATGAATTCTTATTAAGTTTTCGTATTCAAATTAAATTCATCTGTTACCATAACAGAAACAAAATAGGGCAATTTACATCCGGGTCGTAAGACTGTAAAGTCGTAGTAAAACAGCGTTTGTATAAACGCCCCAGGGGTAATGTTATTATATTATTATTTATAATCAACTTGTACTCGCCATGAGAGACTCTCGTAAAGTTGTTATTTTGTTAGAAAATGAATGTTTATTTGTTAAAGTACAATGACAATTTTATAGCTCATTTGATATGCTGAGGCCGGGGGTCTTCGATTCGATTCACGGCCGAGGCCGATATGCCACAGATAATACCCAATTAGATGTCTCGGGTCGTTGTTTGTAATATCTAATTTTTAGGGTTCCGTAGTCATAACCGAACCCTTATAGTTTCGTCATGTCCATCTGTCTGTCCGTCCATCCGTCTGTCCTTCTGTCCGCAGCATAGCGTCGACACTCTTAGTGCTAGAAAGCTGTAATATTGCATGTACGTAACTACATATTTATTAAAACTTCAAAATCATAGAACAGGATATTAAAAAATATTTTAAGGATTGCCTCCCATATAGGTATAAACGTGGAGATGAATATTTGGTCAACTAAGAAAGGTGAAAATGACTTTCCGTCATGCTTTTCAGGGTCCGGAATTTTTGGAGGCCCATCGACCTGAGTGATAGGGACATAGGATATGGTGGCAAAAAACGGTCATGAAGAATCATATACAGAGAACTCCGGCGTGGGCTGCAGCACTCGAGGTCATCATATTTCACAATCTATTATAAAATAATAATTAAAAACGATTTTCCTTTTTACGTTTGATAAAAATGCATTAAAAAAATATGAATAAAAAAATTGTGCAAGTTTTGGCCGTAATCTGTATTTTAGTGAAGAGACATGTTATACTTAATTAACACTATTGTATCGCAATTTTACTCTGTTTCTTGGGAGGAAAAATAACGTGATATTTGCTGAGACCATCCCTCTGCCTAACGTAACATTGGGTGAGTTTCGACTCGACCCCCTCCCCCTATAAGCCTCACGTAATTCATGGATGCCCCCAAATATATCAATGACAATATTGTATTTACAAATGCAGTTTTAAAGCCAAATGAAATCAAACTACAGTTTAAAATCGTGACAGAACAAGTGAAAACAAAGGGTGAATTGCTAGTGTATCGTTCCACAATGAATGTATTAGGATAGTTGAACTGCAACGTACACAGCCTCCGTGGCGCAATGGTTAGCGCGTTCGGCTGTTAACCGAAAGGTTGGTGGTTCGAACCCACCCGGGGGCGATTCGTTTGTTTTTATTTTATGTTGCTTCTATATAAAATGTAATAGGGTAGTTGAACTGCAACGTACACAGCCTCCGTGGCGCAATGGTTAGCGCGTTCGGCTGTTAACCGAAAGGTTGGTAGTTCGAACCCACCCGGGGGCGATGCGTTTGTTTTTATTTTATGTTGCTTCTATATAAAATTATATGAAAATTATATGAGAAGATCATAATTTAAAACCGAACGCCGCAAACTTATTATTATCTGTATTTTACTAACTAAATTACTAAAGTGACTAAATTGGAAAATAAACTAAAACATATTTTATATATCGTCATCATTCAGTTTAAACCAATGTTGTATGTCTAATGTTAATCCGATTGTATGTTATATTAATAATGCCAATAATTTTAAACTTTCCAGGACAATAAATACCCTTTCTTATTACCGATCATAGTCGAGAATATGAGAGCGGGATTAGCTTAATTTTAAATCGTAGCAGAGTGGCGGAGTATACTTCGGGCCCCGTGTTCAGTGCTACCAATAAAAATTATTAGGATACTTACAGTTAAAACCCATAGAAAAATATTTGATGTAGAGTCTAATGCACAATTCAATGAATCCTTACACGATGGGAACCACAAATATACATGATTATTTAATTAAATAATATGGTTTTTATTAATGGCCTTTAGATAAAGACTTGCATAAACAAAGAATACATTAGACGGAGAAATTAGCTAAATTAAAATTGACTTTCTGTTCTGCCGATGATTGCAATGTTATTCTAACCTCTCATTAGCAAAAAGGCGGTGAGTTTCAGGCCCAATTTATTTTCGTAAAACCCTTATCTAATTCAGTAGCAGACTCGAGAAATATTTGCTTGGTGAGTGCTTTCTGTAAATGGTTATAAAACAGAGCTTCTAGTGAATAATTCTCGTTTCGTAGTTTTGAAATCTTATATTTATTTAGGGCTGAAGGGTAGCCAAAGTTTTTAAGGCTATTTCAGGGTAATCGGCGGGCACAAAGTCACTGGAGAGTATGAAATAGAGAGAGAAAAAAATTAAAACTTAAAAAGCAACATTAATACATACCACAGCACTGATAGGCAAAAACCAGAATTCTATACCTCAGTAGTAACAGAGAGACGAAGTGGGTGATAGAGAGCGGAAAAAAAGACGATCATAACATTGTTATGGAAAAATTATAAATATTACGAGTATGTCTTACTTATTTATTTATTTATTTATTTATGTACCATACAAAAAGTACAGAAACAAAGGCGGACTTAATGCTCAAAGCATTCTCTGCCAGTCAACCTTCGGACAGTAGTAAAACAACGATGGCGGTTTAGTTGAAATACTTACTTACTTAGAAATGAGGCATCCAAACTGAATTTTGAAAAGTATCAAGACATCTGTCTTGTCTGTCTGGCTTTGCGATTAATCTAGATAAATAGGAAACCCTAAATACACAATGTTGAAATTAAATTAAAAATATTGCACAGGACTGTAGTATACTACTGAATTGGGGACCGTTTGTCCGGATAGTCACCCTACCGAGCGAAAAATATCTCGTTTCTATCCCTTCTTACTATTTCGCTTTGAACAATAGATAGATGACTGTGCAAAGAACTTTATTTACACAAAATGAGCAGTGTACCTGTAAATAGAGCCTTATCTATAAAAGGATCCTTATTTAAAGACTGAGTCCGTACTGTGGAACCCAAGTAATTATTTTGTTCTTTGTTAATTTTTACAATTAAAATGCAAATAAGTATCAAGTGCGATGGCTTAGTGGTTGCATTTTCACCTATTCTGGTTCTCGAAGTTCAAATCCTGCACTTACTTATTAAGATTAAAAAGACAATGAGTAACATATGCTTCGCAGTTCGTCGCTTCAAAAACTATGTCTGTAAGAAAAGGTAACCGCACACTAATCGCTCTTTGAAGTTCTCTTCTTCACCAATCCGCACTGGAGAAGCGTAGTGGAGTATGCTATCGGTCTCCTCATGAAGAGAGTAGCTTGCTAAGCCATTAATGTGTTGAAGCCATTACATCCGTTTCAAGCTGTATTATTCTTTTCAAATCATTAAGCGATGTATTGTGAGAGTTATGAGACAAAGAAATGTAGCATAATAAAAAATGCAGAATAGTAAAATACAAACTTGCCGTTATATTCCGTTTCTATTCACATGAAATACAGAAATTTGTATGTCGAGTTTCTGTTTCAAACGTAAATTTCGCAAACATAATTTCATATTCTGTTAGGTCGGTAGTTCATTTGAGTCGTTAAGTACAGTAGGTAGCATAAACAATCAGTTCATTATACTGAAATATACATGACGAAAGTTCAAAGCATACCACAATTGATTTTCTTTTGTTTCGAAGCTAAATTCGACCGGTATCTTGTAACGAAGTGTAATACCTCGTTCAATATTCCTTGGCTGGCAGATGCATTTTCTTCTAAATTTTTAAATCATGACAGTTTTTGTTTGTTTACAAAAAATGCATCTGTTAGCTTCGCTTCCATTAATGTCGGTGGTGCCTGAGTTTTTTTATTTTTATCTAATTTAATATAAATAAATTAACTAATTGCCGTTAATTTACATGCTATAAGGGTTCTACTCGTATCTAGCCACAAGACGATCACGGTGAAGCATAAAATGCTCATAGCGCGGCAGCTTGTGTCAATCCTAAATGATCGGCCGAGAAGCAATAGCGGACGAGGTCGGTAGTTGAATGTTTAGGATGGTTGGTTGATGGAGTGACCGCTAGTGGCAACAATTTCACCAACCTGTATTGAAGCACCGTAGTGTCCAACAAGGGTGACCCTCCGAGCAATTAATCCTTCCTTTTACTATCAAGTACATGTAACTAGTCATAAAAACAGATTGAACCAAAAGAGATAGAGATAATAATAGTTTAATTATAGCAATAAAAATCCTAATTTTTTCCATTAAACTTCTACGGTAGCTCAGCAGTAGCCTCGTTCAATCGTTAAAGACAACTGTATGAGGATATAAATTGATGAGTAATTACAGTGATTTTATGAAGCTTCAATCGGACCATAAACATTATACTAACGAGGGTTTGGTCTCAGCGGACGCAGTTAAACGAGTCTTAAGTGGATTAAATTGTTTTAGAGATCCTCCACTATATAACTGAGACGGTATCCTTTTATCGTTTTATAGGTTGGTACTTGGTTGAGCAACATTTTGTTCCACAAATACATAACTTAATCTCCAAGGTCCGTTTATTAATTCTGTCTAGAAGCACTTGAACTACAATCACTGGTTATCCACATTAAAAAAATATATATCATAGCTGATTAAGCAATAATTGTGAAGATTCTTTATCCTTCTCCTCCATAAATAATCCTTATCTTCACTTATCACTTTAAACTCTCTCTTATTATAATATCTCAGTATAAACTTACTAAAATTTTGATTTCTCAAGATAAGTACATTTTACTGTATCCACAGGTGATTCAAGATTATTTCCATGTTTTCAACTGGTAAAACTTACCAAAGTTTCTATACTAGCCTGTGAATTACGGGCGGACGTTCGAATAGACTAGATAACGAACTGGGCTGTAAACACTGAGATAATACGTAGTGCTACACTGGAGGCCGGCACTAACTCGGACTGGCGTCTAGTGGACAGTGAAAAAGAATTACTGTTGCCAGACTTAGGTACCCTAAAGAATATCGGAATGGGTAAAAGAATGAAGTCTTTTTAAATATATGTACAATAAACTGCTTATGGATAACGTGCGTGTGTGTGTGCGCGTGTGTGTGAGTGTGTGTGTGTGTGTGTGTGTGTGTGTGTGTTCTCATACATACATAGTTACACTCTCGTGTAACTCACTAATAAAAATATCGACAATTACATTTTTAGAAACTATTGAATATTGTCTATCGTTAACAACATATTACTGACTGTACAAAATTAATTTAATACCTAGTCTTATTATCGTCCCAGCTGACAGATATATTTTTCTACGCCTTATATACTTACTTAGGTACATACGTATACATCTGCCAACCAAGGATATCAAACTAGGTATAGCACCTAGTCACAAAGGTTTACCATAAAATTCAATGGAGTGAAGACGAATCGAACGAATTTTATGAACAGGACGCGAACTAACGGTTAATGTGTTTTTGCACACCCAATAGAAACGAAGCCCTTTCGGCTGACCAGGTTTTCTCTGAAGAATGTGTAGTTTTTGAAACGAGGCAATTGATTTCATTTTGTCTACAGTAGACCGCATTTTAATAGCTTTGATATTCATAGAAGAAATAAAACAATAAAAAACATGAGAGGTGTCAAGGGACACCCGGATGGAACGAAGTTCCTTTCGATTTAAGTTTTGTTGTACAGCGCCATCTCTGTATAACTTTCTGAATCACGCTAGCGCCATGTATACATTATACAGAGCATACAGTACATGCCATGCCATGAGTTTTACAGAGATGGCGCTGTACTGTAAAACTCTCTGAATCACGCTAGCGTGATTCAGTCGAACCTCCTCGTCGCTCATGATGTCCTAGTACTTCATTAAAAATTTGTGTGAAGTTAAAATTCTTCACAAAAATTTTAAATAAGTTACTAGGACATCACGAGCGACTAGGAGGTTCGACTAAATGCGACTGTGTTCAGTGAATACGTTCAGTCGAACCTCCTAGTCGCTCATGATGTCCTAGTACTTCATTAAAAATTTGTGTAAAGTTAAAATTCTTCACAAAAAAAATAGCGTGATTCAGAAAGTTGTACAGTACAGCGCCATCTCTGTAAAACTAACTGAATCACTTCAAAAAAAGTGTCGTCATTCACAAAATCAAAAAGTGTCGAAATTTTCCGTCTAGCCTCCTTTCACAACGCGCGATAAGGAACTTCGTTCCAATAAATTCAAGGAATAATGGCAATGCTTAGTCTAATGAAGTGAATTTAGCACTTAATTCATTTTTTGATCTGCATTAAGACATTGCAGGAGAAACCGCCGAAGTCACAGAACATGTAAGTGGTTGTTGTTTGGTGGTGGTGGTTTTGTCGCTGTTCCTCAAATTTGCTCTGAATCTCCGGGGCATTTTAGACTACTAGCACGATGTTATTCACAAACAGCATGCACCAAGGAGCTTCCATTCATGTGCGATGTAAGGACGTCTATTCTATAATCAAGACGAAGAGGTATGGGCTCAAGGTTCAACCCTGGTGCAGCCCCACGGCCACATCGAAATTAGTAGTCGTGCCGGCCAGCGACCTAACCTTTGTTCTACATTGCCTGTACAATGTACATGCTTTTCTTTTCACTGCCGCTAGATGGCTCTGCTTCGATCCCATACAAATTTTAGCCAACTCGCAGTTACGTAGCGAGCCCGTTGTCAAGTAAAACTCGCAGTAAACCCACAGATCAACTGTAGGTATTTCCCTGGTATTCCTTTCGCCTTAAGGGCCCACCACAATACCACACGAGGTATTCGGTCGTAGGGCATGCGACCGAGGTCAAATCGAGGTCAACGAACACTATGTGCAAGTTTTTATTTGCATATATATCTCGCATAGCTGGCAAATAGAAAAACTAGCGTTTAATAATAACATAGACTATGTTATGATATCAACGCTTCCCCCGGTATCACTTTGCAATATTTAATGTGGTTATTTTTGTATGGATAATTTTAAGTCTGAGCACAGCCTTATACAATACAAATACAAATACAAATAGCCTTTATTTCTGATAATATATAAATTTTATACATTCAATAGTTATTTTCTATTTATTACATAATTTAATTTAATAATTTAATAATAATCATTGTACCTAGATGTTACATTAATTTTTTTTTACATACATTTAATTGTAATAATAATTGTATTCTATTTTATAAATTATTAAATTTTAATAATTATATTTTGTAGTATTATTTTTAATCTTCGACATCGGTAACATTATTATCAGCTTGCCCTTTGGCATAAGCCTCCCCTAGAGTTTTCCATATTTCCCTGTTTGCAGCTTTTCGTTGCCATGTTGTTGTAGCTATTTCTTTTATGTCATCTTCCCATCTCATTTTTTGACGTCCTCTCCGTCTCTTACCATCTCTAGGGTACCATACAGTAATATCCTTTGTCCATTTTTTCCTTTTATTTCTTATCATATGTCCTACCCATTTCCACTTAAGTTTTTTCACTGTGTATGTGACATCCATAACTTTTGTTTTGCTTCTTATATTTGTTAATTTGATTCTATCCCGTACCTTGATGTTTAGAATGCTTCTTTCCATTTTGTTTTGGCACACTTTTAGTAATCTACTCTGCTTTTTAGTGAGGGCCCAGGTTTGTGCTCCATAGGTTAAGCAAGGTAGTATGCATGAGTTGAATACTGTAGTTTTGTCTTTTTGGGGTATATGTGGATTCTTCAGAATTTCTTTGAGGGACCAAAATCTTTTCCAAGCTTTACTTATTCTGACGTTTATTTCTTTCTGCATCTGATTTTCTGGTGAAATAATTTGTCCTAAATATGTATATTCATCTACATACTCTATTTGGCTAGAATTTAGAAAGATAGGTGTTTTTACATGATTTGTCATTACTTTAGTTTTTTCTAAGTTCATAGTCAATCCTACAGTTCTGCTTTCTCTCTCTAATTGGGTTAGCATTATTTCTAAACCTTCTATGTTTTCGTTAAGCAGAATCAGGTCATCTGCGAATCTTAGGTGGTTGAGCTTTTCTCCATTTATATTTATTCCAATTAATATTTCTAAATATGTATTCCAGTACAGCTGAAAATAATTTAGGTGAAAGGGGATCTCCTTGTCTTACTCCCTTTTTTATTTTGAACGCTGGACCTTTCCTTTCTGTCTGGATTTTTGAAGTTGATTCTTTGTATATATTTTTTATTATTCTTATGTACTTTAAGTGTACTCCTTGTGACCGCAGAGCTTCCCAAATGTGTGTGTGCCTTAGCGAGTCGAACGCTTTATTATAGTCAACAAAAAAAATATACTATTTGGCATTTGTTGACTATAATAAAGCGTTCGAGCACAGCCTTAGTACGCTTCAAAAATCTGACCCGTAGTGACCTCCGCAAAATAACAATGAACCATTCACAGTTTAATATAATAACATTAAACTCAATTTACAATTCGTCCAATATTTACAGAGGCTCAGTGGAGCTCTAGGCGTTGGTATCTCAATATATTGTAATACCCAAATACGGCTTAACATCAACAGACAAGGTCATACTGTTGTTTTAGGATCAGGACACGCGTTTATTAATTAACATTATACGAGTATTATGTTTGCCCCTTCAAGTTACTTGAAAGATTACCTACCATTACCATTATACCTTCTTTTGAAGATTGTTTGGTCGTCTTTTGCCCATTGTTATCGTAGATAATTTCACTAATACATTTATGTCCCAACTCAGATCGCTCCTTAGTAAAGAATCACCATACAAATTCTGTATTAAGAAGTGATTTAAGTAACCGTTAGTGACTCTGAGTGGGGACGTTGATGTAAAATTTTATAATACCTACAAGTCCTAGATACCTATTGGAACCTAGCATAGTATATGTATTATACTTTAATATAAGAACTAAATATAAGCAATAAGAAAACTAAAAGGTGAACAAAGTAGGTAAACAGATTATATTATGTACTTTATTATTATATACTTTCATGTCTATAGTACCTACCTATGTTATTATCACTTTTATTATAATATTCAGTCTTGTAAAATGTTATTGTTACAACTTTGACTTTACACAAAGTCAAAACAAATCAAACTTGAAATTATATTAAAATCATGTTTCCCTTGAATTTTCATTTACTTGTGAAATAAGTTTTGTATTCTATATTTACAAAGTTTGAAATTAAAACTAATGAATAATAATTTGTTTCATAAGAAATTAAGTCACAAATTTATTATCAAATTGAAAATGTTTTGGTTCGTAAGCAATTAAAAAGTTTAAATCGGTCCCGTGTCCCGCTGTTGACATTTTATCAGATTTCCAAGAATATCAGCAAAATTTTAATTTTATTTCCGTGAAGGCTTGTGAAGGAAAATCAAGAATTGTAAAAAGGTTTTTAAATCATTATTAGGAGTCAATTAGTTTTTATTTAAGTAAGTTTCCAACAAATGAAGTGCCAACTGATGACAAATACCTACCTAGCTAGTCATCGCCGCGTTGCCGACCAATATTAAGGCGCATTATCAGGAATAACTCAAAAACTACTCGTCAAATCTCGCTCAAATTTAAGTGTGGGACCACATAACAAGCACGCTTTTGAATATAAAAAGAATCATCAAAATCGGTACACCCGGTAAAAAGTTATTAGGTAACATACATAAAAAAAGAATACAGCCGAATTGAGAACCTCCTCCTTTTTTAGAAATCAGTTAAAAAGAAAGGTGAGACACGCCTTATTCATTACTGTTCAAAATCACGACCGAAAGTCTCAAAAAGCATATTATTTCCTTATTGACTATAGAAGAAGGGTCGGCCGTGAAAGCTATGGTATAATATTATAAAATAACGTAGAGGTAACCTACCAAGTATGATTACCATCGGAATAGTGAATTGTAAATAACAACTCAACTCATGTCTTCAACTGTAGAAACGAAAAAAAAACTTCATTTCAGCTTAGAGAGCTTAGTAAAAAAAGTAAGAGAGTTATATTAATTAAGAAAAATTTGTCAGGTGGATGTACGTATTAATGGACTTATGATGATATTGAATAATATATAAAACGCAGCGAATTACAAACGTGTTGTATAGTAGGAACTTCAAAATGTTCGTAGCTGGTTAAATTACAAGTTCCATATTTTCATACGGATCACGTAACTGAACCATATTAACCTCATAATAAACGTAATTTGTATGCAGAATCTCAGACTCAAATTTTTAGGTGCCAAGAGCGTATCTACCAAACCATTCCGAATTAATAGAGCAATGCGGTGGATAATATCAGTATACATTGCTTGTATAGTTAAAGATGTACGTCTCTATTGCTCTCTGTAGTCAGCAATGTATGTTAAGGTACTATAAAATATACAAACAAGTTATTTTAAGAACATGTATGATAACAGTAAACCACACAATAGGGTAAATTTACCCAAACATGGCTCAGTTGTTCAAATGAAAGCAATTTCAACTTGAAGAAAACCCGCAAACTAGGCACGGCACTTGCGTGCTTCTAACTTCTTCATGTGTTCGCTTTATTGCACATAAAATGCACAATTAAATGAACTTTTCGATTTATCTATTTATATTAAACCCATATCTTCCAATCCCTTAATCCTTTTGAAGATAATATTGTGACCTCTTCTAAATTAAGTATGACTTGTGAGTACATAATTTATCTCATAATGTATAAACAAAAAAATGAAAAGATGCCGTGTTGTAATGTTTTAGCTGACAAAGAGCAGAAGAACTATTTAAGGGTAAGTGGTTGTTGTCACCCATAGACATCTGTGGCACCAAAGAGGACATCTGTGGCACCAATGGGCACATCTGTGGCGCCAAAGGTGACATCTGTGGCGCCAAAGGGCACATCTGTGGCGCCAAAGATGACATCTGTGGCGCCAAAGGGTTTATCTGTGGCGCCAAAGGGGACATCAGTGGCGCCAAAGGGCACACATCGGTGTGCATCGGCGTTTCCAGAAGAGAAAGGAAAACTGAGAAAGAAATAAAGAACTTCCTCTCAATCACCCAGCCAGAACACGACGAGTTGGTACCTAATCAGACAGGCTTCACGGAAAGACAATACTATAAATATTGATATATTATGTTAGTAGTATTATTTTGCTTAATTCGCACATTGAAGCTATTATTTAAAGTTTCGGTGCTTAATAATTTCAGCCAGTAAATAAAGGTACTATAAAAGTTTATTTTCGGACAAGCAGACAAATGAGAAAGTCTCGGACCCGCATACGATTATCCCACACATTTTACAAAACTATACTACCCACAAAACTGTAAGCGTGGGAAGCGATTTCAATATTAAATGACACTCGTTTTGTAAACAACGAAACATTTTGTTGAAAAAGAAGAACTATAATCGGACGCTTATCATCATACAACTTACCTAGACTTCGTTAACTCAAATATAACACGATGAAGCAACTTTATTCATGAAATAAGCATATTATTTACAGTTTTTTTACGTCAGTCCTACTAATATAATAACTGTGAATGGGTTTGGTTAATGTATGGAAGTTTGTTGTTCTTTCACGCAAAAATACTGAGCGGATTTTTGTGAAATTTTGCACACAAGTAGACCATGAACTGTCATATGATACAGGGTACTTATTATCCCGAAAACACGGGCAAACTCGCGGTCAGAATGCTACTATTATATTATCGTAAAGAAACTGAAACGAGCAAACTTCAAACCACTCACAAGCACTCCGTACTGCAAAATATAAGACGAGTTGGGTGGAGGAAATAAACCGATCAAAAATAACTTTTATAGCATCCAATCTCCAAACAGGAAGGCGAAACGACCAGAGGAAAATCGTGAGAATAAAAAAGGAAAATCTCAGAGCGACTGAACTTGCGTCGAAGTGTCGATTTGTTCTATTTCAGTGTAAAGTAGGATGACCATATAGATCGAATAGAACAAAGGAAATTATTTTAATAACTTTACAAAGGAAATCTTTGTACCTACTCAATTTCTGCATTTTTATTTGCATTTAAAGTTCTTTATACAAACATGATGAAAATCTAAACCATTATTTAAATCCTGATTCTGTTTTTCTAGATTTGTTTTTGACTGAAAATTAGTAAAACAAAGTTTTGTTCAAATACGTCGGATGCAATATTCTGACATGTGTAATAGCTCCTTACAGAGGACTCTGATATTGTGTTATTATTATTTGGATGTTCCTGTTTTGGATGTTAATGTCAGGAAAATTTTAATAACATAATTATGTATAAATATACGATATATTTGTAATAGCCTAAAATAAATAAAAAATAACCTTTAATTCCTTCACCTTACTAAACTAAGACAAAATTCGGGACGACATAAGTTTAAACTCATTTAAATATTATATAATAATCATAATTTTATCTTATATATTTATGGTATTCTTGAATCGAATTTAGACATGGTCGCTATTAATTCTTATCTTTCCCGCTTAATGTTATCAATGAGGTCGCAAAAAGACGAGTAGGTACATAAGACCCGACATTGTAAGACCACGGTAAGACACAGCACAATTTTCTGGCCATATAACATCTATACCCTGTGATTATCTCTCCGTTCCAGTTACTTCAATATTATCTAGTTCAATAATGTGCAGACTGCGTCAAAATACAATCTATTATCTATTATAGCCTGCTTGCAAAATATAATTAAATGATCAGATCAATTTATTTGAAATGGATTACCCGCACTACAAATATTGAGTAAAAAACTATTTTTTCTTATTTTAACTACATAAAATCCTTAAGTTTAATTTTATATTAAAGCGGATTTCCCGCTTTCTTATTGCGTAGTTACGAGTCAGGGGTACCATTAATTTTTTGTTGACTTCAAAAATATAACTGTAAAAATGGCCAGTCATTTATTTTGCTTCACGTATTCATTTATGAATTTGTATCTGTATTAAGGTCTTAACACGTTAAGTGCGAAGCGAGGCCTAAATCACCCCTGATGCAACTTCCCTGTGGTGCGGCAAGCAAAAAAGTGAATTTCTCTGTCGTGCGAATGGCATAGCTTTGGTTTGGTCCAGTGTAGGAAAGAGATAAATATATATTTGAGATCACTAATGGTTCCGGACTCGGTGGTGTACCTACCTTGGTACCGGATGTCTTAGGCCTCGTGCCGCACTGAATTAATATAATTTTAATGCAGTGCGGAACGAGGCTAAAATGTCCCATATCCCCCCTGACCTCGTACCGCACTCAACGCGAGCTTCCCGCGACCAGTGTTGTGCATCACGTCGATTGGAGAGCACGTCCTTTTACAGCGCCGAACATGTCTAAACGATGTCGGAAGAAGTTAATTTTAAAAAACCCAGAAACAGAGCCAATTAATTCAAGTTCTAATAATTGTATTTTTAAAGCCCGAGGCAGAATAAATAGGACAGTTTCTTTTCTACTTCTGGTTGCCTTTTTTTTCTATTCTGTGAACCGCATTAAGATTTTCATATACAAATAGAAAGATAAACCTTATGCCTAAACCGTAATCCATTATTTTCCAATAATAAGTCTGTAATAGGTGCCTCTTAATGGTATAGAATGGAACGCTTCGTGCGCGAGTCCGACTCGCACTTGGCCGGTTTTTTTTTCTTTATGGCGCCTTCAAGCACAATTTAGATTATTAAAAAAAAATGTATCCTTTGATAGCTTTGTGTTGTTTTGCCAGGTTTTGCCCTTAAAACGATCTAATGAGATATAATTGATCAAAATCGGTCAAGTCGTTGCGTAGTTAAGACAGTTTAAAAACGTCGATATTATTTTTCCCATCACTAATCGCAGCGAAAATTTGCCCTATTTCAGTGCGTTACGAGGTGTATAAGATCCCATATTTTGTTTTGCTAATAATTCCTAAACTAGCCATCAGATCCCGGGGCGACGGTGGATTAGGGTTCATCAATTCACTGTCTATATCAATAAGGACCAAAATTCTCATTTATCTTTGATTTCGCGCCAGAAAATGGATTTTAGTCTGTAAAAGGAGGTGGGGTCTAATAGACCGCGTGTCGCCCTAACGTCTGGTCACGGTACGGGCCGATTATACCTCGTGCCGCAGGAACGGAAAGTATGCAAAAATTGGTGCCGCAGCTAACGTGTTAATACATGCAACAATGTCCACTTACCATTAGGTGACTTGTCTGCTACCAGCTGCGACATGAAAAAGATGTTAAGTCTGCAATAGTTTTCGACGAATGGAATCTATATGCAATGGTTTTCGAGCTAATAATAACTACTTATTTTTTCCACGACTGCTCTGAAACATGGTCTCCATCTTGAAGAGAAAGCACGCTAAGGTTTCAACTCTGTAGTGCCGCCCTCGGGATCGCGTGTCCCGATCTACTCTTGGACTGCCTGTCACACCAATACGATCACTTTCTTTTATGTAAATAGTTGTTCAAGGAGGAAACAATCAATTTGAAGGTAAATGGTCTCTCGCTTATATAGGTACATACATTGGTTACACTAAACGTATTAGCGACGAATTTAGGGGTGCGACTGCTAGCCAGGAGGGTAATACACATAAGTATAATAACTATATATTATATAACTACACTAATGCATTAGGTTATTTACCTGTAATGTAAGATGTACGTATGAATACTAATAAATAAATAAAAGTACCATGCAAGTACTGATAGGATTTTTTTTTATGGAATGGAACTAAGTGATCTTCAACAGGGGTCTGGCACAATACCCTTGTCCGTAGATTATTTTTTAAACACCAACATTACGTAAACAGTTCAACTTTATGAGTATTACTTAAATGCAAACAGACATGCGAACGAAAGAGAGTAAACTTTAAAACATAACCCAATCTTGATTACTAACTAAACTAAAATTACATGTTAAATTAAATAAAGTTTATTATAAATTAAGTTTGTTCAGCAGGGTTCTTCATCACCACGAGCAAGAGAATTGGCTTAGCCAAACTAAACTCGATAGAACTGTGGCATTACATTTAATAATCTGTGGGCACTCGCCACTTGACAAATTGTTAGTCTGTACCATGGAGTACAGAGGTAGAAGGAAAGCCATCTCATATAAGGGGAAAATTGAAAAAGTGTCTAGCTGTTTACTGAAAATAGAGGTTCCAATAATGGCCATTCGAAAGGCGCTGGTGTCTGACAAAAAATAGAGCGATATGAACATAGCTGTTATAGACTTTATAAAAACATTTTTTTATAAATTATAATTTTATCTTGATTACAATCCCACCTGATGGTAAGTGGCAATGTAGTCATGGGTGGTAAGACGGACTAAGTTAGTTTACTAATTCACTAAATATTTACTATTACTGCGGTGTGACTGAGGATTGCTGTTACACTCGGAAGTTGAGTCAAGCGGCGGAACGTCTCTGTTCATTGATACCGCAATTTCATGTCAATACATAGGTATATATAAATCCAGAACAACCTTTCCTCTTCTAACTGGATACAATTTTTATATATCGATTCAAGAAAGAACGAAATAAAAGCCAAAAATTGACCATTCCCGCCCCCTTATCTTTGAAACTACTGACACTTGAATTTTGAAAAAAATACAGAGAATAGTTCTTTATTTAAATATTACAGGAAAACTTATGAGAAGTCTATGGTTTTAAAAAAACGGCAAAAAAAATTAAATGATTGTGTGTGTAGACATTTAACTAAAAATTTTTGGATAAATATTCGATTTAGGGTATTAAAATGACATCATCCTCGTTGATCAGTTTTTCGGACTGACTAGCTGTGTCATTGTTTATCAAAAGCAAGAAATAGTAGCAACATTTATATTAAACACTGATAAAAACAAACAAATAGTGTGGAGCACTGACACAAATGAGTAAAACTTGAGAGGTGTCAAGGGACACCCGGATGGAACGAAGTTCCTTTCGATTTAAGTATTGTTTTACGCGCTCAGCAGTGTGATTCAGTGTATTACTGAATCACTTCAAAAACTGTCGTGACAATTCAGTAATATGAAACTAGATGGCGCTGTACAACTTTCTGAATCACGCTAGCGTGTTGTACAGCGCCATCTAGTTTCATATTACTGAATCACTTCAAAAGTGTCGTGACAACTTTTCGTAAGAATTTTTTCCGTCTAGCCCCCTTTCATAACGCGCAATAAGGAACTTCGTTCCAATAGTGTATAGTATAGAGTATTTGTTTAGTTTAGACTATATACACACTACACGGTCAGCTGCGAACCATCGGCGCGGCGCCGCCATATTGGCTTCGGCTGCTCTGTCGAGCGCCTTTCACTTTACCCCCACTCCGCGGCCGACCGTCACGCGACATGCGACACACAGACCAAAAAGTTTGAGACGATGTAATAAAAGTTTAACTTTAAAAATGGAAAAATAACAGTAAATACATAATCAACGTACGGAACCCTCTACAAGTGAGTTCAAGTCGCACTTATCAAGTTTATATATTGTTATAGATTATGTGGGTGATGTCTTTGATTTATATTCATGTTTATGAGCATATCCTCTGGTTATTCATCTACTTGTAAGCTATTTTCATAAATAAATACTCATTCGACTAGTCAATGTCCGGGCTTTGTGAAATATCCTCATTTAAATGATACTTATCAGCGTCTGGCTCGGTCAATCTCCGTGGGTTTAAAAAAGTTTTTATCGTTCGTTTATGTCTTTAATTCTATTTCGAGTTCTTATTTCGTCTGTTGAAAGTATTTTAAAAGTTCTCGGCGTATTCGTTGTTAATATAAAACGAAATTTTTTTTACTACCAGAATAGCAGTCTGATGTGTCGAATGCAAATGGAATTAAATGTAAATATTATTCAAAATCTGATTCTCATTTCATTTAAATTTGAACATTTGGTCTGAAACTAGCAAAGACTTACAGTACATGTTAAATACACTCCAGATAGCTAGCGAAGAAGTAGGAGTAGAAATGAACCTTTCAAAAACCCAAGTTATGACAAATAGCGTTAAAAGACCGATAACATTAGATAATGGACAATTAAAATACGTTGACCAGTATGTATATCTTGGGAAACAACTAGGCTTTGAAAGAAATAGTCATGAAATGGAGATAGAGCGCAGGGTCAAAAATACGTGGAATAAGTTCTGGGGTCTGAAGGAAGTTTTTAAAAGCGATATACCTTTAAAATTAAAAAAAGGCAATGGACACGTGCCTTCTCCCTTGTCTAACTTACGCTTGCCAAACATGGAAATTCACCAAAAAAATCCAAAACAAGATTAATATATGCCAGAGAGGACTAGAGAGAAGCATGCTAAATATCAAAAGGATCCACAGAGTCCGCCACTCAAAAATAAGACAACAGACCAAAGCAATAGATACACTAAGATATGCACGTCAGCTTAAATTAAGATGGGCTGGCCATATTGCACGGCTCAAAGACGACCGTTGGACCTACAGGGTTACGACGTGGAATGGACCATCTGGTAAAAGACGTGTTGGCAGACCATACACACGCTGGGAGGACGACATCAGAAAGCTAGCTGGACGACATTGGATAACATGCGCGAAAGACAGAGACAAATGGAAATCTTTGGAAGAGGCCTTCACCCGAGAGGGGTCCGTGCTATGACAAATAACTAACCTAACATAAATAAATAATAATTACTTACAGCATTAGAATACAAATTAATAAAAAAATGACTACAATTTCAATGACGACTAATGAGAAAAAAATATACTATAAGATTTTTTAAGGAATTAATGCAATTATTAACTTTTATAAAAAAATATTTTAATTATAAAAAATGTAATTAAATATGATTGTAATGTATTGTAATGTACTGACAAGCATGGAATAAAAGGCTTTTTTATTTTTATTTTTATTTATTATTTGGTCTGAACATCTACGCACCCATAGCCCCACATAAGGATTCAATATGTCGTGGATGCTATGGACAACACACAAAGACGTTCACACACTCAGATCGAGAAAAGAAATTCAAACTTAGCATAGCTTAGCATTCAAATTTCCGCCTCGCTGGGAATCGAACCCAGGACCCTCGGCACGGTGATCCAGCATGGTAACCATTGCGCAACAGGGGTCGTCATAATTTTAATGATACCATAATTATTTCTTACACTGTTAAAATACACATACATAATATTATTATTTTTGTTATAACGATGAAAAATTAGAATAACAGAAGTTAAGGAACCTTAAAAATACTATTATACAAATTTTTTCTTCAAGAAATACTAGTTATATTAGTACTTCAAACTATTTTATTTCTTTCTAAGCAATTCATACGTATCTACTTAGTATTTAGAAGCTCGATGTAAATCTTATTAATATTATAAATGTGAAAATTTGTGAAGATGTTTGGATGTTTGTTCCTCAGTCACACCACAATTACTTAACCGATTTTTCTGAAATTTGGAATGGAGATAGCTTATACCCTGGATTAACACATAGGCTACTTTTTATCTGCGGGATTTGTAAAAAATTGATATGCGCAGCACGCGCGCGAAGCCACGGGCATCACCTATTATCGAATAGTACTCGTAATAAAACGAAATCCACGCGCGAAGCCACGGGCATCATCTAATATCTAATATCATGTATCCTAATCCATCATTCTACTTATAGGTGCACTTTATTTTTATGTGGTTCTATAATTCTAAAAAAATTCGTTTCGAAACCTTTACCACGGGCGAAGCTGCGGGCAAAAGTAGTAAATTATAAATCAATACCGGCCGCAGTTTTACTCCACTCAACTCGATTGCAAGGCTTCGAGGCATCCCGAAGAACTTCTAATAATGAGATGAATCCTCTCAATGGTCGGTAATTTTTTATTAAACGTGAGTATACTAGAGAATATTTAATGTATCGGTAGGTAATCGGTACAGTTTTAGTGCTAGACTAGCTTCGTTCGCGTCGCTTGGCTGGTAATTTAAAATATCTCATTTTATTCGGTAAGCATACAGCTTTGTAAGAAGTTAATTACACTGAAATAATAACTATAATAACGAATTACACGTAGAAGAGCAGCTAAAAGCGGCTTTTGCTTGGAGAGTTGGCTGAAATCGCGTCCGTTATAAAATTCAGAAGAAAAATATAAAGTGTAGGTACGTACTAGGAAGTAGTACTTTACTGAGGTATGGCAATGGCTAAGTTTTTCATACGGAATATTATTCCTGTAAATCAAAGTATATAAGTAGTTTGACCACAAGGAAAATTATTCCTGTAAGTGAGAGTTGTGAGCCTACAAAGGAACTACTACTTATATGGAAGAAGCCTTAAAAAGTGACCTGCCAGTCTTTTAGTGGTCTGGATACGGACGAAACATACTAATGTAGAAGTTTCAGTATTAATTCCATCCACATTCGCGTATTAATTGCTTGCGTGGAAATGACCGTACGTGGTTGAGATCGCAATACCCGTTTTATAGACAAGATTAATGTTCATGATTTCGCCCACAAATATTTCATTATTCTGAGTTTTGGCTTATTTGCCTGGAGAAGTTACTGTGGTTTCAGGTGAAAGTGATACAGAAATATAATTTACATGATGAAAAATAATCAAAAAGAACATACATGATTTGAACTTGACTCATCGTGGGTTAAATACACTTTGACCAATGACCATGATCCATGCAACTGGGTCAAAATATTGGCGTAAAAATATATTAAGTATGTATCGTGAATATCTTATCATATAATAGTAAAAATGCAAAAATAACAAAAAATAGCTCTACATCATAATACTTTTTCAAGAATCTAAATTATCATCCTAGTTTTGTTTAAGCTGGCCATATACGATCAAGTGTCAAGCTTGCAGTTCGAATTGATGCGGCATCGAGTGTGAATGAGATAGCTGTATGGCCAAATTGCCATACCGTGGCCATACACCGTCAAGTTTATTGTATGCCGCGTCAAGTCCGCTGCAAACTTGACGAGTATACTTGATCGTGTATAACCAGCATTTGTGATTAGTGTTTATTGTTTTGTTTAGTGTTTATTGTTATATTTTAAATACACAACATAGCTTCCTTTAATTTTTAATAGTATCTGCGATCTGCAAACGAAAGTAATTTCCCTTCATATGGTCTAATGTATCCCAAGAAAGTAATGCTCCAACACCCGATAATAATTCTAAATGTCTTTGACGTAAATTAACGACACCCGATTGGTGACAGGGACACTTTTTTCCGTCGACCCAATAAAGGCCTCTTCCTAGTGATAATCTCAGTATTTTTAGATGTTCGCACCCTCTTTACAAACGGTGACTTGTAAGTTTTGGAATTAGATTATCTTTTGCGTAGAATTTTCTTGTTCTCCTTCCTCCTTTAGTCTTCTTTGTAAGAACTATTTTTAGGGTTGTCAAAAAGTTTTTATGACAATCTCAAGGCGTTTTGTATCGGATGTATTTTTGTGTTAATACAGGAAATAAACAGAGATAAACGCTAATGGGCAATTCCAATATAATTATCATCTATGCAGAATCCTTAGTAAGTTTCTAAGTGTATTTTAAAAAGACGCAGTTTAGTTACAAAGTAGGCAGCTGTAATCTAGCTTGCTGAATCACATAAAATTAATGATGACACTTTAGAGGTATTTAAATAAAAAGTGCCACATAAACCTTTAGGAGTTAATGGACATGAAATGCTTTTAAATTCGCTTATTAAGTAGGGTTATTTTCAGGGCTGCCAACGTGAAGCTATTGTTTAATTGGTGGTACAATAGCCGATTTCCTTATTTGTCTGACACTAGCACTGTTATTCTCTATCGTATGAGGGATGCCACATGCATATTAATCTCAACTTTATGTTTGTCTCTTCCATGTAAAAAAACAACATGATAGTGACAACCCTAGTGAGCTAAAGTGATATGGGTGCAGATTAACGACCTACAGTTGGGGACAGGACGTTTCTTCTGACGCTTTCAACTGTACCCTTTACTGGAACCTTTTTATAGGTATTGTCTCTTTGGCGCTTTTTGCTGTGTCATATTTTTTACACGGTCTTTATAATGACTACAGTTTGCATGATGCCATTCCATGGGGTCTTCTTCGTCGGCAACTATAATGTCTTTGGTGTTACCAATATCCATCGGCGACGTATTAGGTGACCACTTATCACTTATCAGACTGCTTGTTTCTCGGCTGTTTACATAGATATGTATTAGTGATGACTCTTCAATCTATTAATGGCCCACTACTAGGCACGAGTCTCTCTTCTTGAGGAGGCCTAGAGCATACTACACCACGCTGCTCCAGTGCGGATTGGTGGAGGGGTTAGTGGATAACCCAAGTGTCGGAAGTTTCCATGCCGCCCAAGGGCCTCCGACATGGCTTAACGACTGTTATCTTACTTATATAACCACCGGAACCGATGCCACCTGTCATGCCACCCACACAGAGAATTCTATTGCGTGGGTTTGAATGTGTGCTCGTTTATTATTTTGTAGACTTTTATACCCTACACAAAAAGGTCAAAAGTATGAAATGTGAAGATTTCGCCAGAATATTCTCCTCATCCGCATTCTCTCATCGCAATAGGACGCGAGGGACTACTATCTCGGTTGGTATGTACCTGTCATGAAGTAAGATCTGGAATTTAACGCAGTTTGTGGCCTATGTATTATTCATGAAGAGGGCAATGGCAGGAATAAATTTGTCTCATCTGCTCCATCGCTTGAATAGGCGCCGCTTAGCAGAGCGATTTGTCGTTCATATAAGTCTATGAATGAAGCGTCACTCGGGGAGAACTGATAAATAATATCTCTTATTAAATGTGTACAAGCGTATTTGTTAATGATAATTACAAACACTTTTAGCTAAAGATTCAGCAAGGAAAACACTCTAGAAAAATATTTTTGTACCCAGTTACAGTAATATTTGGAGTGAATTATCATATTATATTGCTGGAAAGATGGAAAATATCGTGAGGAAACCTACTTACGTGAGAGTTTTACATAATTTTCTCAGAGATGTATGAACTTGTAGGTATACAGCTAATGTCTATGTCCTTCTAATCTGAGAGTGGACAAAGATATTGACTATACTATACGTGTACCAGAATCTCATGGCATTTTTGACAAGCAGAAAAATGGGTATTTAATATGGCAATGAAAATTTTTAAAATTTTGAAAATTGTCAAGTCAAAAAAGAGTTGTTTGAATTTTTTTCTTTTTATAAATTGATGATTATCGAAAAAGCCTTAGTTCTTTAATCTGAGGAAAAAACTTAAAACCAGATCACAAACCAGAAATATTATTTTCAATGTTTACTTATTTGAAAAACATGTGAGAATAAATAAATGGTAAAAAACTTTTAAAAACCATTGAAGTATTTTTACTAGCGTATAGAACCGACTATATTTGTCCCTTTCTAGCAACTAATTTTTAGTTAATAAAACTGTAATACGAAACTTGACTCGTAAACAGTGACGCCGCTAAATAAATACGACCCCAAAGATCAATCATTCTACATTTCGATTACTTAAAGGCAAATATTTGATCGCATCGTTTAGTAGGGAAACTTGCAATGAAATACAAATACAGACATTCTTAGATTTATGTGCAAAACATACGCAATGGTAGTCAACAATGTGATCTATATTAGGGCTGACAGAGCATTGCCTTTTTGGAATAGGCACCTTGTATGTACAATGGAAAATTTAACATAGGTATTTTTGCCACTAGCGGTCACCCATCCAAATACCGACCGCGTCCGCTGTTGCTTTACTTTGTCACTTAGGATCGACGCAAGCCGCTGGGCTATGAGCGCTTCTAATGGAGGGAAAACATCTATTAAATAATAAAAGATAGTAATTGAACGTAACACAAGTACCTATTAGCTGATTGATTTTGACGTGATAACGTTTATAAAGACGATGAGCCTGAAAGGCATTCACGAAAACCGAGTAACGGTCGCTCACGTCACGGAAGCGCGCGCAGCATTAGAGAGAGAGGCACGCTAGACCGGCCGTCTCTCTCCCACTCAAGCGTAATCGGTCCGCTTGGAAGGCATTCTCGAAAACGTGGTAACGAGCCTGCTCACTTCACGAGCCACAACGCGCGCAAAGTATCGAGAAAGAGATACGCTGAATAATAATAAAACGAAATATATATTATCTGTAATTTAATATGTAAAATTGTAATTTTCATTCTATTTCCCGTTCCTAATGTGCGAATTGACAATATTTATATCATAAATTATTCTTCTACGAAATAGACGTTATCACGTAAAACCATTGTCCGTAAACCGACTTTTTACCGAATTTAGATGAATATGTTACTAACCTTGTTTTAACTTTCAAATAAAAAAAAAAACATTTTCTAGGTGGCTAAATTACGAAGTTCTTTAAAAAAATACAACCGAATTTATCTCCTCCATTTTGAATTTGATTAACGATATTAATAATAGACATGCATAAAGCAGAGTTTGTGCGGTTTTGTCTTATCGCAATCTTTTCATAATCGCCCCAATGGAAACATTTCACTGGCAGGCGCTTTGGAATAAGTTGTTCCGTCACGTTTTTATTTCAACGCCGCGGCTATTTACAAAACATTTTAGGCGAATTCATTTTTGTTTAGATTAGTAGCGTGAGCGGAAAGTTATTTAACAATGTCTGTACACGTGATGAAGCTTTACAGTTATTTATACATACTTTTAATTATAGATATTTCAAGTGCCTCAATGATTTCAAAAGAAAGGATTGGCTTATCCAAATATTGTACTTTACATAAAAATGTAAGTACCTACTGGATTTTTTGAAGTGAAACTTCTTTAGAATCGTTGTGATTTCAAACCGGATGCAACGGAAAAAACGACAGGTAAGAGACACAAATACAAAAATGTGTAGGAAAGAATGAGACAGAAATATACTCGGCAAGCATGCATGTAATATAGCTGCTAATTTCGTCGTTGAATCTAACTTCTCCGTAGCTCAATGGTCAGGACGTAGATACGCAATACCTGATGCGCAGGTTCGCGTCTCTCAGTATTTCTTTTTTTATCATTGTTACATGAAGTATCGCCACCCCTAATATTTTTACTTACTTTTACATAGACAGCGGCTTATAAAATAATCAACTTCCGAATTTCATTTTCACTGAACCATTAAATAATCCCTGATGGTTGCGGCCTACGGATCGTCAGATAACGACATTAAGTATAAAGGTTTCGGCCATTTAACTCCAAATCTCCAAAAAATCTACTCAAAGTGATATTAGAATACATCACAGCACACATCGTTTTCATCAATGATATTATATATTAAAAAGAGGCAGATATGTCATAAGCGCGCGCGTTGTGTGACTCAAAAAGTTCCCAATTGGGAACTCTTAATCAGGTGAAGAAAGAGATAGCGATGTAGTTTTGACGCGAGAGCGATAAAGACGTGCGATAAAGCAATAAAGCGTGCCTTGCGGACATCGGAACAGATTTTTCGGTTGATTTGTAAGGGCATAACGTATCTATATTTATTTAAACATCATTGGTTTTCATACATTACAGTGCCTACTAGACACTCAGTATTATTAAAGGCACGTTAGTGTTATTGCTTAGAAAAAACTCTATGTAATCATTTACGAAAATTACTCTCTCATAAAGCAGAATAGTAGAAAAATCGAATGGAGTAGCACAATGGAGCTTATTTATAAAAGCCCAGACAAAGAGATCTTCTCACAAAGAGAAATATTCTGTGCTTTGTACCTACGACGTTTATATGTGGCCCGTACCTACTACGTAGACTCCAAATGCGAGTGGCAAATTCAAGGCTGGTTTTATGTCTCTTTCAATTTTGATTAAAAAAAGTACATACTTCCATTTTTATCCGACTGCGCCAGAGGGTTATGTTTTTCAAGTGTATATATCTTATATGTATGTATGTACCTATATTTCTTTGGCACGTTCTATAGCCTAAATGCTTGATCGATTTCAACTAGAGAGGTGCCATTAGATTCGTCTTAATTGTGAGTGTGACACTGAAAAATGAAAAAATAAAAAAACAAGATTAGATTGGCTGTCTGTAATAAAATGTTCATTACCTATTTCAAAAGCAACTCATCTTTATCATAGTTTAAAACAACCTAAATATGTCCTCGTAAGTCCTCTATTCTATAAAAATATTTATGTAAATAAGTCTCGTTAGCATTAAGTACCGGACCTACTTTTATTGAGCGTCGATATTTTATTTCCGTGCTGATATTAAAAACGGCATAAAACCTTTTCGGGTACTGTAACTAAGTCAGTCAACTTGCAATGAAATTTTAGTATCCTTTTCGTTCGGAATTTAAGTACATTCCGCCTCCAAACCGAAGCGGAAAAATATGATTTGAAACGAATCAACTTTATTTTGGTAGCAATTTTTTTCAAAACAAAAAGTTTATCTCTTTAATAACACTGTGGATGGATACGGGATATGTCCATTTACCCTATGGAGTTGGATTAAAATATCGTATTGCTTTTTGGAAATGGTTTGCATTCGAACACAATTATCATAACTTCGTGAAAAGGAGAACCAAGTAAATGAAACATGCGCATGTGAGTTCTGCATTATACGTAATTATGACCTTAAAATTATAAACTCCTTTTATAAACCCATTACCAATAGGTACTATTAATAAGTATTCTGTGTCCATACTTTTAAATGTTACATAACCAATTTATCCAAACTTTAATATCAAATTAATTCAAGCAATTCCATCTGTGGTGGATTATCGAATTAAGTGTTTTCAACATATAATCGGTCCACAACAAATCACTTGTCAGTCACAGTCTTGCTGAAGAGGCCTAGAGCACCAGCCTGCTCCTGAAATGATTGATGGCGAAGATGCAACTAATCAGAGGTTATGGCTCCGATATTGGCCCTTTATTTGACGATTGCATGCAAGCTGCAATGAAACATAGGCAATTGGCAAACGCGACGATTCCGCTCCGTGGACAGATTACATACTTAATAAGTACGTACTTACAATATGCAAGCAAGCGACAATTAACGATGCCATGCGTATGAAGTACGTTTACGTGGACAAAAGACCTTAGTTTAGAATTAACTAAACAAGAATTAGATATTCAGAATGAAAGTTCGAGAGTTTAAAATTACTTTTCTATAGTAACGTATTTGAATTTTTCTAAATCTAATTGTTCAATTTATTAGAGGTAGGACCTAGAAGCACGATGTAGTATCTAAGGCATATTATGTTATTTTCTCATCGATGTTAAGTATAGATAATCTTTGTCTGGGAATCATATTACGTCAAAATCTTGTCGTATGTAAAAGTATTGCGGTATAACCACTGTCACTGTATGCAAAGTAAGATATTAAATTCTACACCCTGCATTATCTTCTAACGTCAAGGATAAAGATACAAAACTGAACAAATGAGCCTTTTTACTCTAAAATACTGCGAGAGCCTGGCGTCAGTAAAAAGTACATTTTAAGTCGAAAATAAAGACGCGGCCGCTAATAAATATATTTCAACTGTACGCCTTTGGAAGAAGACATAAGAAAGAGGTCGTTTGAGAAGATTGAAACACATTTCCCTTCCGCTGCTATATCCTAGGATTAAGTATACAGGCTATAACAAAAATTGCTTTTTAGGAACATAAGGGAACATACCAAAACCACGTGCCTCATTTAGGAGCGGGAGGGGGGTCTTCAAAACACCACGATTGGTCACAGAGGGGAGGGGGGGGGTTTAGGTTTTTGTCACGTAGTCAATATTTTAGCAACCATTGCGCCACAAAGTCATCAAATTTAAGCAAAATTATTATTTTTTAACTCTGTTTTTGCAAAAAAGTATTGAAAACCGTATTTATCAATTACCACGTGAAAACTAGGGGGGAGGGGGGGGGGGTCGTCTCATATACTACGGATGGTCACGAATGGGGGGAGGGGGGTAAAAAGTTGGAAAAAATGGGTTACGTGGTTTTGGTATGTTCCCTAAGTACTTAATTTAAAATTTAAAATAAATTAATATTTAGTAGTAACCATTAATTTACTAACAACACATACATACTTACTACGAAAAGCAGCTGGACACCGCATTGCAATATTTGCAATAACAATGCGCCCTGTGTACCACTACATAAATATTTCGCAGCCGCAGTGAAAAAAAAGCATGTAAGTCGTCTTACGTTGAATTTTAGTTATTAATATGATTGGAAAGAAGGACAAAAGCTGCATATTTGCTCAATTTTTTTCAAATTTTTATCATTAATCTTGACGGTTTTGTACAAGAAATCGTAATGTAACTACTTACTGATATTTTAACAGATTTTGTGCTCTCCTGTAAAATTGTAAATTTCATCTTATACCTTTTTTCCACTGAGGTGCGATTTGATAGATAATGCTTCTTACGATGTTACACTAGTTTGATTGCTTAAATTATATTACACTTTGTTCATTAATTAAGAAATCTAACTGATCAACCTTTAACCATGTTAGATACCAGTAGGTACATTCAATTTTTTATTCCTGCCGAAAGTTTTCATCACATTGAATATGTTTTACTAGGATGGCATTGTACCTGTGTTAATGTAATAGTTACTTTGATTTATCTCATCTATACTAATATTATAAATGCGAAAGTAACTCTGTCTGCTACTCAATAACGCCTAAAACACTGAACCGATTTTGATGAAATTTGGTACAGATATAGAATTGAGCTCGGGAATGAACATAGGATACTTTTTATCCCGGAAAATAGAACTGTTCCTGAGGGATAACTATTCCATGCCAAAACCACTGAACCGATTTTGATGAAATTTGGTACAAATATAGAATTGAGCTCGGGAAAGGACATAGGATACTTTTTATCCCGGAAAATAGACCTGTTCCTGAGGGATAACTCTTTCAAGCCACTAAACCGATTTTGATGAAATTTGGTACAGATATAGAATTGAGCTCGGGAAAGGACATAGGATACTTTTTATCCCGGAAAATAGACCTGTTCCTGAGGGATAACTCTTTCAAGCCACTAAACCGATTTTGATGAAATTTGGTACAGGTATAGAATTGAGCTCGGGAATGGACATAGGATACTTTTTATCCCGGAAAATAGACCTGTTCCTGAGGGATAACTCTTTCAAGCCACTAAACCGATTTTGATGAAATTTGGTACAGATATAGAATTGAGCTCGGGAAAGGACATAGGATACTTTTTATCCCGAAAAATAGACCTGTTCCTGAGGGATAACTCTTTCAAGCCACTAAACCGATTTTGATGAAATTTGGTACAGATATAGAATTGAGCTCGGGAAAGGACATAGGATACTTTTTATCCCGGAAAATAGACCTGTTCCTGAGGGATAACTCTTTCAAGCCACTAAACCGATTTTGATGAAATTTGGTACAGATATAGAATTGAGCTCGGGAAAGGACATAGGATACTTTTTATCCCAGAAAATAGACCTGTTCCTGAGGGATAACTCTTTTAAGCCACTAAACCAATTTTGATGAAATTTGGTACAGATATAGAATTGAGCTCGGGAATGGACATAGGATACTTTTTATCCCGGAAAATAGACCTGTTCCTGAGGGATAACTCTTTCAAGCCACTAAACCGATTTTGATGAAATTTGGTACAGATATAGAATTGAGCTCGGGAATGGACATAGGATACTTTTTATCCCGGAAAATAGACCTGTTCCTGAGGGATAACTCTTTCAAGCCACTAAACCGATTTCGATGAAATTTAGTACAGATATAGAATTGAGCTCGGGAAAGGACATAGGATACTTTTTATCCCGGAAAACAGACCTGTTCCTGAGGGATAAGGTCAAATTTTGTTATATGTAGTTCATAGATTCGTTATATTTTATGAAGTGATTTTTATGACCCTTTTTAGGGTTCCGAAGTCAAAACAGAATTCTCATAGTTTCATCATGCCCGTCCGTCCGTCCGTCCATCCGTCCGTCCGTAGCATAGCGCAGAGGCCCTTAGTGCTAAAAAGCTGTAATTTAGCAAGGATATACATGTTTATTTAAACTTCTGTTAGAATAACATTTAAAAAAATATGTTTTTAGTTTTTATTGCAAAATATTCGTAAGTGTTAGACACGTAAAAAAATTCATGGTAATAGCATCAAAAGGAAAACTATCATGGCTATATTATTATTAGCATACGTAGTTATTGAGTTCTATAAACTTAGAACTTGGAAACCCTATATTACCAGTGACCTGACATGCTATAAGCCGGTTTTTTAACCAACTTCAAAAAAGTAGCAGGTTCTCAGTTCGACTGTTATAAACAAAAATTAACTTTAACATAATTTGAAAAATCAATCTTTAAAGGGTTAATTCAGGGAATGTTTATACGAAACTCCGTCATTTTTAGGGTTCTGAAGTAAAACCCTAATAGCTTCGTCATGTCCGTCCGTCAGTCTGTCCGTCTGTCCAAAGCAAAGCGCCGAGAACCTTAGTGCTAGAAAGCTATAATTTGGCATGGATATACATATTTATTAAAACTCCAAAATCGTAGAATAAACTACTGAAAAAACTTTTTTTTTCGTGGTACCTCCACTACAGGTAACGTGAGCATTATTTTTTTATTCATCCCTATAGTGTGGGGTATCGTTGAAAAGTTTTTTCAAAAATATTATTCTTTTGAGACCATTTTTGGATGTAGAGTTCCGTTTGCGAAATATTTGGCTTGAAAGTGCTAATTTTGGGTACCCAAGTCAAGTCAAGTGTCCCCCCTAACGGCTAAACGGTTGGAGTTGGACAAGTGAAAACATTCTCAAAAATAGGTTATACGATGGATTTATAAGGAAAACTATCAAGGTTATGTTAACATACGTCGTAGTTAATGAGTAATAGTCAATAAACTTACTACTTTGGAACCTAATATTGCACGTGGCCTGACACGCATTTGCCCGGTTTTTTAAGGTAAAACTGTGAAAGTTGGTAGTTAGTATGTAATCTTACATAAAACAAAAATAACTGTAACATGATTGTTTGGTAATGCATTCCCTAAGGGCTAAAACTAGAGGTTGTAAGCTTAGAGTATGTTTGGAGTAAGAAGTTGTAAAACGAACAGATGAGTCACCTCATGGTAAGTGGTCACTATCGCCAATGTACATTAGCAACGCTAAAGAAATCACTGATTTGCTGCTGCCCAAAAAGAAAAGAAAGATATTTTTTTGTGTATTCTGTAAAATTACAATGTAAATTTAAAATTCAAAAACTCTCAGGCCCTGACTTAAACCTCTAAATTCTAGAAAGTTCAATTATTTTGGGACCTTTTCTATGGGTGGGTCATTAATGGCTCACTACTGAACACTCACTCTTGAGGACGCCTAGAGCATACTCCACCACTTTGCTCCAGTGTGGATTGATGGAGGGATTAGAAATCAACCCAAGTGTCGGAAGTCATTACGCCGGGCGAGGACCTTCAATATGTCATAACGACTGTTACCTTACGACAACAACCGGGACCGACAGCCTTACGTGCCCTCCGAAGCTCGGAGAGCTCAAGAATTTTTTGCCACTAGCGGTCACCTATCCAACTACCGACCGCACTCGCTATTGTTTAACTTCATAGATTACTATTAGAACCGACACAAGCCGCTGCGCCCGGGCTATGAATTCTTCTCCCGATGGGTAATTAATGGGTTCTAAGAACATGTCACTTTTGCTGTAATTTTGGTGAAGAGTTTAGTATCTTGCTGACTACCAATCACGCTACAATATCAGATCGTAGTTATCATTTCATTATCAACACTAAAGATTTGTTTAATATTTTACTCATTTACATAATACGATATATGTACTAAGTATAGGTGTTTTAGCTTCAACCCATAGTGGACTATTACAAGGCACGGGTCTCCTCTCTTCATAGTATGGACAAGTTTGCTGTCAATTTATGAAAAACATGTTTTATACTGAAGGGATCTTTATTTTCGGCGTACGAAGTCGCGGGTAACAGCTAGTATTTACCTATTCTACATCACATAGGTACACAATACTAAAAATTTTATGTTGATAATGAATCATAGTGAGCAAATTTATTTTACAGCTTCGGTTTAATACTTTTTTACTAACTAGTTTTTGCCCGCGGCTTCGCCCACGGTAGAGATCGAATTTTTACAAATCCCATGGGATCCCTGAACTTTTCTAAAATAAAAGTAGCCTATATGTTAATACAGGGTATCTCCGTTACAAATTTCAGTCAAATCGGTTAAGTAGTTGTGGTGTAATTGAGAAACAAAGTATCTAAACATCTTCACGAACTTTCACATTTAAAATACTAATAGTATTTGCAGTTTATTGTTATAGTATGCATTATAAAATGTTGGAATTATATAAAAATAACATAACGTACCTATAACATAAACAGCAGATGTTCTCGTAACAAGACGGATGTAAAACTCATGCAAGTTGCAAGTTAAACTCTACAGTTTAAATCTGCGTGTAACCGCTTTGCTTGCAAACAACAAAACTTTATAAGCAGGCATCGGTTGTGGTACTTAAACTGTGCCAATTAACGAAGAATTACATACAATGTTAAGAAACATCTTAAAATATGGAAATATTTTATGTCTAATCCTAAGGTCTAACTACGTTTTTTTGCGAGCGGTTAACTGCTAGACACGCAAACACAGATTAAACACCGCGAAATTGTTATTATCCAATATCATTTTTAGTTTCAGTGTTATTTTCGATAATACCAATGTAAATCCAGACATCCTCTATAAGCCGTTGTATATGCAAATACAATCAAAAACAAGAAGGGGCTCAGGTCTCTTCGGGCAAACATCAAAATACAGCAGTTACATGATTTACATGCCTTATCCCGGTACATTTACTACTGTCTGCCTTTCAGCCGAATATTGATTTACAAAAGATTCTGTTTTCTGATAACAAAATACTGCTGAATTTGCTAAAATTATGATTATTATGATAAAAGTAAATAAATAAATATCCTAAGACTACTTAGCAAAAAATAATTGATGAAATAACTACAACGTAAGTTTACAAGGTATATAATTTTTTATAGCAAATTCCATAATACACAAGCGAATGCCTTTCTCCTCACTATGACAGCCTGACCAGGCTATCCTGCACTAGTCTGATAAGTTGAAGTAATAAACAGTTTTATTTCCTTGTTATTATAATAATTATTCAATGTAATTTTAACGCAACGTCATATCTAGACATTTCAGAAAACAGATCAATAAATAAGGTAGATAACTCACCGCCATGGATTACGTAATTCATACGTCAAAAACCATGCTGATATCTGCTAGTCTGGAATTTACTGGCAGAAATCAGCATGGTTTTTGACGTATGAAATACAGGAATTACGTAATCCAGCATGGTATTTTTCTTCCTCACTCAAACACAAGGCGATGAGTTATCTACTCGAAGAATAAAACTTTCGACAATTAATATTGTAGTTTCGGCGACTACGCGCATCGCATCAACATATTACATGCATACATTACATACATATTCAATTCAATTCAGTCTAATTTGTAACTATAGAAACTGATCTCTTCTCGTGTGATAAAAGATTCCTGATTAAGAGACAAAAGTTATTGTGGAAGTTCTGTTACTTTGTGATTAGGGAATGCAATCTCGATCTCGCGAGATCTCGTTCTCGCGAGATCTCGGCCTTTTTTAGCGAGATTGATCTCGGACGAAAAACAGGGCGAGATCTCGCGAGATTAACGAGATGGCACTCGAGCATAAAATCGTCTTATTCGAAGCGCGGACTGATACGGACGGAGCTGCGATTTGTCGGCTTCGTTCGGTGCGCGGGAGGCGGAACAAATCTTTCATTTGATTGCTATATTTTGTTAATTAATCTCTAATATCTAATTGATCTACTGAGTAGATATAGTTTTATTTAATCGATAATAAGTCAACTCAACTTAGCTAATTAGTTTATTTTTTTTACTTCTCGTTATTTTGTTTGTTGTAAAATAACTGTTTTATTACTAAAAGATTTTTGATTGATATTAGAAGAGAAGACTGGTAGTTTATTTCATTTGTTATTGATAGCTACGTACGTCAAAGTTTACTATTAAGAAGTTTATTAAAAAATTATAGACAGATACGTCAAACAATGTTTGGTACATAAAAGTCTATTGAAAAAATTCATGAAAATAAATGTTTATCTTGTAATACTTACAATTTTTATTATTTTTTTCCTAATTTATTTAAATATAGTGATTATTTGCAAAGAAAACACACAAAACTGCCAATCTCGCGAGATCTCGAAATTGGCGAGATCTCGCAGTATTGTTATTCATAATCTCGCGAGATCTCGCTTGAGCCCCAATCTCGCGAGATTTGCATTCCCTATTTGTGATGTTACTGTAACCGATAAATACGAACTTTCTGCATCGGTGTTCCCTTCAAAATATGACATGGGGTCCTTCAAGAAGCGGGTCTATGGTTTTGGTGACGCTCCCGGTGTTACTAATGTCCAAGGGCGGCGGTGATCACTTACCATCAGGTGACCCGTCTGCTCGTTTGCCTGCTCAAAGCAAAAAAAATAAGCAAAGAAAGTTCAGTCATAGATAAGTTGATAACTTTAAAACTAAATACACTGTTTTATAGTGTCAATATCCTGAAGCAAAACTGTGTTGTTAACCGATAAGGCGTTAACCGTCTAGCTAGAGTGTATCATGTGAGTGTACAGTACAATCAGGTCTTGCTTATCACAAAAATGCCTTTAAATCATCAGAAACAAACTGACAAACTGGGAAAACTCCTTAGGATAAGAGCATTGATATTATAAGTAAAAAAGAGGTAGATATGTCACTAGCGCACCGAAGATGAAGATCGTAAGAGCGGTCAATTGACCTCTGTCTGCTCGTAGTCGCTCTGTCAATACAAGACGATATGCACGCTTTTGTTGTCAGAAGTGCTTGAGATTTGACATACAACGTTAAAATGTAAATGAAAATATTAAATAACAAATAAAGCTTGCTAAAGTAAAATCAAAATACACGGAAATAAAAAATTCATAAAACTTTTACAAAGAATATTGTGCTCACACCTATAATATGATGTATCGATAAAATCTTACATGCAGTGTCTCATGTAGACGCCTGTCTCGGAAGCCATTTCGTTGCTGCTGCGTTCATTGACCATGACCGCTGAAGTGAAGTTGTGTGTCTACGTGACCCATGGAATGACGCCGTCTTACTGTCCAAATAGATCAGTAATCAGTTGCACAGCTCCACCCATTTTATTAACCGATTTCAAAAAAGGAAGAGTTTCTCAATTCGACTGTATTTTTTTATGTTCGTTACCTCAGAACTTTCAACTGGGTGAACCGATTTTGATGATTCTTTTTTTTAATCGAAAGATGGTACTCGTCATGTGGTCTCACTTGAATTTGAGCGAGATCTGACAATGGATTCCATGAAGAATCCATATAGTTAAGTCTTAAATTTCCATTATTAAGTATGTGCGCGACAAATGGACGAATAACTCAATATCACGCCAACCGATTTCGATGATTCTTTTTTTATTGTTATTAGAAAGAATGTACTTCATTTTAAGTCGGTTTTTTTTGTTAAAATTTTAGATTATTTCAATAAAGCAATCACGTTAAATGTGTGTTTGAGCGTTTGTGCTCACGAATGAAATAGGTAGATGAATTTATCGTTTCTGAACGGTGCAGTGCTGCAGTGCATAAAAAATGTTCGAAACATGTACCTACCTATGTTTCAGAATTTTCAGACAGTGTAGATCTTTAGGGTAGAAAATTTTGGTACCATTTACTTAAGATTATGAATTCTCATTTCTACAAATACATATAATGGCACTGCTTTTATACATACGTATACAGTAGACATAATAGTATTATACATAATTGTAAATACATAATTGATTGCAGGAAAATAACTCATATATGTGTGTAGTGTCTATGCATAGCGGGCACTCTGTGGCTAGCTGTGAGCGAGTGCAGATGTGCGCTCTGCGTATTCATACCTCACCTATTACAGAGTAAAGCGTGTGTATTATTGACCCTCCGAACACTACAATGTGTATAAAAAAATCTGTCTCATTCTCGCAAAAAATAAAAATAAATGGCTCGTAAAATTGTTGTAAGAAATAATGCCATCTGCATAATTTTGAAACAGAAAAAGCGGTGTTAAGATTATACTTATATGACGCAAAACAAACATTGACTAAACGCAGTTATCTTCAACTGGTTGATAAGAATACTCATTACTGTGGTTTGCAATAATTAGAATGTTGCAAACAAGCATTATTTAAAAATAAAGATTGGGCACGCTTCTGACATAAGGCAATCGTTGTTATTACAAATAAGTTTTAGCTTAGTAATATGTATAATAGTTTAAAACAGCGATAAACTAATGGTTAGATCGATCGTAAAGGGATGTTTTGGATCCTACAAGTTTCTTAAAAGTATCGAAAGTTCCATCTTATACGGAAGTGATTTGTAAAACACACATATTTACTTTTTTGAGTAATTAACTCTTTCTCACGACAGCTACAAACAACAAAAATCCGTTTTTTATTCGTCGCAAAATATATAATTACTATTAAAAATTGAATTAATAATGAATAACCACATTTTTATTGCCATTTGTCATCAACAATCTATCACTTATTATAAATCTAATTTTCGTCACAAGTCTCAAAACATTTAACTATTTAAAAATATAGTCAATTCGATGCATAAATTAGTAAGTAACTGTATATTAATCCGTTATAAAAATAGCAATGTACCAACCGTAAATAAAGTAACAAGACCAAAGAAATACATTAATGTGTACGCAGAACCTTCGTGGCTCCGTCTGCAAATTTTAATTGCGCATTCCAACCCACGCGATAAAAGAACCTATCGGGCACATCACTACTCCATTTACAACATCAGGAGCATCCTTGGGGCCAATTCATTGTAACCGAAATGATAAACAAAGACAGATCAAAGTCCACGTATAGTGATGTACCTACTGATGACTCTTAAAATTTTCGATGAAAATTTAATACCAAGATACTCAAATCAAAGTCAAAATATTTTATTCATATAGGTATCACTGATACACTGATGCCTGATACAATCGTTAAATAATGACTTTAGAACCATCTGAAAACAGTTAAAATAAACAATTAAATATTATGTTACATTTTTTTAGTGTAGCATAAATGTATGGTCAAATATTTACTCGTCTTCCTACATTTTCTCCGTAAAGCTTAGGTACTTACTTAGGTAGCTACCACCCTTTTGCTTGTGTAAGTCATTGAACAATTCCAACTTTTTCTCTTCTCTTCTTTATTCTCTCTTCTTTCTCTCCTTTATTCTCTCTTCTTTTCCTTATTTTTCTCTTTCGGCACACATCAATGAAGCCTCCGACGTTGCCGAATTACATAAACCGCAGAGACCACTTACCATTAGGTGGATCATCTTTCAGCTATTTATACTCGTATGTATAGTATAAAATACGTAACTAAAAAAACTTAAATTGAGAAAACTGACATTTGTATTATAATTTTTTTCACCCAATCTCAATCTGTCATGGATTAATATTGTATACTGATCTCAATTTTAGTATGTAGATACGAGTATAGAAATAGAAAAATTTTCGTATCGTTTTCCCTTTCGATGAATAAACCAGTATATATCCTAATGTCTGTGGTAATAACCAGAAGAACACGAGCCTAGTCAAGTACATAAACAGTCCTTGCTAAGTACTCGGTAAAGCCCTTGTTCATACCAGTACACAGCCTTCCTGCCTCACTCCAGTATAAGAGCAGCAGACCATAACAGCTGAATCTATCTTATTTAGTTATATAAATTACATCTTAATGTAAATAATAATTATCAACGAACTTCATTAGACGTTTTAGCGGTTATTATTGTTTGTGAATTATTTATAACTGATTAAGTTAATTGTATTTATTATTTATTAGTCCTGAACCTCATTTCTCCTCAAAACACAACAATTATGCAATGACAAATAACAAATTGTTACCTCATTATTTCGCCGCTAATTATTAAAAGGTAATATAGGTAAATAATATCATATTACTATAAATCAATAATGCATGTTCACTTCATTCTTCAGGGGCTACTGCAATCAATAATTATTTACTCCATCTCAGATTATTTATTTATTTATAACTTTATTATACCTTTAATCAAAATGGTACAAAAGGTGGGCTTAATGCTAGAAGCATTCTCTGCCAGCCGACCTTTGGGAAAACAGATACATCTAAGGCGGAATACATCTAAGGATTGTCTTATATATAACAATAAAACAACGTAAATGTTACGTTAATTATAATAAATGGCATTACGTTATTGAGTACTACGTATATTAAGGATATAACTGAAGTAAGGACTTCTTCAACTTCAACTTTGAATTCAGCATGAACCTATTTGTCAAGTTATCCCTCACTAGAATTATTTAAATAAGTACAATCTTCAACAACTTTGGTAGAAAAGATACCCGAGGGATTTGTTATAATTAAATTTACTGCTGAAAATCTACTTGTTTGTATTTCAAAGATCAAACTTCTATGACATTTTGTTAAGAAGATGGGGTATGCTATCAGAATCAGAGAAAATGTATTAAACAGTGCTTGCATCCATAATAAAACCTAAGTATCTAATAACGGATTAAAATGCCTTTCTTGTTGAGTCCATTTATTTATATTATTGATAAACGATAAACCCTATTTATAATTAATTAATTAATTCTAACTTTTACTATTTAGGGATTGATAAGATATACCCTTTCCCGAACTTTGGAAAAGAGCTCTTGTTACACCGATACCCAAAAATAACAATACCAAAGATATCACTCAATATAGACCAATTTCTAAATTATGTGTTCTTGGCAAGCTTCTAGAAAAAATAGTAACAGACCAATTATCCTATTTTATTCGTAGTTGTATTTCACCTAACCAGCACGGATTCTTTCGTGGCAGATCTGTCGATACCAATTTAGTAACATTTACAGACTATTTAATGTGTGCAATGGATAATAAATTGCAAATCGACGTTATATATTCAGATTTTTCCAAGGCCTTTGACAAAATTAGTCATCTTGCCCTGCTAAATAAACTTTGGAATTCCGGAATTCATGGAGACCTGTTTCGCTGGATAAAATCGTATATTAGTAATAGATCTCAGGCTGTATCTATCAGGGGTTTTATGTCAGATTTTAAAACTGTGCCCTCTGGCGTGCCACAGGGCTCTCACCTAGGACCACTGCTTTTTAATTTATATATTAATGATATTGAAAATTGTATTTCTAGTAACTTACTTCTTTATGCTGACGATGCAAAAATTTTTAGAGTAATTACAAATGAAAGTGACTGTGCTACGCTTCAACAAGATCTCGATTCTTTGGCTAACTATTGTTCTCAAAATCAATTATTCTTGAATCTTGATAAGTGTTCGGTTATAACCTACACACGTAAACATGATATTATCAACTACACCTACACTTTGAACAATAATACCCTTTCCAGAGTAAATTCAATTCGAGATCTGGGCGTTATATTAGATTCTAAATTGTCATTTAAAAATCACTATGATCATATGATTCAGCGATCGAATCGTCAATTAGGGTTCCTACTTAGAGCATGTAAACCTTTCAAAAGCACAGTCACCTATAAAACTTTATATTTTTCGTTGGTGCGATCTATATTGGACTTCGGCTCTGTAGTCTGGAATCCTTATCATGCATGTCATATCAACAGAATTGAGAGGATTCAAAAAACCTTCTTAAGGATTCTAGAATACAGAGTTGGATCACAGAATATATCGTACAGTACCTCATTAAAAAAACATAAGATCTTACCCCTAAATCTACGACGGCAACATCGTGACTATATGTTTTTATATAAAATTCTAAATAATTTCATAGATTCCCCTGACATTTTAGAAAAAATACATTTTAAAGTACCCCTAAAAAGTATTCGCAGACCCAATAATTTATTTGCTGTTCCAATATCTAGCAGAAAATACACCGCAAATTCATTTTTCAATCGTTGTTTGGCTGTTTACAACAGGGAGATCGGTCATATCGATCCTTTTCATAATTCTATTTCTAAATTTAAAAAGAAGATTACGCAATTTTTATTCGAAAAAATTTAATATACCTTCTTATAGTATGTACCTACTTTTAACTTAATCACATTAGATACAACCTAAAATAAATAATAAAATTAAATGTACTAAACTGTCTTATTGTATCAAGAAACAGTATTATATGTATAAGTGTTGGCACTCAATGTCTTTAGTTAAATATAGTTTTTTCTTTTGTAACATATATAACTGTACATGACTGTCTGTGTCCAAAATAAAATAAAATAAATAAAAAAATAAAAATATACAAAAAAAACAAAGACATAAAACGTAATTGAATAATTGTAGAATATTTTGTACTTACGACACCTTACTGCAGCTTCTCGTACTAGTTATCGATAAACAAAACTCACGCGCAACTCTAAATTCCGATACACGGTCGGTAGACGCAGACGGTACCCGGCTTGGACATACATAACATACATACATTTCTGCTAGCGAGCGGACCACTCCGGTGTCGTGGCGCGAAAAAATACAGTGCATTAAATACGAACTGGTAAAAATACACTTGCAAAAAAAATATTTTGAAAAATACAGACGATTAAGAAAATTTATTAATAAAATTGAAGTGTCAAGTTCATTAAGTTTGTGTTCGAAAATGAGTGTTGTGTGAATTTTTTATTATATTCGAATTTTTGAACTCGAATTTTAAGTGACAAAATGGCGAAATCAGCGATTTTAATTCGAAACTGCGTGTAAGTATTCCTATGAAAAATACTTTATTAACTACCTGCGTTACACCGGTTTATGAATTATTAAATTTAGTTTTAACCGTTACGATAATATTTTGTTTAGTTTTTAAATAATTATATAATAATTTAAAAAGAAGCGTTAATAATAACTAATAACTGTAGTAAATACATGGCTGCCAAGGCGTCAGTGATGTCTGTTGTTGTCATTGCCTTCCATGGGCATCGTTAACCACTTACCATGAAATGATCCGTCTACTTATTTACCAATTAAATACATAATAAAAAAACATAATTACAATTTTCTTGAAGTCAAGCCCCCCGGCAAAGAAAATGTTGTGTTCATATAATTCATACACTGAAATTAAAGTAACCTGAGTTGACTGTTTAACATAATTATAATGTTTAATCGACAATATTTCCAAAATAAGGGGTCGTTACTGTAAACTTATTGTTTAGGTAATTCATATTCCGAAGTTGTATCGTAAATACATACATATTATATGTATTCATTAAAAACCTGTTTTCGTGACGCGTTTTGAAAGGTTGTGGAAGGTGCAAATTTATTAACACACCTATGCAATATTTAGAAGTAACATATTTTAAACTTTAAGTAATTTTATTAAGATACTAGCTGTTACCCGCGACTTCGTACGCCGAAAATAAAGATCCCTTCAGTATAAAACATGTTTTTCATAAATTGACAGCAAACTTGTCCATACTATGAAGAGAGGAGACCCGTGCCTTGTAATAGTCCACTATGGGTTGAAGCTAAAACACCTATACTTAGTACATATATCGTATTATGTAAATGAGTAAAATATTAAACAAATCTTTAGTGTTGATAATGAAATGATAACTACGATCTGATATTGTAGCGTGATTGGTAGTCAGCAAGATACTAAACTCTTCACCAAAATTACAGCAAAAGTGACATGTTCTTAGAACCCATTAATTACCCATCGGGAGAAGAATTCATAGCCCGGGCGCAGCGGCTTGTGTCGGTTCTAATAGTAATCTATGAAGTTAAACAATAGCGAGTGCGGTCGGTAGTTGGATAGGTGACCGCTAGTGGCAAAAAATTCTTGAGCTCTCCGAGCTTCGGAGGGCACGTAAGGCTGTCGGTCCCGGTTGTTGTCGTAAGGTAACAGTCGTTATGACATATTGAAGGTCCTCGCCCGGCGTAATGACTTCCGACACTTGGGTTGATTTCTAATCCCTCCATCAATCCACACTGGAGCAAAGTGGTGGAGTATGCTCTAGGCGTCCTCAAGAGTGAGTGTTCAGTAGTGAGCCATTAATGACCCACCCATAGAAAAGGTCCCAAAATAATTGAACTTTCTAGAATTTAGAGGTTTAAGTCAGGGCCTGAGAGTTTTTGAATTTTAAATTTACATTGTAATTTTACAGAATACACAAAAAAATATCTTTCTTTTCTTTTTGGGCAGCAGCAAATCAGTGATTTCTTTAGCGTTGCTAATGTACATTGGCGATAGTGACCACTTACCATGAGGTGACTCATCTGTTCGTTTTACAACTTCTTACTCCAAACATACTCTAAGCTTACAACCTCTAGTTTTAGCCCTTAGGGAATGCATTACCAAACAATCATGTTACAGTTATTTTTGTTTTATGTAAGATTACATACTAACTACCAACTTTCACAGTTTTACCTTAAAAAACCGGGCAAATGCGTGTCAGGCCACGTGCAATATTAGGTTCCAAAGTAGTAAGTTTATTGACTATTACTCATTAACTACGACGTATGTTAACATAACCTTGATAGTTTTCCTTATAAATCCATCGTATAACCTATTTTTGAGAATGTTTTCACTTGTCCAACTCCAACCGTTTAGCCGTTAGGGGGGACACTTGACTTGACTTGGGTACCCAAAATTAGCACTTTCAAGCCAAATATTTCGCAAACGGAACTCTACATCCAAAAATGGTCTCAAAAGAATAATATTTTTGAAAAAACTTTTCAACGATACCCCACACTATAGGGATGAATAAAAAAATAATGCTCACGTTACCTGTAGTGGAGGTACCACGAAAAAAAAAGTTTTTTCAGTAGTTTATTCTACGATTTTGGAGTTTTAATAAATATGTATATCCATGCCAAATTATAGCTTTCTAGCACTAAGGTTCTCGGCGCTTTGCTTTGGACAGACGGACAGACTGACGGACGGACATGACGAAGCTATTAGGGTTTTACTTCAGAACCCTAAAAATGACGGAGTTTCGTATAAACATTCCCTGAATTAACCCTTTAAAGATTGATTTTTCAAATTATGTTAAAGTTAATTTTTGTTTATAACAGTCGAACTGAGAACCTGCTACTTTTTTGAAGTTGGTTAAAAAACCGGCTTATAGCATGTCAGGTCACTGGTAATATAGGGTTTCCAAGTTCTAAGTTTATAGAACTCAATAACTACGTATGCTAATAATAATATAGCCATGATAGTTTTCCTTTTGATGCTATTACCATGAATTTTTTTACGTGTCTAACACTTACGAATATTTTGCAATAAAAACTAAAAACATATTTTTTTAAATGTTATTCTAACAGAAGTTTAAATAAACATGTATATCCTTGCTAAATTACAGCTTTTTAGCACTAAGGGCCTCTGCGCTATGCTACGGACGGACGGATGGACGGACGGACGGACGGGCATGATGAAACTATGAGAATTCTGTTTTGACTTCGGAACCCTAAAAAGGGTCATAAAAATCACTTCATAAAATATAACGAATCTATGAACTACATATAACAAAATTTGACCTTATCCCTCAGGAACAGGTCTGTTTTCCGGGATAAAAAGTATCCTATGTCCTTTCCCGAGCTCAATTCTATATCTGTACTAAATTTCATCGAAATCGGTTTAGTGGCTTGAAAGAGTTATCCCTCAGGAACAGGTCTATTTTCCGGGATAAAAAGTATCCTATGTCCATTCCCGAGCTCAATTCTATATCTGTACCAAATTTCATCAAAATCGGTTTAGTGGCTTGAAAGAGTTATCCCTCAGGAACAGGTCTATTTTCCGGGATAAAAAGTATCCTATGTCCATTCCCGAGCTCAATTCTATATCTGTACCAAATTTCATCAAAATTGGTTTAGTGGCTTAAAAGAGTTATCCCTCAGGAACAGGTCTATTTTCTGGGATAAAAAGTATCCTATGTCCTTTCCCGAGCTCAATTCTATATCTGTACCAAATTTCATCAAAATCGGTTTAGTGGCTTGAAAGAGTTATCCCTCAGGAACAGGTCTATTTTCCGGGATAAAAAGTATCCTATGTCCTTTCCCGAGCTCAATTCTATATCTGTACCAAATTTCATCAAAATCGGTTTAGTGGCTTGAAAGAGTTATCCCTCAGGAACAGGTCTATTTTTCGGGATAAAAAGTATCCTATGTCCTTTCCCGAGCTCAATTCTATATCTGTACCAAATTTCATCAAAATCGGTTTAGTGGCTTGAAAGAGTTATCCCTCAGGAACAGGTCTATTTTCCGGGATAAAAAGTATCCTATGTCCATTCCCGAGCTCAATTCTATACCTGTACCAAATTTCATCAAAATCGGTTTAGTGGCTTGAAAGAGTTATCCCTCAGGAACAGGTCTATTTTCCGGGATAAAAAGTATCCTATGTCCTTTCCCGAGCTCAATTCTATATCTGTACCAAATTTCATCAAAATCGGTTTAGTGGCTTGAAAGAGTTATCCCTCAGGAACAGGTCTATTTTCCGGGATAAAAAGTATCCTATGTCCTTTCCCGAGCTCAATTCTATATTTGTACCAAATTTCATCAAAATCGGTTCAGTGGTTTTGGCATGGAATAGTTATCCCTCAGGAACAGTTCTATTTTCCGGGATAAAAAGTATCCTATGTTCATTCCCGAGCTCAATTCTATATCTGTACCAAATTTCATCAAAATCGGTTCAGTGTTTTAGGCGTTATTGAGTAGCAGACAGAGTTACTTTCGCATTTATAATATTAGTATAGATAATTTACAACCGTCATTATATCTTGAGTTATACACAAGTATAGATGCTAAGAATGAATTTTAAGCTATTTTTTGTTAGAAATACCTCACCAGTCTGCAAATACGAACTCTGAGCCTAGAATAGTAAGCAGGAAAACTGGTTGAAACCGCTTTGTGATTTGTGACTGTGAATCGTAAGTGATCACGCACTTTGAGCATGGTCAGGTAAACATTTGCATGAGTGACCTCGATAAAACGCTTTATGATTTGTATTGTTGCGGTATATTCAGTGATCGCCTGTTAGTATTATTTAAATCTCAACGCTTAATTGGCCTACTTCAGATTACAATCACTATTAATATTCTTCTATTTTCAAATAGGAGACCATCGAGGTTCATATTTTTACCCACTGCCAGAAAGAATTATGTTTTTCACGCGTATCTTGAATGTATGTTTGTATGTTTCTATATATGCATGTAATATTCTTTATTGCATCTTCCAAACCGCTGAACGAATTTATACATATAATTAAGATATCGTTAGATTCGTCTTGATAACCCTTATTAAACCCGTCTTGATAGCCCAAATATGGTGGCTGTGAGATGCCATTGTTTGATGTATCAAAAAATAAAAATATATCGAATAAAATATGGGTATCAAATTAAAGAGCTCACCATAGGGATTTCAAAAAGGTATTTTTTAATGTTTAAGTTTTATTTTTATTTTTATTTATACTAGATAGATGTAAATTGTCATCATTAGGTAAACGACTCTTCATATTAGTAGCGTGTGCCACTATTCATTTGTTATCTTATGTTATTCATATGCCTACTGCATTATTATTATCTGTGCGAAAACTGGATTCATGTTTTGGTTCGGCGACTCCTTTATTATCTTACCGTTATGTTTACTAATTAATTCTAATTCAAACCCTGCTTAAGTCATAATCACGCGGTCAGACGATTCGATAATCATTGAATCGCGATCAGGTTTTCAGCGTAGATTGCACGGTTCTCACGCTATTTTTATCGTACCTACCTTAGCACTATACTATCAACGTAAAGAAAAATATATCAATCTGCTTTTTGCTAATGATAGTTAGTAGTAGCTAATGAAAGTTTGAAGCTCCTAGCAACACGAAATCTTTATGTTTTATGGCCACCTGCACCGCCATGTGAGAATGATAACAATCAACAAAATTTTTCTCATATTTATGTCGATCTTCGGCTCCAAATATCTCGGTAACGTTACTCTTTAGTCTTAAAATGTACTATATATTGTTGTCACTATGTCATCTCTTTGTAGACATTTTTGTTTAGTTGTGTCCCAGCGGTCCCTTGTCTACCCATTTACAAGTTTCATCGTCCGCAACGTCTCAAGAAATGGCGGAGGAGCAGCTAGTAAGGACTATTCCACTACGATTCTATGTCCATTTCAGATTGTATTCATGTTAGCTATTGACTTTACATTTTGAATCTTTGATTTCAGCAAAATTTTGCTCAGACTTTTCATATTTTTTGGCACTAAAATGATATTGGCACTAAAGCCGTATTGGGGCGGCTTAGAATACTAACCCCAACCCCACGCCGGAAGGGTGTCGTAAAAGACGACTAAATCCGGCCCGCTGGTGGTAGGGCCTTCGGAGGGATTATATTGGTAGTATTGATTTTAATTGTTAATTAATACCATTATTATTATTGGGCTGGCCACATAGTGCGAAGGACCGATAACCGTTGGGGAAGAAAGGTCCTTGAATGGCGCCCGCGTCTCGGAAAGCGGAGTACAGGACGCCCCCCGACAAGATGGACCGACGACCTGAAGAAGACAGCGGGCATCCGCTGGATTCAGAAGGCTCAGGACCGGTCAGAGTGGCGCAAGTTAGGGGAGGCCTATGTCCAGCAGTGGACCTCCAAGGGCTGATGGATGGATGGATGAATACCATTATTACTATTATTATTTCTCCAGGGGTTCGCCTGGATAGCTACTACCCTCGAGCATGAGTCAGCCGCCAAACGACTCGTCGTGTTCCGGCTGGGGGCTTGAGAGCCAGTTCATTCTTTCTTTTTCTTCTTTCTTTCTTGGCCGGCAACGCATCAGTAATGCCTTTGGTGTTGCTGATGTCCATGGGCGACGATAGCCACTTACCATCAGGTGGATCGTCAGCTCGTTTGCCGGCTATTTCCATAAAAAAATTTACATAAAGTATATTATAAAATCGTTTTAATATGAATTCAGTTCGTTACATAAGAAAATAATGTGAAATCGCCAGACCATAAACCGCATATTGGTAGGATTGGTATTAGTATTACTTATAACATTATTGTTATAAATTATTTATCAGCGTTAAGCAACGGTGTGGGCTGTGGGCACGCTCGGTAAATAATACTGACATTTGATAAAATACTTCCTGGATTTGAAGCTGTAAATAAACGTAGGTACTATACGTAACGTCATATAAGGTATCAGAGAGTGAATAATTTTATTGCAGTGTCGCAAAATGAAATAGGACAACTTCTACTACTGAGTACTGCAGTTGGATATTTAACCAATTACAAGATCTACTCAAAGGCCTTTCGCGATTCTCTAGAAAAGGCCATTGACGCCTACAATACTAGTTTCCATCTTAGCTTTCGGGAGTGGCTTTATAGTTTAATGGAATAGGATTTTCGATGTTTAAATAGGACCAATATTCTATTCAAATCCGGCTGCATTTTTATTCAAACAGGACTGTACCACTGTTCAATTGACAGCGTAGTTTTATTACTATTATGTATATTATGGCTTCTGTGGTTTTGTTCAATTTGGTCTATGACTTATACGCATTATTCAAAATGGAAGCAGTGTACAAACTATTGTCGATTGCGTAGTTTTCTTTGATTTTGATCAAAAATCTTCCTGTGCCTTTCTCGGCTCTCTTCTATCCACGTGAAGATGTAAGAGCCGATTCGGGCAACATGGGTTGTGATGATGATGATTATTGGAGTTTTGTCAGTGTCATGTAGAAGGAAATATCGTGTTAGGCCATTTAACGTCGTCGGATAAATTCGTTTTGCTCATTTTGATCCGCGCAGCCTTGAACTTGCTTGAAACTGTATCAGGATCGCAGTCTCGCGTCCAATAGCCTAGGGCTGTCGAGTTTTTTTTATTTTTATTAAGTAATCCGACGGTGTTTACAAAATCACTTATTGCTGACGAAACAATTACTCACCTAAATGTTATGGCCAAACACGGATTACACAAAAAATATTAGTTAAGAATTTATGAACAGTTATGCTTAAAACCGTGCTTAAAAGTAATTTGTATCCATTTAGGTTTCGTAGTCTTCAAAATAATTTTTTATAAAGCGAGTAAGTTATCTATAAAAATATTACTTTTATAATAATAATAATGTTTATTGACCATAAATGAGAGTACATTTAAAACGAAGAGCCCTGACTCCCAGAAAAGCGTGAGCTGTGGACTGGAAGACAGTTCCTTCCCAATTCTTTTGTTACATTTTTATTATAGTCTTAATGTAAATAAAGGTCAGAAAGAAAAACACTTCTATTAAATATTAAATACTTAAACAGTAGTATCTATTTATAAAATATAATAGTTTTGTTTTTATCAATATCCATTATTTTCCTCATAATGTTTTATTAATAGGATTAAGAAGAATTTAAAAAGCTATGCATATCATTTAACATTTTTAATTGGCAGTTTTTGCTTGCACTTACAGCCCTATTACTCCACATTCTGAGACGCAGTATTCTTTTAAAAGCTAACAGTCACACTTGTACAATAAGTAATATTAAATAGCACCTTGCGGTATTGTTTTAAAGTCTATTTTCTTTTCCTCAGTTATGTTGATTGAATTTTCCCAACCGGTTTCTGGAATACAAAAACTGGTTTACGTTTATTGCTTTATACGTACTTATACGTACCCACGTCCATGTTTGTACGAAATGTTAATAATTTGAAGTCTGCATGCGCCTATTAATAGTTACGTGAATGGTCCGCAATTAACCTTTATATTATAACTTTTTATTTTTAGATTTACATTTATGAATACATTAGAGTAATATAAATGACTATGTTAATCTACTTTCAAGTCTGAGTTTCTCGCTACTAAAATATGTAACTTTTCCTTTTATAAATTAAAATTATGGCATCTATACAAATTGTCCAATAAATCTCACAAACTTTTCACAAACACTTCTAAACTTTTAAACTTTTTTATCATCACTGCATTGCCACGATCGCAAGATCTTTACACGCTACGATCGATATAACAACGATCGATAGATCGTGAGATTCGCGACTTTACAATTTTCGAGATTTAACTAACTGTGTTACAACAAAAGTAAGTAAATTACTGTGAGTGCCACGAAACACATACCTAGTAGATATCTACACTCAGGTTTCTTTGTGTTATTTTATTTTATGCTTTGAACTGGCGATAGACTCGCTTCTTAAAGGACCCCGTCATCCGATGCAGGGATTTCGTACCACAGTCTAATTAAAGGTGCTTTGTAGGAAATTACGTGAGAAAGTCTATGCGAAGTTCTGTGGTGACGTGTTGTGATAATTTGTAACAAAATTCAACCCTAAGGGTAAGCACGCATTGCGAATTTTACCGCCGCGATTTTTTTTCTGACGATTTATAAATCGCGTACTGAATCATAATCAACACGAATTTTTTTTCGCAAGTGCGTGCAGCTCCATACAATTTCCATATCTCACAGAATTTTGCGGAAAAAATCGCGCGGTAAAAAATCGTAATGCGTGTTAAGCCTAACTTGCTTCACGGCCTATGTGTGTGGTGAGATTGTGTTGTGAGAGTTTGTTTGTAAAGACCCTTCACTCCCCAGGCTGACGCGTCCATCGCGTCGTCAGCTCGGTACGACGTCAGCACGACGCACGTCGACGTCGCCGCAACGCCACAACGTCGCTGCACCCGCGGTGGACGCAGCAGCCAAACGGTTCACCGACATCCCGGGGCCGATCGCTTTGCCGATGCTGAGACACTCCGCTCATGTGTTGCCTCGGATTGGTAAGATATATTTTTATAAGAGACTAGGAAATCGCCCTCGCTTCGCTTCAGGAAAAATAGTAAAAAAAAATATAGCCTATGTCACCCGGGGATAGTGTAGCTTCCCAACAGTGAAAGAATTTTTCAAATCGGTTCAGTAGTTTCGGAGCCTATTCAATGCAAACAATCAAATCTTTCCTCTTTATAATATTAGTATAGACTAGTAATCGCCTTTGCTTGCTTTGGAAAACCTATGCGTAAATTTCGATGCATACGTAACGAGTTTTATTCCGGTCGGGACGGGACGTGAAATTTTGGAAAGATCGTTTCATAGAAAATGTAAACGATAGCGCATACGCCACGGAGGACGGAACGAGGCACGCACGACGCACGTATCCCGTCCACGTCCCGTCCCCATCCCATCCACGTTACGTAGGTATGCAGCGACCTTTAGTTAGTAGCTAGGTAACATCCATACCAGCACTAAATTGTTTGCCCCAAAACTATAATAATAAGGTTATAGACTACGAAGGCGACGAAACTTTTCAAACCTTCTAATTATGCATTGCATTGGTTAGTAAATACCACCAATAGTTTTTCTCTAATCTCCCATCCATCCATTCATCGAACAGTTTTATTATACGTAGAGATTATGACCATAACTAATGAATTAAAAACTCATACGAGCTGTCCTACTATTATGCAGACCAGTGCAATTTATGTTAGTAATGGGTTGAGTGGGTTCCTTTAAATTATCACCAAATTACTATTACTATTGGCCGGCCAAAATATTAGCACTCAGCTCCTGAATAAATTTTATACACAAAGAATTTTACCATATTATTATGCAGAATTTTATTATATAATCCTGAAAACAAGTCAACGAATCGGATTGGCTATAAGAACATTGCCGCTGAGCACTGTTCCCATTCCGGCGGCAATAAACTCTTGTATGACTTGTATCCGCCACTCCTAGCTAGATAGCCTGTAAATCTAGTATTATTGTCGGCGGACTTTGTAGCGAAACTACAAGGTATCATTCCTAGTTTTATGTGATGTACTAGCAATCTCGCCTCTTTGTCGTACATCAAAACCATGTAATGGTTACCTATTTATTACAAAGGAATTGTGTTGTTGTCCACGTCATTTCACACCTTACTCGATCATTTCGCCATTCTTTTTTCTTTCCTTCTAATATCTCTATGCTTCAACATGATTTTTCTTCAAAAGACGTTTTATGTCTCGAGATCATCACCATTCACCAGCGTTCCAAAAACTCTTCTGATGATGGAGTTATTGATGATTATACTGCCCCCATATGGTGAAAGGCCGTAACTACGAAAAAGCAGTTTTGAGATAATTGCACTTTTGTCTGAAGCAAAGTTTTAAGCACTATCTACAGGCTTTTTTATGATTTTAATCTTTGGTAATTCGTATAATAATTCCTTTTTTCTATTACATTTGGTTTTAATTATAAACTGAAACACAGTTTTTTTTTAAATTCAATTTTCCCTTTCATTTTAGAAAAAAATATAAGGAAAATTATACAACCCTAAACAGAAAAGCCTCAACTAGATAGTTACGTCTTTTCTTATTATGATTTCAGTTAACGTCTTTTCTCGCTAGAATCGAAGATTTTATACTGTTATTCCTTTTAAATAGAAAAGCCTTAATTAAAACATTACGCCTTTTATCATTAGTATCTTCATAAGATTTGGTGACATAAAACTTATTTATTATTATCAGTCTTTGACAAAATGTCTTTTTTTATATCCTGAAGGACTGACGAAAAAGCAGACAGGCCACCTGATGGTAAGTGGTCATTGGTTGATTAGATGTAAAACTACTCGTTTACTCAATAGGTACTTGTAATGAATTTAAATGATATGTTACAATTTCTTATAATAATTATGTGCCACTGGTGCACTAGGCCGTGATTCATGAGTGCACGCATTAAGGGTGGCGTCGGTAGCCCGTCTGTTGCTGGTCAGTGGTCGTGCCGCGACCAGCATGCCACGCGCGGCCTCGGCACGCCCCCCTTCCCCCTCATACGCTGCGCGACCAGTCATCGTTGCCAATGGATATGAGCAATACCAGAGGAATCACCAATGCATCGCCGGCCTTGAAGGAGAACTCTTTTTACATCTTTTTTGAACAACCCCATGTCATAGTGCTCCGGGAATATCTCAGAAGGAAGCTCATTCGATAGCTTGCAAGTACGTGGCAATGATCGTGAGAATCGGACTGTAGAGTTTCTCCACGAATACAATTTGTGTGGATGAAACTTCAATCTTCGTCGAGTGGTGCAGTGATGGAAAGGTGAAATAGCCATCAAGTCAAACAATTCCTCGGAGCATTCACCGTTGTGAAGTAAACACACAGAGAGAACCGATATCTCTTCTGAAGCTCAGGTGTTCTAACTTGTGGCTGTGAGTGACTCGTGGGTCGTTGACAACTCGGACCTCGCGTTTCTGTATGGTGTTAAATGGATTAGGTAAGCTGGTAATGCGGCGCCCCTGCCCAGAGGTGGGAGCAGTACTCCATGTGAGGCCTGACTTGAGCTTTATATAGCATAAGTAGGTGCCTCGCAGTGAAGTACTGCTTAGCCCGGTTCAGGACATCAAGCTTCTTAGAGGCCAGCTTAGCCTTGGCCTCTAAATGAGGCTGATACTGCACATCTCTCGAGAAGTCAACTCCCAGAACCCAACATTTTCAATTACGGTAAGCGCGGTACCCTGGAATTGAAGCGCTATGACAAATGGGGTTTTCTAAGCGGTAAACGCGCAAACTTGTATCTTCGTGGGGTTAAACTCGACCAAATTAACCTACCCTATTCCGACCCTATTTCGAGACTTGCTCCAGAAAGTTCTCGACTTCAGACACAAGTTTTATTCTGCTATCTACCATTTGCAACTGAGAGGCATTAGCCGGGGCTGTGTAGTAGGCGCCCCCTGTACTATCATCTGAATAGCAATAGATGCCACTCGTATGCTGCAGCATGTCATTGATATGTAGATTGAATAGAGTAGTAGATAACACAGACCCTTGGGGAACACCAGCATTTATAGGCTTCATATCTGAGCAACAACCGTCGACTATGACCTTACTATGTCGCTCAGATAGAAAACTGCCTACCCAATTGCATAACCTCTCAGGGAGACCGCAAGATGGTAACTTCATGAGAAGGCCCTTGTGCCAGACCCGATCTAAGGCCTTAGCGACATCTAGGCTTACTGCCACAGCTTCCCCGTTGTGGTCAAGAGCCTGAGTCCACCGGTGCATAAGATAAATTAGAAGATCACCAGCCGAGCGACCGTGGCGAAAACCGTATTGTCGATAATTGATCAGCCAGATACCTTCCAGATACCTTAGGAGCTGCGTGTTAATCACGCGCTCTATTTCCTTCGCAAGCAGGGAAATTATCGCTATATGCTTGTAGTTAGCCGGGTCACTGAGATCGCCCTTTTTGGAGATGGGATGAGCGAGGGCAACCTTTCACGAAGACGGTATGCGAAACGCGGGTACGGGAAGCGCGTTAAGACGGGAGACAACTCGGGTACCGTCGGGTCCGCTCGACTTATTGGTATCGTGGGATTCTAGAGCCCACTTATCTGTATGTCTTCTTTAATAAATATATAATAGTACCGATTAAACAAGAAAAAACAAAAAAAGCTATATTTAAGCTGCTGCTAGCTGTAAGAGTAGAAAAATAATTCAATAATAAACAAAAATAAAACCTCACTATTCTTACAAATTTAAATATCACAAGTGAAAAAAATTAACATTCTCGTTTTCATTAACTTAAAATATGTAAGTTATTTGAAAATTAACAGTAAAGTTCGGCGAGAATACAATAGATAAAAGCCCTAACGTCTATTAGGGTTTTTGATTGTAGGATATCGAATCATTGTTGGTGAATTATGCTAATTTGAAAAGGCCTAAAAATGAAATTACGGCTTTTCAAACATGAGAATTGCTTTTACTAATAAGAAAGGGCTTAAAAAACGAATTTATGGCTATTCATCCTAGGTAACAACGTCTCTGGGACTAAGTTACGCCTTTTTATCTACTTGTAACTCGGGCTACGATTGAGTTAGAGCTATAACACCTACACAGAAAGGTGGGAAATTTCTTGGTGATTCCGAATCTACATTTAACTCATTTTTGTCAAAAATTGAGTTACGGCCTTTCACCGTATGACGGCAGTATAGAACGATAAACACTTACCAACTTGATCATTGCAATTGCAATCTGTGCGAAACAGACATGTAATTTCCTACCACGCACATGTAAATTGTGGAACCAACTTCCTGTAGTGTATCGGTGTTCCCACTAAACTTGGACATGGAGTCCTTCGAGAAGCGGGTCTATTGTTTTCTTCGAGGCCGGCAACGCAATTGTGATGCCCCCAGTAGTGCTAGTATGGCTATGGATGACGGTGATCACTTACCATAATCAAGACAGGAAAAAAAACACATACGACAAAGACACCGATATAAAATTTTGTGCAGCACAGATAAGGTCGTAAAACTCGTAAACTATGTTTTTACAGCTAACCGCGGTCTGCAAAGTAGACCAAACAAAACACCGACACAAGATCAATATTTGTCAGAATCTACTATAAATTATATTATAACAACTTAAGATACTTAATATCATTTAAAAAATCAAAATTTTATTTAACTACATGGAATAAAAACAATCCCAGTAGTTTGGAACTTCTAAATTAGAAGACAAGAAGACTTTGTGACAACAATAAACACGATCGATTTTAGGAGAGTGATAGCTAACGACTTAATACCCAAACTTCATTGCAAAACAGGAGTAAATAATAACTAAATAGTTGAGTAAAAAAGAAAATGTGTGCAATTCACACGTGGTAGAAGTGAAACTTTCCAAAATTTTGGTTTCAAGATAATTAGGTATTGTGTATCTACGTCCTGACCATTGAGCTACGGAGAAGTTAAATTGAAAGACGAAATTAGCGGTTATATTATCTTACCTGTCGTTGCATCCGGTTTCAAATCACTAACGATTCTAAAGAAGTTTCACTTCAAAAATTGAACCTAGGTCTGAGAGGGCTCAGATAGCGTTTATCGCCTAAACCGGTTGGTCAGAAATAGATATGGGGAGCGACTTAGCAACTTTCACTTGGTATCTACCTACATTTATCTGAATCAACACGTCTGTCTGATAGAATTGTGCCAGTGACTTTATTATATATGTTGATATTGGTTGAGGCACTGACTTAAAACATTTCAGTAGGTAGCGTATAATTATAATAGAACTTTAAGTATCAAATAAGTGGGAAGTTCAGATTTTCATTAAATTATTTTTCACTTTCTAAGTTTTTTTTCATTGCGAAGGCGGGTAAATTTTTTATCAAAAGTTTTTTTATTGTGTTTTTAAATCATTCACCACACCACACAACGTACATGCATCTTACATGCCAAATACATGCTAAGTAGATAACATAACGCAAGATATAAAAACAATAAAAGCGTGTTAAAAACATTGTTATCCGTAAAACGCGAAGAGATAAATCTATCACCCATGCAATAAACTACATCATTTGGTAATACTTCGAGCGGTAGCTTTAAACGTAAATAAAATGCAATTGTACTGCAAATCCGATCTGTCGATATCAATAATCCTATAGATTAAGATAGATTTTGACATCCTTGATACAAAAATTCTTTATGATTGAACACGAGCTGTCACGCCCATAATCATCTTCATTGCACGTGCGAAATATTAGCACTCGGATATCTATAGGGTATCCCGCATTATAATAGTATCGTACCTTATCTTTGTCAATTGTACTTTATAATATTAAAAAATATATATAAAAAAAATAAACAACATTTTCCACACGTATTCCACACAAAGAAAAATATAGAGCAGTATTTTTTTCTAAGCGAGACCATTGTTTCCAGGTTGCTTCCACCATGCCGTAGGCCTGGGCCTTCTGGAAGGCCTCCGAGACAAGTATGGAGACCTGGTGCGGCTCGCCAAGGCCTCTCGAAAACGTCCTGTGTTGTATGTTTTTGACCCCGATATGATGCGAGAGGTAAGACTAGCTGACGATTTATATTATAGCACTTAAGTTAATTTGATTATATCTTGTGATAGATTATAATACATTATGATGTATTTCGATGTAAAGAGGATCGATGATTTGATAATCTAAATATTAGAACAGATTGTTAATTGATGCACCCTTATAATTCTATTTTATTTCTGAAAAGAAAAGAATGAACAATTTATAATGTAGTCTTGCCATAAAAAACCCCTTTCAAAAAATATATATATTCCATATCCATGGTAAAACTCAGTATTTCGATCTATCACTTCCTATATAACTGTTATTTTTTTTATATATTGTACCCAAACAAATTCAATTTCTAACTTTACTCTTCTTAGCTCGTCGTACCTATACGAAAAGAATCTAAATCGGCCTTATTACTCTTGGAGACTACTTGCTGATTTCAGTTATTTACCTTTTATTAACTGTGGGTATAATATTTTATCCGGAAATAATGTAATATTTTTGCATACAAGTAACATATGAAAATTACAAACTTATCTAAACTTAGTTTTGATATAATTATGCAGCTTCAGCAAGCATTATACCATTTTATTTACGATATATTTTACACAAGCGTAATCTTTAATGTTTCATCTACCCCTTTTGTTCTATAATCTGAGGATCTACCATGTCATGTAAGTTAATTAAAAATTGATCTTCTGATAAATACAATTTAATTAAACATAACAGCGTTGCTCGCGTGGACGTCATCTATCTCTCTTATTTGCAGCAAACGGAAAGAGATAGACATGATGAATATCGCACTTTTTTGGTTCTGGCCATTTGTCCTTGCCAAAATACGGCCAAAGCTAAATTATCACACTTAATCATTTTAAATATGCAAATTACTTTCAATGTCAGAAATTCGTAACTTTAACAAGAACATTGTGACAGTGATTTCTAAGTTTACAGTAGTAGGCAGTCAGATTTGCTGGGATCTGAAATATTAGACTACCCCCTTCAGTCAGAGAGGGTACAAAAGAATGGATTAATAATGTTTGACATTCTAAGATCACTCTGAAATCTTTAAAATAAACCAAATCTAACGTCATTTTACTAAAATTACAGCAAAACGTTTTGAAAATGCTCAGCAAATACGCTTCATAAGAAGTAGACGAACTTCAAGAAACAAATGAAATTTAATACGAAAAAAAATATACAAAAAGTTTCACTTTTTACATGGATATGTTACTGTAAGAACCCGAACTACGGCAAATCTTAACATTTACCAATAGTACTAAGATTTACCAACTTTTAATGGTAAAAGTGCGAAATGGTCTGTGCATAGACTTAAGTGGTCTGTGATTATTGTTCATTTCGAACTTTTACCATGCACTCGGTAAATATTATATTAATTTACCTCTCGGTAAATCTCGGTAAATCGCAGGTTCTACTCATTAAGATTTACCATAGTTCGGGGTTTTACAGTAACAGATACACTAATATGCGCATCCATTCCAAGTTTGTTTACCACTTCGAATTTCACCGCTAGCACTAACTTGATTATATCTTGATTAAATGAACCACAAAGTATCAAAGTTGTTTCCGGTAATAGTCTAGTATGGAGGGCACTTGATATTCCGGTAGCGTCTTGTGGCCGTATTCCGCGTAGCTAACTTACAGTAAGTAAGTAACTATTTTATATGAAGTAGTGGTGATGATACAGTTCCCTTAGGCTTAGGAGCTGGGTTTAAAGCAATTTAATAGCTAGAGCTGCTGTTTCCTTTGAAGTGGCTTATATTTATTAAAGTTGAATTATTTTTAACTTTATTAGTACGTCGCTTTATCGGTTCACAATTTTACATCAGTGTATTTTAAGTTAGTATAGCAATATAACTTTTTTGTTCACAAATGTATAATTTAATATTCTGTGTAAGTATACCTATATTTATTACGAACGAATCGTGTCCTGCGAATATGTGCTAGGTAACTATGATCGTATAATCTGATTGTGTCTTGTGAATATGTGCTAAATTAGACTTATTATATTCGACTGTCAGATTTAAATTAGAAAGTCACACTCAAGTCACACTTGCCAAAATCACGTTATTGTAGGTCAACATTCAGTTCTAGCGGCGTGTAACCGTTGACAATGACACATCACCACACATCACATAGGTTGACATAGGTAGGAAAATAACTTGACTTGTCATAATTAATACATAAATTCAACATTTATTTATTATTTATTTTAAGGCGTCACAATAGAAGTTATTATCACCAAAATAGACGCGGTCGTAGGAGGTTAAAAATAAGGTTAAATGTCTACGTAATTAAATATAACCTCCCAGAAAGTTGCGATAAAAAATTGGCGTTGGTTTATCGCTATTATATAGAAACATTTTTATATTTTTTGTGTACAAAATAAAATAAAATTGAAGACATCGTATCGTACCCATTATCAGCATTTACGCAATTATTACCTTAATTGGCTTACACATTCGACATGTACAATTAAATAATATTACACAAATAAATGAAGACATTGTATTATTTATCTGTTTAATTCAATATCATGTAGGTATAATAATAAAAAGTGAGTAATTTATTAAGCTAGATACCCTAGTAAACTAGTAAACATACGAGTAACGTAGACAGGTTTAAATGAGTACAGTCAGAAGCACAAGCAGATAATTTTAATTAAAATTAATTTCTGTCAATATCGCAAACAGGTTATCTTATTTTAGCATTTCAGTTCTCTGACAGTTAACCTTCGGGAAGTTAGAAAAGCATCGAATAAAATATTATACATTATTATAATTCTTGATAAAAAGTAACTGACTTCAAAGTTAGGGATAATTCCAAAACTACTCGTTAGCTCTCACTCAAATTTAAATGGGACTACATGACAAGCGTCAAGCACCAGCTTTCGATTAAAAAAATCATGAAAATCGGTTCACCCAGTCGAAAGTTCTGAGGTAACAAACATAAAAAATACAGTCGAATTGACAACCTCCTTCTTTTTTTGAAGTCGGTCAAAAAAGCAATAAACAATTGAACAATGCACATTTGATGTTGGCCATCTGGATAAATGCATAGTGCATACACGTAATTACTATACTTACAATTAGTTTACAACGCAATAATAATGAGTCACGCATATTTTATAAGGTATGCTCTTTGTAAACAACTCCAAGAATTTCTAAATAAACAGTCATTATTATGAAATAAAAAAAAATTACAAAAATCACATACGGGTTTTGGCAAGCGCACCGACGATTTATTTATATGGAATTCAATATGATCTTGGTTGGCCACTGCTACCCATTGGCTTCAACCCATTAATGGCCCACTACTGGGCACGGGTCTCTCCTCTTGAGGAGGCCTAGAGCATACTCCACCACGCTGCTCCAGTGCGGATTGGCGGAGGGATTGGCGGATTGGCTGCTACCCATACTGCTTGTAATCTATACTAATATTATAAAGAGGTATAGTTTGTGAGGTTGTAGGGGGTAATCTCTGGATCTACTAAACCGATTTTAGAAATTCTTTTACCTATAGAAAGCTACATTATTAGTGAGTGTCATAGGCTATCGGATTTTTGGAAATTCATCCCCTAAGGAGTAAAAATAGGGGTTTTAGAGTCATAAATATGATTTTAATGTAAGTTTATAGTTATGAACAAAAGTTAACTTTAACACCTTTTTTTGGAAAATCATTCCATAAAGGGTTAATTTAGGGGATTGAACTTAGTATGCAACTTCGTCATTTTTGAAGTCAGATATGTTAAAATTAATATGTACCTAAGCTTATAGTTATAAACTAAAATTATCTTAAAAGGAGAGAGAGAGGGAGAGGTTATTGGGGATTGTTAGGCGATACGAAGTTCGCCGGGTCAGCTAGTAAATAACTGAATCTCTTTTCAAGTGCACTTTATAAAATAAACAATATACTCGTACCTACAAGCCTTGTGTCTAAGTCTAAGCTAAGAGGTATTGCCAATATTTTTATAGTAAGTAGGTATTTTGGACAAACCTTGTGCCGGGTTTAAGTCCAATTAGGCCATTTTATGTGTTCTACAATAATGATGATCATTCTATGCTGACTTCTTTTGTGTGTGTCCCGCAGGAAATCTTTGTTGGATGTTTATTTAATTTAATTTACTTTATTTAAGTTCATTGAAGTAAATTATAATTCTTGGGACCTATCACAAAATATCTTATTTTGTCCTCAACTCAACAAAATCTTTGCACTTTGTAAAATTTCCTTTCAATTACAAAAATAAAACTTACTACAAGATATAGATTTTCTCAAGCTTCATTTTTTAGAAGAGAATAAACTTCCTCCTTTCACAATAAATTCAAAAAGATAATATGACTTTCTACGTTAAAGATTGAGCGTTGTCTGCACTTTCTAGTTTTGTCTCTGACGATTCGTATGGCGCATGCAGTCCTGGATTTGTCAATAGGCCATATAGGCCGCGGCCTATGGGCGGCAGAGTCCTAGGGGCGGCAGATTTCAGAAAATGATATATTATAGATGATTTTGCTATTAAAAACTGTCACAAAAAATTGCAATTCTTGTTTTTTTACGCACTTTCTTAGTGACTATTCAGTGCCTTCCTTACTATGAATGGAAAATTATTATTTTAGAAAGGTACATGGGGCGGCGGAAATAAATTGGCCTAAGCTCATAAAAAATATAAATCCGGCACTGGGCGCATGAGATGCAAATTACTCTCAATAAAGAGTCCATTAGCTAAAAGGAAAACATGCACTCTTTCAATTGAACCAATTGGTTCCAATCAGTACGACAGGTCTGCGTTTCTCAACTCTGCTGTATGAGACATGGTACTCGATTACATTTTCATAACCGGTTTAATTCTCGTAGTATTGAATTATGTTACTAAAGTTATTGTTAAAAATACGCTTAAAAATTGTTACTTATTTAGCTATGAACCTGATGGAATTTGGTATCAAGAATATTTTAATAGATTCCAAACTTTTCCGAAATTTGTTTTTTAGCGCTTTTTATGGAAATAGCCGGCAAATCTGACGATCCTCCTGATGGTAAGTGGCTATCGGCGTCTATGAACATCAATAACACCAAAAGCATCACTGTTGCGCTGCTGGCCAGGAAAGAGAGAACAAAAAGAAAGAAAGAAAGAACAGACTCTCAAGCCCCCAGCTGGAACACGAGTCGTTTGGCGGCTGATTCATGCTCGAGGGTGGTAACTCTCCAGGCGAACCATGGAGACTGGATTTACTCGTTTTGGCTCTATGTTACCTATCAGACAATGATAGGAAATCATTTCATGTATGTAAGTATCCTGCTAATAGACAACATTTAAAAATTATTTTAATTAATAAACTATATCGGTTTTACGCTACGTCGTCGGCTACGTGCTTAAATTATAGCTAAGATTTTAGCTACTGACATTTGAACATTTTTATGATTAACTTAATAATTTGTATTTAATTAAGAAAAATTAAAATTATTTTTTGGTTACAAAAACCAGAAGCTTGAAATTGGCACAATGATCTCGCAATGGAATTATATTCTTTCGCCATGTCTTCTCTATAACAGAATGATTTCATTTCCAAAATGGCAGTACCTACATAAAAGATGTGGATAGGTATATCAGTAATAACTAATCGAATAAAAAAAACTAAGTGTCAGCACCGACGCACGACTGGACTCCTTACGAACTATTATATGTATGTATAAAATATCATACATATATTTAAATGAGGGTAAATGAACGCATTTGTTATATTACTGAAAGCATGCTCGAATACATTTATTTATATTATAATAATTATTTAATTTAACAAAACGTTATCGTCAAATCAGTAACAACGCCATCTAGATTCTTAGTTGGTAGTTTTCGCATGAACATAACACATAACGTAACGTAACGGAAAATTATATGAAACTCGATTCTTAAGAAGTAAACTCCAATAATTTTGAATTTTAAAGTAATAATAATAATAATAATAATAATAATAATAATTTATTTATTTGCATAAAAAGTACAAAATTTTTTACAGGACACGTAGTTCCCACACTAGGATACCCTGTGTTGTGGGTAACTACACTCTTCCGAAATGTTACATATAAAATTACTTATAGGTAGTTTAAGCTATATTTAAGTGATACACCTGTGATCATCATATTATAAGTTGATACATTAAGGCAGGTTAGTTACACAGAAATCGGTAGTAAGGTAGGATGTGATTGTGATGTATCTATTATGTGGTACTTATAACATATATATGTATATTCAATCTATATATTATGTATGAACTTAAGTATTTGTATATTGTAGATATATATAATGCATGTATGTAAAGTGGCGACATAGATTGAGAAGCACTTGCATAGATTATTTATACCTGAGCTTATATGACATCACCACTACCATAGTATAAGAATCTATACTGTACCACTACCCATACTGTGCCACTACCCATATGCCAGGCTCAGAATGGTATCAATCCATCCCGGATTAAGGCCCACACCACAATACAATGTACCTACAGTGTAATAACTTTTTATTTCATCATCGCCTGATGTAGGTACACTTGTTATGTATCTATGTAAAATGAGTAACTAAAAAAATATTGCACTAAAATTTTTTATTAAAAAAAAAAAACAAAAAACCTGACTGCGTAAAAGTATTAAAAAGAAAAAAAGCCCAGTACTTTAGAATGTTGTTCAAAGTAATACTGAACAACTACACGGGTTTTTTGTTTTTTTATTTTACACTTTTTAGTTAGGATTCATTGACTTCCTTACTAGCTAGACATAAAAATTAGACAACAAAATGCCGCACTGCCGGACTGTCAAATATGGCAAAATAGTTGCCGTAACGCAGCGAATGTGTTAAATTATTGTAGGACCTGAGTGCCTGTGGTTAGTGCCAGCCTGGCACTGCCAGGTTAGTGCGCTTTACTTTAGCACTCTGTATTGACTGATTTAGCTGTCAACACGTGATTTGAAAGTCGGTTGCCGCAAAGAGGTAATAACTTGTAAAAATATTGATAAGTATTATTATCACGAAAGTTTCATAAGTTTGTGCATCTACAAATTCTAAATGTATGCATTGTGATAACAGAACTCAAACACATTGTTAGACATTGGTCTAACATCGTTCTTAGTAAGTATGTAAGTATGCGGAGCCTGTGCGTAGCATCACCAGATTTACCTACTTACATACAAATTTTAACGTTATTAGGATTTAAGATTATATTCTTACACAACGAAACAAAAACATAAACGGGTCATTGTAATTCGGTTAAAGAGCGTCCATTTATCGCTTATTACAGCTAAAGGTCATTTTCAGCTTTATCTAAATTATGGTTTTGAGTGTCATTAGCAATACACAATGATATACATTTATTTCCGGCAGTGATACTCTATTTAATGTTCCGAGAATCTGTCGCTTACATGCTTACGCCATCACTCATTGAAATTAATCACTAATTGAATTATGTATTGAATGTATCAGCTTTTGAAGTCCACCTACGCATTCTAGAGAATTAATTGCTGACTAAGGCTTGCAATAAAACTCTCTAGAGAGATATTTCGCTGTTGTTACAATGTCCACCGTGACATTTTTATCGCGTTCACTATCCTGTGGTCATAGATCAATAAATAAGGTAGATAACCTGTTTTTTAATTACATCTATTTAGATAACTCAACGCCTTGTATTTGACTGAGGAAGAAAAATACCGTGCTGGATGACGTAATTCCTGTATTTACAAACTACCACGCACATCCACGTCAAAAACCATGGTGTTTTCTGCCAGTAACTTCCGGACAGAAAAACAAAAACACAAAACAGAAAAAAAAAGCCTGTGGTTTTACTATTATCAGCGTTATCACAAAGACGTAATAATAGGTCATGTTTTGGCAGTAAATCATTGGAATAAATGACGTAAATAGCTCTGTTATCACGCTTTTATCGCTATGCAAAGTTAAAACAGTTCAATAGGATGTTAGTACGTATTTTTATACAAACAGTCACACACACTACAACCTGTGTTGTAAACAGACACATTAGTGATTGCTACTAATGATGTGTAATGTCCGGAATAACTTCGAAGCTAGAGAGGTCGATCTCTCGCACAGCAACAACACTGCTCACAAGTTTTAAAGTCTTGCACAATGATGTATTATTAATTTAATATTACATTGATTCGGCGAATATTGGGAATTCTTGAGAGATTGTACGTTAGTGTATTAGTTTATTGGAGATTTCCAATATGCAAGTATGATGCAACGTGTCAGATATAAATCATAGCATTTACACGTGTTCTTTTTAAGAAGTTTATTATTTAACGCTTGAATTTACAAAGTTATTTTTATTCGCTATGACGTAATGGCTTGTAAGTATCAAAAGTATACAGTCACGGAATAAAAATACACTCTTTACCAATTGTATGCAAATATCAAACACAATGCGTCGCGTATAGACTGAATAAATCGACACCCTGTCGATGTTGTGACCACTCTAAGTAGATCCTTTGATTCGTAATCGTACATGCTAATGATCAATTTGCATGTTAAACATGACTTGATCATTTTTACATATTAGTACTCACTTACTAGTAAAGTAAGCCATCCTCGCGTACAACATTATCTTCACGCTAGAAACTCAGGCTAGAAACAGTAATTGCTCCTGAATTAATAGTTGTTACATTATTATTCATTGTTACAGTTGTTACAGTACTTGTTACAGTTTTTTTCTGTTTTTTCCAATGGACATTTTCTATGGACCCTAGTGGCTTTTACAGCTTCACGCGGACATAAATCTGTATGTTTTGACGCGAAATCTGCTGAACGTATGCGATTTTGCACAATTGTATGATATTTCTCAGGTCAAACTTGTGAACTTGTTTAAAACCTGAGATTGGTGCATGTTTCATCAAGAGATGTTGAAGCCGAGATATTTATTTCAACATACAAAGCGTACAGTCTCGCGCAAAAGCTAGTTATACATAAGTATAATATTTTATACAACAAACACGAATTAGTCACGTGCAATTGGGGCTATCTGCATGATTTATGCTTCATTGTGCTGCCCAATAAAGCGCGGGACTCTTACAGTACCTCCACAGATAATATTCATTAATTAATGTAAATTATTCATCATGAATAACTAATGATCTTTGAATAATCTTGATTACTCATTCAAGTAGACATCAGACCGTTTTGTATAGCCTGATGAAGGGTTGACGCTGTAATAAGTGTCTATTAGACATAGACCTATATGTGTCTTATATACTATACCTATTAAATACCATTTCATTAATAACTAAATCTTGTAAGTGGGTATTTATTATTATCAATGACAGATTTTTACATGCTTCAGTTGTTCACAAGAATATTATAGTCTTAATAATATCTTTGGTCCTGCTGCATGCATCTGTAACTTTCAAAGTTAGGTAGGTATATGCGCATTCTGAAAATAATTGACTAAGTAATCATTATCTCAGCGTCTTCAGTGAATTTAGAATTCTCTAACAGGCACCTATGTGAACTAAATCAGCACTTAGCCAACTAATAGCCGGTCGCAATTTATTTTCCATAATCCTCGGTGGCTTTGCGAGAGATACTGGAAAGAGCCACAAATTACATAAAGACTAAGCTCGTTTTGGTTTTCGACAACCTACATTTTAAAATTTATATTTATTTTTTTAATCACATTTGGCAAAGATAAATCGGCGTTGAATGACTTTGACATTAGCCGCCATAATCACAGACTATCCAGGATGACAAATGGCATTTGAATAAAATAGCGCAATCTAGTAGGCTTGATCAAAATTTAAATAATTTATGCTGACATTCAAATACCAATTTCTAGAGTTAATACTAGTTATACACATAAATACATGATACATATCTATAAAATCTGTATTTCATTTGTTCCAGGTTTACGAAAGCAATGTTACTGAGCCTCCAGTTTGGAACGCTTCTCCACTCTCGCAGCAGAGGAAAATTGTTGGTGCGCAGTGTCCCGTACACACGTGAGTTATAATCTTTATATATTAATTAGTTCACACTCCAACTAATAGATGGCGGGCTACTATATTAGTCTATATTTCAGATATTTCAGTATCAGTACTTATCACAGACATAGATAGTAAATACATGTCTGTGGTACTTATTGTAAGTACTATTATTTCAAGTGTTTACAAAAATAAACATTGTGGATTGAATCATAACAGTTCAATGGACCGTTGAACTTGGAGGAAATAAACACAAAATAAAGCAGATGGTCCTTGTTTATCGACCTTGTGTTTAGTTTACTTTAGTACTAATTCACAAGTCGCCTTAGATTTTTTTTACCTACTAATTTTGTGTTTAATCCTTATGCATAATAAATAATTTTGTGATAAGTGATAGCTATTAACTTTATTTTTGGGTAGCACTCTTCGTAAGACAATTAGCCTTGTTCACAAAAACACGTTCCATTCCTTCTCAAACCCCATAAGGTAAAATGTATAATCTGAATTTTACAAAAAAATTACTTAATGTACAATTAGTTCAAAGAAACGGTCACCGGAAAATTATTAAAATCGCCTACAATATTTAAGGAGTTCTCTCAATTCCTCATGGATTCCATCATTATAATAATCTAACATTTTAACAAAAAATTAACCGACTTCAAATGAAGTACATTGTACCTACTTTTGACATGGATGCCATAGTCAGATCTCGCTCAAAATGTGGGACTACACGACAAGCACCAGCTTTTGATTAAAAAAAGAATCATCCAAATCGGTTCACCCAGTCCAAAGTTCTGAGGTAACAAACATAAAAAAACAGTCGAATTGAGAACCTCCTTTTTTTTTGAAGTCGGTTAAAAAGAAAAAAATGTATGAGACCAACCGAAAACCTTTCAAATGCAACAAAAATCTTCCAGATCAGTTGATAAAAACAATCGAATTTAGTACATTCTCTTTTTTTGATGTCGGTTAAAAAGAAAATCGACATTTGTTGAGTTATGCATATCTGTGTTTAGAGTTTTTTACACAATCCCTCAAAAGTTGAAACGACTTTTCTACTTACAGCAGAAAAATTTAACCCAAGCAAAAATTACGGGCACAAAAGATTTAGTACAGAGGTTTCATACCTAGGTACTTACTCCTTTTATTTGCATCGTAATAACATTTCTCTCGCACAAATTTTTTAGAAAACAACCAACGCAACTCAGGTTTTACCACAGAAGAAATCATAGTAGGTACCTATTTATATGGTTTTACAACAATGTTCAGATGACAGAGTAGATATAATTCTTTCTTCAGTTTCGAGTTGTTTTTCTTCCATATTTTTTTTGTCTTTCATCGAGGACGTTTTGTAATTTATTTCCCGCCAGTCCAAAAAATGTTATGAGCATTGTTGCTTTATTATGGACAATTTAAATTGATATGAAATTCGAGAGTGATAATGAAATAATCCAGTAACTAAATATTAAACATGACTTATGATTGTAATTTTTCCTACAAGTGATGAAACCAAGGCCATCTGGGCGGCGATCAGAGCTCTGCTGAAAGACGGTACGCTGCTGCGAAACTATGAGCAGGCCTTCGATGACATTGCTGCTGACGTCACCAGGAGGTAAATACAGCATAAGTACATAACAGTTACTTAAATCAAGTTAATAATTTGTATGGTGATTCTTTACTACGGAGCGATTAAAGTAACCTTTAGTGACTTTGAATTGAGGCGATAGAGGAGCATTAAGTTAAACTGCTCTTTAGCTTACTCAGTTCATAAAAAACACAGGAGCTATATTAAGTGGGCACGTGGTCACCGCTGTCCTTGGTCTTGGCTTCGTCGTGGCTTAAATCACAGATCAACGAACGAGTCTTTAGATCCTTAGTTCCCAAAGTGGTCCAGGTGAACCAACAGAGGTCTACGGGAAACTCGACGGGGGTCTAAGTTGCCGTGACAAAAAGTCAATTAATTAATTAACCAATCAATTCTCACTTTTTTTTCGAAAACTATTAATCTCCATATAATCTAAACTTAGTCGCAACGCTTTCCATAGTTAGATCTAATCTTCACATTTTTTGTCGAGTTTTGGAAATATGGTAGAAATGTAGCTGCAGGTGGTCCACCGGATCCAGCTACATTTTGAAAGTGGTCTAAGAGAAAGTCTGGGAACCTCTGTAATCTAGAGGGTAAATGGTCACCGTCTCCGATTCAGCAACACCATAAGCAACGAAACGTGTAAAAAGGTAAAATAAGAAAAAAATACAACCGAATTGAGAATCACCTCCTTTTTTGAAGTCGGTTAAACCAAACATTGTATTCCAGACTGGGCCAACTACGTCACGCCGAGAACGCGTTGAACGAGGAACTGACCACTGAGGTGTACCGGTGGGCGCTGGAGACCCTCGGCATGATGGTCTTCGGCATCCGGATTGGATGCCTAGACGGATCCGTGCATATTCCTACTGATGAAAATAGGTAGGATAGTACAAACAGCTTAAAGGTCGTAGCTCATCTAAACGACACCGCTCCCACCCAACCAAAGTATGAAAATTCAAATATAAACTTTAAATCGTGCTCTGTAGATGCAACTATTGAGTGGCAAGGTTGCGGTAAGCTTGCTTCCCGCGCGCGGGCTGCTAATTTTTGTTGTTACTGTAAAGTGCACCTACAGAGCACGATTTTAAGTCTATTTTGAATTCTCATAGTTTGGTTGGGTGGGAGCGGTGTCGTGTAGATGAGCTACGACCTTAAAGGAGCTAAGATCTTTTTATGTAAATGGTCAATAAAGGAACAGACGAGCCGTCTGTTGGTAAGTGGTTACTGTTGGTCAAGGACATTGACTACATCAAAGGCATCACTGATGCGTTGCCGGCCAAGAAAGAAATAAGAAAAAGAAAGAAAGATTTTTTCGTTTTTTTTTTAGGGCACACAAAGGAACAATTGACCAAGCTCATAATGACAACTCGAATAATTCGAAACACTCTTCTCATTTCGATTTACCTAATAATAATCATCATTTTAAATTTTTTCTTCAATTTAACGATGTGTCACATAAGTATGGTTATTTATAAAAGAGGGGAAAAATGTTCTGAAAAATAAATTTGTCTGAAAAATAAACTAAACGAAGTCAAAACTCAAACCATCTTTGAGACTCCACAGAGAGCAGGAACCTAAAAATAAAAGAAAATTGCTGTTTCGAGAAGTTTTCGCAATTTTCACACTTTTAATAAGTGTTGTTCCAAATTTGAGCTTTGAAGTCTTTCAACAAATCGTCGGTTAAATAGAAAAATGACATTATTCAAAAAGAACAAATTTTACAGTACGAGCATTTGAAGTTTTTAATTTCATTAAAATTCATTTTTCTTCTTAAGTGTTATATTTACATATAAGTGTCATATATCATTTAAAAGGTATTTACATGGTGATTTAGACGGTGTGTTATTTAATTATTAATTTTTTAAATAGATTCATTTCTAGCAAGAAGTGTCTTTTTTCTACATAGAAAAATAAATATTACAAGCACGGATTTTCTAAAAAACAAACTTCATAATGGAAAAATTGTTTTATTAAGTAAGTTTTTTTTTAATTAAAGATGTTTTAGGATGGCACATCCACTTAAAATTACTTGTAATGAAATAACATCCTTTAATAAATCCTTATCTGAAAATTAACTCTTACTTATTAGATAAATCAATGGCAACAGTATTATTGAGATCAGTGAGCTTAAATTTAAAGCTATTATTTTTTATTCAACTTAAATTGAAATTGTAAATAGAAATTAATAATTAACAGTTGTATCTAAAATCAAATATCACCTCTTCTTAAAAAAATATTGCCAATCAATATTTTTTCTCTTCTTCATTAAAAGTTGTCTAAAAATCAAAACTCTTCTAGAAAAATAACAATAAGTGGTAAAATAGAAAAATAACAAAAACAATTAAATCACAGATTTTCATAAAAGTTTTTATAAAATCTAGGGATTATATTTTTATCTATAAGTGTAAGTATACCTGCTTTCTTACTATCAGATACGGGTAATTTTTTTGAATAAAGCGGTTCTAATTCTGAACACACATTCTTTTTTATTTTGCTAGCTCGAGTTTTTATCACTATAGTTTTGAAGCGATCTTCTTTATAGGAACACTTATAAAAGAATCGGTCGTTGTGCATTTTCTCCGCTCTAATAACTTTTATATCACCCAATTTCACCTTTTCTCTGTCTTCATTTATTGAATAATTTGACCCTACACTGTCTGCGATTTTTTTAATGTCCAAAAAGTTTTCATGATTAAGTTCATGCACTTTGTATGGATTTCCTTTTTTTTTAGCGGTTCTAATCAATGTTACGTATTGTTCCGGGACGTAAATAGGTGCAGATTTCAAGGATCTTGAAATATTACGCTCTATCACAGAATGTGCGGAATCTCCCTCGTTCTGTGAGTGACCCTTTATTAGAAATTTGTGGGTTATGGATGTCAAATTTTCAAAATTAGTAACAGCGTAGATGTACATTGCAATCATGTATTTATTTTTTTGTTGTCCACAGCAGTTGTCGCTATAAAATATAACTTCAAAATCATCTTTAATTTTATCTTGTAAGCTTCTTAAATAACTAAAAACGCAGGATCCTATTTCATTGACTCCTCTTGCTCCTTCACCTTCATGCCAAACGTAGCAGTTTACGTCTTTGGATCCAAGTTCGTAAATAGTAAAATTGAGAACATTAAGTTTTGAAATATAATAAAAATTCGAAACATCACCTCTAGGACACGGCATTACGGCTTGCAAATCGTACACGGCAGTTATACATTTTCCATTACTATTTTCTTTATCGAAGTCTTTTTCTTTTCTTACTAAATCTTTTTCTTCTAAATGAGAATTGTATTTGGTTTTTAACGACTCTTTGTCTTCTGCGTTATTATAAGCTGCACAATCCTCACATTGATCCTTTTTTGGAGACCAAAATGAGATGTTGTACTCTTTGGTAAATATATTGTAATATATTTGATAATCAGCATGAGGAACATTTTCTGTACGACATTTTGTAACATAGTCTCTATGTAATTGTGCAATAGAGAGACCTCCTTCAATGTATTCCCGGCTCGTACTAGCGCGACAGTAATGACTTTCAATTCTGGGTATAGAATTGATATGTTCTTTAATCCCATCAATAATTGCAGTATCAAGCTTATTGTGTTTACCATGTTTCCCTCTTTTGTCATCTTTCAGAAAACCTCCAACTATAGAGTTTTGCATTGAAATTACTGTTCTTATCGGTCTGTCGGATATACCCAGCGTATTTTTAAAATAAGTCTTACACACTCGAATTATCTCTCTGTCAACTTCAAAATTAAATGCATGGTTATAATCTTTTCTTGTACTTCCTTCGCGAATATATCTATACTTCGGTTTAATTGCAGTTACATGATTATTGATAAATTGACGTTGCTTATCTAAATCTCCCAATTTCCAGTAATTCATAAAAATAAGTTTCCGCTTTTCCTCACTAATCTTATTATAACATTTCAGTTTACATTTTTCAGTACATGTTTTTTTTATTTGTCGTTCTGGCATTTGTTTTTGTGACTTCGATGTCGAAATATACGCTTTTCCACAATTTCTTAATAGCTTAGCTTTATTTTTTCTCCATTCCTCCGGTACAGCTTTTCTTTTTCTGCACATCTTTGCTTTCTCATTTCCATCTTGAACTATATTTTCTTCACTTTCATTAATTATAGCGGTTTCATCATCCGAAGATGTTGATGACACTGCAAGATCTTCGCGTATTAAAAAATCCGGGTCATTATCTGTATCGTCAGGTGAGAAATCCTTTTGACTATCAAGTATGGAGTTGGACAAACTATCGTCATCATCGTCAGAGGAAATAATTGTATCCGATTCTGATATTACTATATTGCTTGAAATCTTGGGATGGTTTGAATAAAGAACGCCAGTACTTTCTTCTGATAATGAATCACTTACGGGAGATTGCACAATAATCTTACTAGGGCCAGGTTGATCATTCGGCAGGTATGGAGTAATTTGTGAATCCGAACAAGAATTGTAGCTAATAGGATTGGGTATCTGGACATTGTCATTCAAATTAGTCAATGGAGTGCGTATGTAATTTAAATTAGTTTGCAGTGGCTCGACGTCAATAAACTCACAAAATTTAGATTTCGATACTTTGTTCGATGGTTCCATATTCTCAGCACCTGAGGTATGGTCCTGAACAACTACTTCAGATACATTAGACGTAATCTCCTCTAGATTTTCTTCAGAAAGTCCTTTGGACATAATCATTTTTATCATTTTTTCACCACGCTTCATCCTAAAACAAAGTATCAAATTAATAAGGCCTATTTATTTATTTATTTTAGGACACCCAACACATGTTAGGTACATTAAAACATTAATAATAATATAAACATAAAGTCTTAAGTTAACTATTGACGTAATAATATTTTAAATTATAAAAGTATGATTTATTTTTTACACCACGTCTGCTTATTATAATAAAACAATCACAAACAATAATAAATAGTAATAAATATACAAAATGAAATAAAAAAATATGAATTAATAGAATCAATAAATAGTATAATTATTAATTAATTATAAATAATACTGTACTTTTAATGTTAAGACCTCATAAAATGCGTTTATTTTTACAAGATAAAAGTCATTATTTTAAAAAATCCATAAAAAAACGTTTTTCATAAACACACACAGTCATATTAAAAATTGTGACATTTTTCTAATGAACTTCATGCTACTAAATGTGCAAAAACTATATAGAAAAAGGACATTTGTCTAAATATGTCATGTTTCATTAACTTCATTTCACAAAACTTAGTCACATTTTTAAAAATGTCGTTTTTCTATAAAAGGTATTGTCATAATTATAGATAAAATTTTAAAGGAAAAATGTAATTTCTCAAAAAAATACATTTCTCTATAATATTTCTTACCTTTTACAGTCGTATCCGAACACAATTTTTGAGAAATGTCACTTTACTTTAAAAACGCACGTCTATTCAGTATCGTGGCCGGTGGCAAATGACAGAGAGACATTTTTCTACAATCAAAATGGCGGATGACCATAGAGTATCGAAATGACACTTGCGACATCTAGTGAAGTTACATTGTAACTTTTAAAGTGTCATTTTTACACATAAAATAATCTTGATAGTAGACTCGTTTTATGGAATAATCTTAGTTTCCAAAAATTTTGAAAAATGTCATTTTTCTATTTAACCGACGAAATGTCTGGTAATAAGTAGTAGAACTCTCATATAAAAATACTTCTTAATTCTATAACTCGAAACTTTGTTAATATTTCCTTTCGTGTTCGCCGCTTGGTATGAAATTTTGTAATCAGATGTTCCAAAACTTTTTCAACATGATCATATTATTTGGGCCGCAAAAAGTATCCTCTCAGGCCTCCGCCAAACGATCCAATAGTGTGGGATGATTATGCGAAATTGTAACTAACTAAATGTAGTTAAAACTTTCTTAAAGGCACTTTTATAGCAATATCAACTGAAACTTTTAAAGAATCCTAGCCAATAATAATACGTTAAACATAATTATTGTAGGTACGCCATTGTGTAGTTGAATCTCATTTAAACCTTGTATTATTGTGTTGTTCAGTGACCATAAACATGATTTTATTATAGTACCTTGACATGGTGGAATCTCACAGCCTATGAGGATTTAAGTGGTCTTTCTCTTTTAGGAAACCAGAGAAGACATCAATGGATGACCACATCCCAGATCTATGCTCTCTCTCCAAACGGTCGCTAGAGGATCTCACTGTAGCCGAACGCTTCGTCCGATGCTCGTTGGAGATCGCTGATGAGAGCTATCTGATTCGCAGCGAACAAACCTTGAAGACTGAAACTCCGACCTTCAATAGCGCTTTAAAAGCCTTTGATAGACACTTTAGGTATGTTACTTAAAAATTACATGTAGAAAGTGATTTGAATGTTTTGAGTAGGTTTGCAGATGGATGATTTACATTGGCTTTGTCATCAGATATTATAATTTCACAGGCCCTATATTCATGAAAACTTTTAAATGTTTACCATCGGCAATCAACTACTCGTAAACACACATTTTGTCCTAAATTTTCTTTGTTAACAAAATAATGTTTAGCAAATAGAAGACTATAAATTTCAAAGAAGACTAAAAATTCAAAATTTAAAAGTATTTCAGTGTTTAACCAACCATGACGATTCGTCGTTTTAACACTGCAGAATCAACGATGTACATTCATTGATATCTTTACCAGTTTAACCGAGATCTTCTTGTCTCGAGCGATGGAGTCCCTGAATTCAGGCGAGCTGAGACCGGAACAAGTGCTCCTAGACAAACTCCGACCCCTGGACAGGCGGATACTGCCCCTGGCCGCTGATATCTTACTTGCTGGAGTTGATCCTGTAAGTTTTAATGATTTTTTTTATGGAAATAGCCGGCAAACGAGCTGAAGATCTACCTGATGGTAAGTGGCTATCGTCGCCCATGGACATCAGCAACGCCAAATTCATCACTGATGCGTTGCCTGCCAAGAAAGAGAGAAGAAAAGAAAGAACTGGCTTCAAGCCCCTAGCCGGAACACGACGAGTCGTTTGGCGGTAACTCATGGTCAAGGGTGGTAGCTATCTAGGTGAACCCCATGGAGAAATAATAATAGTAACAATGGTTATACTGGAACCTTTTATTTTCCACCAATCCGCATTGGAGCAGCGTAGTGGGGTATGCTCTAGGCCTCAAGAAGAGAGACTCATGCTCAATAGTGGACAATAAATGGGTTGGAGCTATAATCACTTACTTCTAGCCGAGATCTCTCCTCTTAAAGAGGTCTAGAACATATTCCACCACGTCGCTCCAGAATTGGTAGAGGAAGCGATTTTAATCATTCCTGGTTGCCTAGCACACATTGCAATGGATAACCTTAATGCCCAAAATGAGTTAATTCAATAATTTTGTCAACGTTTTAATAATTTCGTCAACAGCTCGCCCAAACGGCCCTGAGCATGTTCTACCAGTTGTCCCTCCACGCGGCGCAGCAGCAACGAGCTCATGACGAGGTGGCCTGGTCCATCGCGTCTAAGGAAGCCGGGTCGGACTGCTCGGAGATGCCGTACATTGCGGCGTGCGCAAGAGAAGCCATGAGGCTGCACCCCGTCACGGGCGGCGTTGTACGAAGAACGCGGGAAACATTGGTCGTCGCTGGATATGAAGTGCCTGCTGGGGTGAGTGGATTGAAAAGCTTTTGATTGCATTGTCTTGTATTGGAATTGTCTTGTCAACTCTCAATGGGATTTCGAAGGCCTTGAAAGGTATCGCTGTTCGGATATTTAGAATATAGTTTATATATTTTTCGGAAAAGGTTAGATGCGGGTTGCGGACCACATTACATTACTTCGCTGAAGCTTCGCGTATCAGTTTAGTGGACAGATATTTAAATTCTAAAAAAATACTTTACTATAGCAACGCTTACCTTCCTCTTTTTAAGTAAAAGTATATTTTGGTCTTTTTCAGACATACATAGATGTGGCAGCAATCCGTCACTGTCGATCATAACCGTTCTCTAACCACTGTGCTCCAAATTTGAACATAATATTTCACGCAAATCGCGTCGTCACTATACAATTTCCATGGCATGATAATGGAGAAAGGTTGTCACAGAAGTGATTTTCTGACATCACACACTTACGAGTATCTTGCGGTGATCATCAATCAAGTCACTCGCTTTGATTTATAGACGAAAGTGTCCTCTGTATGACATGACAGGCACTTAATTTCTACCTATTCTGTTCTTTAAGTTTTCCAAGGTTGCCTGGGAAAACTTTGTTTAGTGATTACACCGTTTTTGTTCGTTTGGCGTAACTGCTTTGCTGTAGGTACTGTACGATACATAACAACTTCACTTTAAGCTGAGATTCCACCAGAGATATAGCGAGGTCGTACATGAGGTATAAATCGACCAATAGGATTTCTTCATTACGTGAGGCTAAAAATATGAAGTAATTCCATTGGTCGATACTTTTCTGGTGCAACCGCCTTCTACGTCATACACCTCTGGTGAAATCTCAGGTTAACTACGGTGTTCTTAAAAAATGTATATACATTAAAGTTGACCGAAAAACTAAAATGTCTAGCCACAACAACTTCCTTCCTTCCTTCTGCGGTATTCCCGGAGCGCTACAACATGAGGTTCTTCAAAAAAGGTGTAAAAAGAGTTCTCCTTCAGGGCCGGCGTTGCATTGGCGATTCCTCTAGTCTTGCTCATGTCCATAGGTTACGGTAACCACTTAACAACAGGTGGCCCGTATGCTTTTTCGTCTGTCCTTCAGGCTATAAAAAAGCACCGCATTTGGTATCTATGACGTCACTGTTTTGTTCGACAGTAACCAATAATTCTCTTTCACAGGTCGACATAGTCCTAGCCCACGACGTCACTAGCAAAACTGAGAAGCAGTGGGGGAGACCCAAGTCCTTCATCCCTGAGCGCTGGTGCGCTGAAGGTTGGGGACCGCTGCGAGCGTCCGGGGCGCATCCCATGGCTTCTCAACCTTTCGGAGAGTCCTGCCCGGCCACCGGCATCGCTGGCAAGATGCTAGCTACCCTGGCGACTAGAGTCTTAGACAAATACAGATTAGAGTGGCATGGACCACCCCCCAACATAGTGACCACTGGTGTTAACAAACTTCAACCCCCGTTTTATTTTGTGCTGCAAAATGCAGGGTGATATAAACTTTAAAAGCGTAACGTGATAGTAATTTGTAAGTGATTTTGTTGTTATTTTTAGGGCCTATTTACTGTATGGTTTGCGGGACAGATTTATTTTTGAATTGTTTTGTTCACGCGAAATATTATTTGAGTAGGTAAGATTTATGACAGAACTTATCGATCTCTCAGATTTTATATAACTTATAATAATATACATATACAAACATTGAATTCAAACGAAACGTAAAATCAGCTGTAAAAATAAAGCCACCATTAAATTATGTATTGAAAAACTCCACGAATTTTGGCAGTAGGTAAACACGCAAATGATGATCAATTATTTAAGTAGTTTTTTCTATAATTTTTATATTATAACTCTTACCAACCTCACGTATAAAAAGTTGAAGCCTAGACTTGGAACATAAAGAACTAAAGTTTTAAAATATTTTCAACATTAAAAACCAACTGGGTAGGTACCTATGCTTAACTTATGATAGCTTTAGCATAGTTGTAAAAATGTCCGGAGGCGCGATATAAAATAAAAGTTTCCAACTTCTTCACCAGCAGCCTTAAGTCATAAATAAAATTTGTTCGCCATCTCTAAGCGAAAACACGTTAAACTCTCAGCCACTATCAGTCTTGAATGATTTGCATGAGAAAAAATGGCTGGAAACTGATGTGAGGTATCTTCAGTAATCAATCGTGTGTCCAAACTCGAGAAGTTATATAAATTGGAGTTTAAACAAATGACCCTTCCAGTAGCAGCTGTGTTGAGTATGGGGAATCGTGAAACACCCATATTGACGCCAGATTTATCTTGGAAAACACAGTTTTATACAAAGTTAATATCGCAGGGAAATGAAGGAATCCGTAATTTGATCAAATCCCTCATGGATTTGATGAAATATCGTAAGATGATATAATGATAACTCCATTGGGTCATTTGCTTAGAAAATTTCTGCGATTTGATCAAATACCTAAGCTGTGTTAAACTGGCCATACATGATCAAGTATACTTGTCAAGTTTGCAGCGGACTTGATGCGACATCTATTTTGCTTGATGGGTCTTCTATAATGTACCTACATCTAAACTTAATCGTGTATGGCCAACTTTAGGAAAATTATGTTTGGTGTGTTTCGCTTGTTACTGCGTTGTTAAAATACTCCATATTTTATTTGCAACAAATTAAGCTAAATAAAATTTAATAAGTCAAATCTTGCGAATTAAATCTAATATTCAAGAATTACAGAACTTTTCATTCTACTGAACATTAATGTAAATCACTTTACCGCCTTCCTGGAGTTTAAATTATCTGTCATTATTTTAATGGTGGCCACTACATTTCAACAGTAACCGTTTTTGGTTAAACATCTTAAAATTTCGGTTCCGTTAATATAACCGTCTTTACAAATTAATGGCAATTTTTACTGAACTAATTATTACTATGAAGAAAATGCAAAAATATTTTGTTTTAGCTATAACATGTAATAATTTTAATTATTATCTCTAGGAGATTAAAATCTAGCTTAAACCATGAGTTATAGGGACTACGTAGTTTATGATATCATTGTATTGTAAGTATAATATTATGTAATGTTTATGTTCCTTTACAAGTCAACAATTAAAATAAAAACATGATTAAATCTATTTTGTGTTTTAACTGATCTTTCCCTCCCATATAGAAAGAGATTTGCTCGATATTTCTCTACTCGATCGAATCAGAAATATGTAGTGAAATCCGTAGACGAACGAGGGTGACCGACATAGATCAGAAAATTAGCCGGTTGAAGTAGCATTGGGCTGGCCTCATAGTTCGAAGGACCGATAAACGTTGGGGAAGGAAGGTCGTTGAATGGAGACCATGCCTTCGTGGAAGGAACACAAGACGTTCCTGACGTGGGTTGACGACCTGAAGACAGCGGGTACCTACCTGGATTATCCGCTGGATTCAGAAGGCTCAGTACAAGTAACGGTGCATGACATAGACCTCCCCTGGTCTATGTCCAGCAGTAGACTTCTGAAGGCTGATTGGTTAAACGTCGAGCATCTATTCTACTAAAATAATATGAAATTGAACTTGGCCAGATTTGTTTGTATATTCAAACTTGTTTGTAAGACAGTCTTGAATTTTTTACATCGTGTCCCAAAATTATTGTAAGTGTACTTTGTGTAGTCGGAAGTTTGTCGCTTACACAGAATACTTAATAGTAGGTATGTCGCTTGTATAAAAGAAAAATTTCAAACTTTAACGCATTAAATAATTTAAATAATTAAAAATAATTTACATGTTTTTCTTTGTGATATACTGAAAGACTAATGTAAAAATATGTGCTCGTAGTTCAGGCGTCTTTTTATTTCCCTCGTGACGCCACAGAAAAAAAATATTTTAGAACTATTTCAGAACCTTTAAATGTTAACATAAAGAGTGCAAAGACTCATATTACAGATCTAATCACGAAAAGTTCGTTCACGATAAAAAAATAAAATCCCTTCTTCGCAGATAGTGTGATTAATGATGACATGATGAGATTTGCTAGGATGTTTGAGCTGATGTCACTTTAATGGATCGGATGAAATGAATTATTTCGCTTGGGCTATCCCGCCCTGAGGTACAATCTTAGAGAGATCATTGTCCGGACTCCGGGTCGCTTGGAATTGTTTTCATGCTAAACTTCTACTAGCTAAGAGGTCCGCTGCTTTGTCTACGACCACTTGAAAACTGAGGCAAATAGCCTAGTTTATTTGTATTTTAGCTCAGAATTTAAGTAGGATATTGTAGCAAGTAGGTGCAACTACATTAGGTAATCTCGATCCCCATGAGAATCGAGTTAGGTAGGTACGTTTGTACTAAACATTGGTAAATAAAATGATGTAATTTTAATACTACTTTGGAACAATATTCATAATGTAAATAATTAGATACACATGTAAGTATAACCTAAACTCCTTTCTCGTGCATCAATAATGATAAAAACAGCATGAAATCTAAAAATCCCGATAAGATAGACAGGATTTATTTATAAGTAGTGTCTGTAGTTAAGTAACTATAATATCTATACCAAGTTTCGAAATGAACTGAATACGCAAAGAACCTACTTCGGTACGCGCTGTGATTGATGACATTAAGTGATGTCCCGCGGCGGAGATGTGATCCGTGCTAGCTAGCTAATGGTCTCAATGTCCTAGGGCCCGTACACATCACTGACCATGTAGTCTTGCCCTTTTATTTAACTAGAAACCCGCCCATGCGGCCAAACACAACTTAACAAAAATTGTTGAGAATTGTAGATAAGTAACAAGACTTAGGTGTATGTTAACCAATAAAAGAATGATATATACAGAGCTCAGAATTTCTGAAGGATGGAGTACTGCCTAGGGACCATTAGGATCAAATAATAAGCGAACTCCAAAAAGTTTCTTTTATGGACAAGCCACAATGAAGATCCACCGGATGGTATGTGGCTATCGTCGCCCATGGACAGCAGCGACACCTAAGGCATCACTGATGACTTCCTGGTCAAGAAAGAGAGAAGAAAGAAAGAAATAATTCCTTCTCAAGCCCCCAGCCGGAACACGGTGCCGCTGCGATTCTTCGGCGGCTTACCCAAGCAAGAAGATGGTAGCAATCAAGGCGGACCTCAGGGAGAAATATTATAATAGATAATAGTAATTACTGTCACTAGCGGTCGTTATACATGATGTGATATAATCACTAGGTATGTACCTAATATTATAACTACAAATAGATCTTCATAAGAGAAGATTTTTTGGATATATCCGACTGAACCCTATTATAGTACCGTCACGCGCATTACCTAAGTGCTCCTAATAAGCGCTCGCTGATACAAATGGGGTAGTTATATTATGGGCGAATGGTGGGTTATTTTTCTCTCTCTTGGATGAATAAGGACCCGCTTAATAGATACAAGTTTTTCCTTACGGCAGAGATCTTGTATAGTTACGAATGTTGCAATTTATTAGTTCGATGTTTACTTCGTCACCAACAATGAAATAATTTGAGATGTAATACACTGATAATAATTAATTTCTGACGATTTAGGGCTGCCATTGCCATTGCTGCGGACCGCCTTTCGAAGGGTCCTGGGTTCGATTTTCACCGGGGTAGAAATTTAAACGATGAGTATATTTTTGTTTTTTCTTTTATGGTCCATTCCACCCACCATAGAAGGAATTCTAGTGTAGGGCTATTATGAGTGTAACGTTATTTATTTATTATTTATTTACGTTAACACTTAAATATTATTTAAAACATGTTATCGTATGCTAATTAGATTATACCTACATTAGTTCTACGATATGATTATGATGAATCAATTGAACGTTGCGATAGGAATCAGTCGTAAAAACAAAACAAGAAAAATAATTATGAAAAAAACTCAGTGGATCAAATCATTCAGAAGGTAGGGTCTAACCGTCGTCATAAACTTGTATCTCCCAGAGATCTCCAAATTTAATTATTTACAGGCTTAAAAGTTTAAAACTCCTGAACACGAATTTTTTAAACGAACTTGCGGCATTCCATGTCCCAGATAACTTATTAAAAATTACATCAGAAGTCAAAGGTCAAGTTTTAACTAGTGACGTTTTGAGCGAGCCAGAGAATTAAATTATAATTAGGCTGTCAATCTTGAAAACCCCTCAGCATTTTCATTTTACATCTCCAAGGGTACTTTTTCGTTTTTCTTTAAGATAGGTACGTAATTAATTAAAAATGATTGGCTGTTTAATCAGGCCTGTGGTTGGTCGAAATTTTTCATTCAGTGTCACGTGATCAATTTTTATGTACTTCTTGGAAGCTTGCCCTCCAGATCTATTTATAAACTTCTTAGTGACAACCATTGAAGTATAATGTCTTAGAATAGACATCTCGAACAAAAATTGTCCCGCGGGGAGGTTCGATTTTCAAAATTGAGCCCCCGTTCTCCTTTCAAAATCAAACGAATCCATTGAAGGTAGAAGCCACGTGGCGCCAATGCATTGGGGCATACATGGTGTTCGCGGTGTCTATATGCTAGTAATAATACTTCAATGGTGTCAACATCGTTATTTCCGCACAAAATGAAATAACCTTAAAAAGCGATGGCCGACAGTTTGGTGAACTTATTTCGTAGCACTATTCAGTTAAGGGCACTGGTGCAACACAAAGCGCTGCTTGGCCACTAGCAACACGGCACCAACCCACAGACTAAACATGGAACAGAATGGACAGAAACTAAATGCACATTTATATGCTCTTAAGAGCCATTTCGCAAAACTCGGTTGATAAACTATAGGTATTTGAAGCGGCTCCGCGGCGTGATATTGCCTCGCGCGGCTCGCGTCGCGCTTGACCTCAGTTCTGTGCGAGTAATCTTCTTGATACTTTCAAACGTAAAAATTTTAAAATTATGAACATATAATTTTAATTATACACTTTGTGACCACATACATGTATCTGGTTTGTGACAATATAAGTTTATATAACAATTAAGAGTACAATGTAGTAGTACCATTATCGGTAACTTATTTACATAATACATTTTAGGTACCTACTTAGGTACATCACAATAAAGATGTCCAATAGATGCATATTGCAAAAATCAATATTTTGGCAAATCAACGTGAAAAATTAAAAATCACGTTTTTTCAAGGTGATCTATAAAATGCAATATGCGTCCATTTTGCCTGCGATATTCGCAGCGCGTCGAAATACATAGGTATACCTAAATTCAAATCAATCGGAGGGTATAGAACCGGGAAATCCCGGAACCGAAAATCCCGGGATTTACAAAGGAATACGGTACTTTTCAAAAGAACCAGGAAACAAAATAAAAGAACCGAGAAACAAAATAAAAGAACCGGGATTTTCTGAACTTTTGGGAAATAAAAATATGTCGCGTCGTGATACAAAAGATAACGTAAAAATAAAGGTAAATACAATCCATACACAAAAATGATTACAGCTTTAAAAAGAAGATATTCAGAACGTCGGCTACATGAAGCAGCTATACTAATATAATATTATTTACACAACCCAGATCGATATTTTTCTAATATAAATGAAGATGATTTAACTCTTTTTTCTCGTCCAAGCAGTGCTGAATTGTGCAATACAATTGTGTTGCTTTCATACAATTAATACGAAACTTATGTTTGCATGTAAGGTATAATAGTATGATGGTTACTCAATCACGGCAAACGACTATACGGATTTGGGTAGAAAACAGTTTTTCCCTATTTAATGCTCCTGAGAGATAAAATAGGAAACGCGATACTAACTATTTTCACGCGGGGAAAGCCGTGGTAAAATAATCCCGAAAGAACTGAAAATCCCGGGAATCCCGGTTCCAGCATAGGCGAGTACCGAAAATCCCGGTAATTTAAAACAGGATCGGTTTTCGATACCCTAATCATTACCGTGATACAAAAGATAACGTAAAAATAAAGGTAAATACAATCCATACACAAAAATGATTACAGCTTTAAAAAGAAGATATTCAGAACACTATTCTTTGAATGTTAAAAACGAATTCTTTATTGTTTTCTGTTGGTTTACAAAACAAAATATTGACAATAGTCTAGTATAATAAATTATGAGAAACGAAATTCGCACTTTCCTCCCAAACCACTTGCTCTACAAGAAAAATGTATGGCACATAAAATGTCAATCTTTTTATGGGCTACAACTTTTACTCGATCCTTTCGGAAATCGTCTAGGACGCACCGTTTAGGAGATATAAGGAGTTTTCGGAAAATTTGGGAGGGGGGGGGGTTAAGGTTGGGCCCAATAAGATTGGGTAATGTTGCAAGTATGAGTTCCACAGGGCGGATGGAAATTCAGTCGGAAATCGTCTAGGACGTACCGTTTAGGAGATATATGGTATTTTAGGAAAATTTGGGGAGGGGGGGGGGTAAAAGTGGGTTCAGTAAGATTTAGCAATAAGGTTTGGGGGTTGACTAAAGGGGGTTGAAATTTCCGTCTAAACTTGTCTAGGACGCACCGTCTCCGAGATATCCGGGATTTCCGGTTTTCCAAAAATCTATATCCCGATATCCTGATCTGCCGATCTGCGCCTACCTGATGAGTGCGGTATTTGCCCGGATGCCTCCCAGATTATCACGACGCAAAATTCCACTTTTGGGTGAAGAACTGAGGGGGGGGGGTATAGGGGGAGGCGAGGGGTTGTGAAGGGAAAAAATGAGAGGGTGATTTGTATTTGTGTTGTGTATTTGAGATACGTGAGTTTTGGGGAGTTCACGGAACTTGGGTGCACGAGAGTTTCCAAACAACGAATGTATTATCTTTGACTAATAATAAGTGACTATAGCTGACTAATGTCGGAGCTTCTATCATTCCAACATTTTGGCTTAGCAATAGGGTCCCGTTGACACCGTTTGGGTACGGAACTCTATAAAGTACAGATTGATCTAAAAGTTGTATAAATAAAGGGTATGTGTATACAAGTTATAATTATTTATTATTTTTTTTCTATGTAAATATGTAATTTACACATATAACAAAAAACCTAAATACTGTAAACAGTAACTAATGTCTAAAAACGGACAATGATTTATTTCAAATTACAGCAGTGACTTCCAACCCAATAGGGGTTGAATTTCCAAAAATCCGATAGCCTAAAGCCTTCTTCGATAAATGAACTATCCAATACAAAAATAATTAAACGCTTTTATTTACTTTCACTTCGGAGCATCAAATCTTGTAACGTTAATTTGAATGACTTCCCTTTAATGAAAATTGATGAAATTTGGCAGACATGTGTATTTCCGATGACAATACACGAAAATCATATTTTAAACTAATTTTCATTGTTTATTTGTTGTTAAATTAAAAAAAACGATTTTCAGACTTTAGACGCATAATTCTCTATGTTCTATTTTACGTAGAGACTTGAAATTTTCACAACTTGTAGCTAATTTTATAAACTAAACATTATTGAAATAAAAGCGTTTAAAAAAAAAAAAATTTTTTCATTTGACTTATTTTTCAATTCAAACCAGTAGTTCCTGAGATTAGCGCGTTCAACCAAACAAACAAACAAACTTTTCAGCTTTATAATATTACAATAGTAATAGTATAGATTAGTATAGATATAGTTATATTTTGTACATATGTATGTTCGTGATTTTCTCCGTTACTACTTACACTACATAAATTGGAAAGAAATAGTTACTTAATTTCTATTGTTTTCTTCAAACCAAAGATGTTTAAAGCAGAATATTACGCAAACGGACCCCTGAATTGAAAAATGGTCTTTTGAAACCTATAATATTTTTGAAAGACCTTTTCAACGATACCCCACATTAAGGGGTAGACGAAGAAAAAATCATACGGAACGGACAGACGGACGGACGGAAGGACGGACGGCCGGACGGGCTAGCCGGCCGGTTGAAATAACGAACGGACTAGACATGATTCCGATTTGACTACAAAACCCTGAAAATTATAGAAAACTAAAAATAATACAATTGACTGTAACTGAAAATTCTCACGTGATCAAGACTGTTCAATGGCAATATAATTACGTTACTTTTACGAAATCTATTCCTTAGATGGCTAAAGCAAAAATTGACATAGGTCCGACGTCCAAGAGTGCTGCCGCACGACTGATTTGATTTCGCGCCAGTGCGTATCTTTATATGGTAAAGTAAATTCGTTTTAATAAATTATTTTTTGCAGTAAGATAAAAAAAAATTACGTGTCATATTCGACAAAGACCATATTTTATTACTACATAAATTTTTGATGGGAAATACGCTTTATTGAATACAAAAATCGATGGTAAAGTCATGGCATAAACCATGAAAATTGGTAATGTTATTGAATTAATTTTGAAACGAATATTATAGTAATCGTATATCCCTTGTAATAAATGCAAAATATAATATATGAGTGTTCTCTAGACATTTTTTTTTACTCAATTTAATAAAACTTAATAAAGAAAATCAGTGTATGAAATTGACTCTGTCGTCCTTTTGCTGAAAAATAGTTATGCTAGATTGACAGTTACGCAGAAACAAATTAATATTTTCAAAATTCCGGTAAATGAAGATCCAAGATGAAGGATTGATCTATTTTATGAGTTCATTTGCCAGCATTAATATCTTTCTTATGATACTAATTTTTGACATCAAATTCTTCATTCCGCGCGTCTAACCGCGAAATGGCTCTTAAAACTATAACCGCACCCGTCTTAATATCATGATTAATTACATCTGTGTAGTAAAATGGCTAGGCATCTAAAAGATTATTTTAAGTAATCTTATTACTCTATGATATGTTTCATTGTTTCCCACAGAGGCTTCCGATTAAACAAGAATAATATTATTAATGACATGGGGTTCTTCAAAAAAGGTATAAAAGGAGTTCTCCTTCAGGACCGGCGTTGCATTGACGATTCCTCTGGTATTGCTCATGTCCATAGGCGACGGTAACCACTTATCAGGTGGCCCGTATGCTTTTTCGTCTGCCCTTCAGGCTATAAAAAAAATAAAAAAAGTTAGAAAATTGTCTTTATAGTAAAAAGATCCAACATAGATTAAACCATTAGTAAATAACTATGAGGTTTCAAGGGTATGCCAAAAAGTCCTGACATAATTTTATTATATTTTCTGCTATTAGTTAAGTCAACAGTTATTAAAAACTCATAGAAGTTCATAGAATGGCTACTGAAGCCATGAAAAAGTATTTTAACTTCTTTCAACTACAGTAGCATTTAGGTAACACTCCTTTCATTGTTGTTTGCTATTTCGATACAATATTAAAACTGTTTATTATATTGAAAACATGCGGCATTTCTAACAGATTTCAATTCTATGGTACCAAAAACTAATAAAGCCGGCCAAATTAAAATCTCACCCGGTGTGCCCGCTGCCCGGGTGTCGAACGAAAAACAAACAGCAGTGGCTTAGTTTTCAAACAATATAAAATGTATATGAAACTAGTCTACACCTAAATTAAAATCCTCACACTGAAACGCGAAGCTGAAGAATACGATATTTTATAGCATTGGCACGACGTTTATTCTTTATTCTAAGGGCACGGCTAACGTTACCTACTACTAACTAATACTAACGATTAGTAAAAACTAGACGATTACTAATCCTACTAATATTATAAATGCGAAAGTTTGTATGATCATTTGTTTGTTTCACGCAATGATGTTTAAATAAATATAGATACGTTATGCCCTTACAAATCAACCGAAAAATCTGTTTAGTCCATTGAAAAGTTACATTTGGGGTTGCGTTTTTTAGAGGACGCAATTTTATTTTTTTGATGTTTAGGGGGGGTCAGTGTAAAGCTAAAACCAAGTTTGTGGGGTCGCCACCCTTGTCCCACGGCCGCCATCTTGAAAATAGGGGTTGGAATGGTTTTTACGGTATATCTCTTAAACAATTTATTTGAGAAAAAAAAATTGTTAACATTTTTTGTTGCAAATTAAATTCTCTACAACTTTGGTCCAGTAACTTTTTATCGTAGAACTATAAATAAAAAAGTTATTGTAATTGAAAGGGCCACACAATCGACCAAACAAATTGTTCCTACACCTTGTGATTTTATGTGGCTGTATGGTAAATGGTCATGCACTGTGAATATCAGCGGATGGAATGGATTTATGATCGAAGCAACTGCTGAAAAACCTTTTGAAAGAAGTAGAATTATATGTTTGCCATTTATAAACGCTCCGCCAACAGATTATGATACAATTTTAACATCTCTTTTATTTTCTATTGTATAATTTTTTTTCTCGAATTTCTGAAGATTTTCGCTTATAACTTTTTTATTTATAGTTCTACGATAAAAAGTTACTGGACCAAAGTTGTAGAGAATTTAATTTGCAACAAAAAATGTTAACAAATTTTTTTTCTCAAATAAATAGTTTAAGAGATATACCGTAAAAACCATTCCAACCCCTATTTTCAAGATGGCTGCCGTGGGACAAGGGTGGCGACCCCACAAACTTGGTTTTAGCTTTACACTGACCCCCCCTACACATCAAAAAAATAAAATTGCGTCCTCTAAAAAACGCAAGGTAAGGCCTAAAAAATGTAACATTTCAATGGACTAGTTCCGATGTCCGCAAGGCACGCTTTAATTGCTTTATCGCACGTCTTTATCGCTCTCGCGTCAAAACTACATCACTATCTATTTCTTCACCTGAATAAGAGTTCCCAATTGGGAACTTTTTGAGTCACACAACGCGCGCGCTTATGACATATCTGCCTCTTTTTAATATATAATATCATTGGTTTCACGCAAAAACTACGAAACGGATTTTCATGAAAAGCTTAGGTACAGGTAGTCTATATTAGTTGGATTACTAGGACATCTTTTGGTGTCAGTGAGCTTCCTTCTTGGCCGACAATGTGGTCGTGAGGCTCACGGGTAGCGTAAACCACTTAACATCAGGCTCAGCTCAGCAGGCAAAATTTCCCTGGGTACTCGCATCCAATTTCACCATTTACATTTTATTCTCTCCTACAAACAACTCGTACAGATTCGGTTTAACGAATTATTCTTCGGAGAAAAATACGTCAAACAAACCCATTTCTTTTATCTAGGTAATGAAGCTCGCGAGGCAAGCACCCTTATTTCCCCGGAGACAGTTCATGGCAACGCCAATGTCGGGTAGGAACCCGTGATTTATCCAGGCTTCAAATTATCTAGCCACAACCACACGTACATATGCAAACCTACGAGTTACTATTTACACACAATGAAGATTTTTTTTTCTTTTATTTAAGAGCTTTATCACAAAATGATAATGTCGCCCTGTAAAGCAACTTACAAAATTCTAACTCTAACATATTAATGTAAAAAATTGTTACAAAATTGACTGATCTGAGGTAGTATGATTATATAAATAAATTAAAAGTCTAATGTCAGTTGAATGAGGGTCCGCCAAAATAGCATTAATATCAAAACAATTCCTTAAAATCTCTTTACACTTATCATTACGTAAGGCTGCGCTCCGGCCGCACTCCATCAAGACGTGAATCAAATCCTCTGGTACACCGCATTGATCACAGTTTGGTGATGGAACTTTTCCCATGAGATATGCAAACTTCTTTGATGGAATGTGACCAGAACGAAGCCTCATAATTGTTACTGCCACTTTTCTAGATAAGTGATGTTTATCTATCCACGGATTGCAAGGGGGTTGTGGCTGGATAGTCTTATACCAAATCCCTTTTTCTCTAGATCGTAGGTCAAAGTAGGGGAAGGTGGGGTAAGATGGGGACTTTAAGGTACTTCATAAATAAAACCCTCAGTTTTAATTGCACAATGTAGGATCTTTTATTAAGAAAATAATCAGTCTTTCTTCTTTTAATTATAATAAGTCAAAACAAAAAAAAATAAGTCTTCTCATAGAAATATCAACTTTAACAAAATAACTAAATCTCCCCATCTTACCCCACCTGTAGGGCAAGACGGGGTACCCCCTTGGGTAAGATGGGGTATAGAATATTTAAGCGTCGTTCTTTTCACAAATCGGGCAAATACGGACAGCTTCGTCATCGTTATCTTCCACTCCTGCACAGCCACAATTAGCCCACTTACCGCAAGTCTGACAAGTGATCCATCCTTCACTAAACTCGAAATACAAGCCGTGGCAGTAGAGACATTCTGTATCTTCGTTATCTGATTTCTGAGCTCCATCGTCAGCTTTCTTGGTTTTTTTAGATCTCTTGTATATTTTTTTCATTTTCTTTTTGTTTGTTACCTTTGGTGTCGATTTTTTACTGTTTTGTCTTTCTTCTAATTCTGTGTTATATGGAGAAGCAGTGATAATAGCTGCTTTTCCTCTTCTTCGAACTTGTCTTGTCCACCCTCCTCTACCAGTATGTATTTTATAATCTCGAACCATACTCTATAAAATAATAATTAAATTGACCCAACTAATAACGATATTTTTAAATTAAATTGAAATCCAACAACAACAAATCAGCGGGTAAGATGGGTACCAACCCCGTCTTGCCCGCAAATAGATACCCCATCTTTACCAAACTGGACTTAAAAATTGTATTACATTTTTCAAGATTAAAAATCAAAACAAGCCGGAACGAATTAATGAGTTTAAAATAGTAAAATAAACAACCATCAATAAAAAAATATGTCACACATCTGACATATCAGATATTATGAACAGTCACGCACTTTTATGCGTCAATAATTAGATAAAACCACTTAAAATAAAAAATACATACATACTTACCAAGTAGAAACGTGCACTTCTCCGATCAAACTTTTTGTGACACTGACAAGTACTGCTAAATACAGTTAAATGGCGTTGAAATAAATTTTCTAGTGACACTATATTATCTGTTTTGGTAGGGTCCCCATCTTACCTCGCTACCCCGTCTTACCCCACCTTCCCCTATTCTTTCCATATATTGTAACAATATTTCTTGAGAGAGTTAATGAGATTGGTGTAAAAAGGGGGGCAAAAAATATTCAACGCCTTCAGATACAGCTTGTCTAGCCAAGGAGTCAGCTCGGTCATTGTGTTCAATTCCACAGTGCGATGGAATCCACTGCAACTTTATAGTTTTTGTTTTAGATGTCAGTCCAAGAATACTGTCCAGAATTGTGTAGGCTATCGGTGTACCTCGAATGCCCGAGGTGCATCGAGCCAAGTGCTGAAGCGCACTTCTGGAGTCAGTGAATATTACTATACTATCTATTTGTAGAGATGCTGCATAAGACAAAGCCTCACTGATCGCAATAAGCTCTGCCTCCATAATACATATATTATTATTTATTTTAAATTGTGAGCCAGTGTCGGACTGTGGGTCATAAAAAGCTGAGCCGATTCCATCGATTACTTATTTACTTACAATGAAGATCCATTCAATTATGTTTACCACAATGAAAAAAAGTTTGCAAAACTTTTGCAGTAAGGGAATGTAGGTACTTACCAATTGAATTTTTGTTATTTCAATCATAAATAAACGCTCCACACACACTAGGATTCCCTGTGTCGTGGGTGCCATGGACAACACACAAAGACAAGAACACACACCCAGACCGAGAACAAAAAATCAAACTCATCATTCAAACCGCCTCGCTGGGACTCGAACCTAGGACCAGAATGACGATCCACACAGGAATCAGAATGCAAATACCTATTTCTAGGATCATAGATTTGGAAATCCTGTAATTTCTATCAGTATGCAAATCACCATTCTGATTATGAGTAATTTAGAAATATTTCAGGGTTTTGAATTATATTTTAAAGCAGATTCAATGGCGCTCACCAGACCTGAAAGTTCAGGGGCACTATTTGCATAAAGATATAGTATTCAATTAAACATTAGATAGGGTTTCATTCCGTTCAATTACCCTTTATTGCTCCACATTACATTGCACACAATTATATTAGACAATTTTACTTTTCTTTGTTCATATTGAAACAGCAATTGAGTTCCCAAAAATTCGTTTCGATGCTTTAAACCTTAATTTCGTTGCTCTGTAAATGCAATCTATGTACCTATTCTATAATACGTCTACATTTCTATAAAAACAAAAATGCTACAACAAACAAAATTGTATCACTCCAAGAAGGCCTGTTTTATATCGGGTACGCAATCGGACGAAAACCATTTGTTCGTCCTACAAATTGCACCCAAACTGGAATAGATGAAAATGTCTGTGTACAATAAACAGAGAATGTAAATTATACTACCTTTGTATACTTAATTCTCTGGTATAGTACTAGTACTCATGATAATTATACGCCGATATTTTGATCCAGTTGCAAGAATCATGGTCACGGCTATACTGGGGTGGATGGCGCGGAGAAACTCTTGACACTCCGTATTAGGTATACCAAAAATGTGATCATTCTGCGATAAGTTTAAAATCATGTACTTATTAATTCTCTGGGTAATTTAAGTAAGTAGATACTTACATTAAAACTAAAATTATAATATAAAATACTTGGTCCCCACTTTCCCTACGATACAAGAGTATTTCAAGAAAAACCTCAAATATTAAATATACATTATTTTGTATAAAATGTATTTACATATATTTTATACGGGTAGGTAATAGGTACCTAAGTTATTTAGCTACTCGCAAGAATTTCAAGATACATTTCAACACTACGAGCTATTTTGAACTCGTAATACCTAGTTGTAATAAGGGAAGATGGGGTCAGTTTATTTATTTATATGTAGAAAGAATTTTGAGGACACTATCTGGCAAATGTACAATTTTGCTTAATACAGGCCCCTTTGTTCTTTCATCTGAGTACAGGAACTTTTTTTTGAAAATTTTCTTCTGAAAGCTCTAGGGCCCAAATTACTCTGTGCATTCAATATCTCACAGAAGGCTTCACGCAATTTGAGACAAGTGTAGCAGATAATCACAGCGACCGTAGTTACTGGTATTAATAAACAACAATCAGGCGAAACGCTATAATCTGTGATTGGTCCCGGCGGACCGCGATAACCCATGATACCGTCCATCACTCGTATCTCACTTCCTTCCTTGCTTCCTACGCATTTCTTGTGCAGACCGCAAAAAATACTAATCTTGATTCGTAAGAAACGAAATTTTATGTGTGTGTCAATGGTTTTATTCAAACACACAGAATATGTGTTTTTAATAATCTAAAATTTTAACAAAAAAATAACCGACTTCAAATGAAGTACATCCGATAAAAAAAGAATCGTCGAAATCGGTTGGATATTGAGTTATTCGTCCATTTATCTACTTAATGCAAATTTAAGACTTATATGCTTTTGACATGGATGCCATTGTCAGATCTCAATCAAATTTATGTGGGACCACACGACAAGCACCAGCTTTCGATTAAAACAAGAATCATCAAAATCGGTTCACCCAGTTCAAAGTTCTGAGGTAACAAACATAAAAAAAATACAGCCGAATTGAGAACCTTTGGAGTCGGTTAAAAAGGAGGTACTATCGGATCCTCCTGCGCTAGTAGTTTGCCTAGATAATTCGCGTCCACAAGTTAACTTGTGTAAAAATTACAAACTGTACAAAAACCAAATCTTTTTTACTTTCTTCCTCCGCCATTTTTAAAAATTCTTTAACCTTAATTTGTTCAACCGAATTCAACGGCGAGCCATTTGTCTTGTCGACGATCCCAAGCTTACAGACGGACTAGAGTCGCTTGAGTTGAGCAGAGATGTAAGCTCTCTCTGCGTATTCTACCATCTGTATGTTCTGAAGAACTGTTTGGTTTAATCCCTGCGGTTAATTTTTGCCACCGCACATCACGGTGTACCAGGTTCCATCAACACCACCTGGATACCTGGCGTTCGTCCACAGTTCAGTTCTCGCGTAGTTTTCTACCTCGCACGTGTAAACTGTGGAACGAACTTCCTGCATCGGTGTTCCCTCCAAACTATGACATAGGGTCTTCAAGAAGCGGGTCTATTGTTTTCTTCGAGGCCGACAACTCATCAACGCCTCCGGTGTTTCTAATGTCCATGGGCGACGGTGATCACTTACCATCAGGTGATATGTCTGCTCAAGGCATAAAAAATCCTTAAGGGCCTAGTCTCGTAGTTCACAAAATAAGAATCGCGTGCGGCTAGTCCAAACGTCAAGCGTCTGCACGTAGGCTCCCCGCAGTCCCCGCATTCATCCTACATAGCGTAATTATTTGACTAGTTCGGAAAGTTGCTCTACTAAGTATTTTTTTTTCTATAGAAGAGTTGTCTGTGTTTTTGTGTTCTATAGTATCCCCAATATAGAAAATCTAAAGGCTGCAGTCTTGCAAAATTCACTCGCGGCGAATTATTTTCACAACTTTGTACATTTTTTCATACAAAGTAGTGAAATATCATAAAATATTATTATTACACAAAATAACCATAATATAAGTAATAGCTGGTTATTTTAAGTTTTTTAAGTTCATCTAGGTGGATTTTGTTAGGTAAATCAATAGTTAAATACAGGTCCTTCGCGCCCAAAGTAATTTAGAGTTATGTTTGTGCGCTTACTTTATGGCAACAAAGAATTAATTTACAAATCTGTTCTGCTCATAATTAGCTCCACATTCTTGTCTTGAAAATTTACTGAATATTTTTTTCTAATTATCTTTCATTTCTTAATTCCGAGGTCACAATTCCATCAAAATTCTCTGTTTTTTATCTCTTTACAAATGGTTTGTTTCATAATAAATAAGCATCGTATGTATGAAAAAATTTGATTATTTTAATGCCATGAGTTCAATAAAGCAAACACAAAAAATGCACCAAATGCAAAAAATGCATGGAAAATTGGGTGCCAACGTAGAAGTGATGAAGAGAAATAGAATCCAAAGGTAAGGGAACATACCAAAACCACGTGCCTCATTTAGGGGGGGGAGGGGGTTCTTCAAAACACCACGATTGGTCACAGAGGGGAGGGGGGGGGTTTAGGTTTTTGTCACGTAGTCAATATTTTAGCAACCATTGCGCCACAAAGTCGTCAAATATAAGCAAAATTATTATTTTTAACTCTGTTTTTGCAAAAAAGTATTGAAAACCGTATTTATCAATTACTACGTGAAAACTAGGGGGGAGGGGGGGGGGTCTTCTCATATACTACGGATGGTCACGAAGGGGGGGGAGGAGGGTAAAAAGTTGGAAAAAATGGGTTACGTGGTTTTGGTATGTTCCCTAAGTAGTTATATTATTCATGTTTAGGGCCTAACTACAGGGGCAAAGCAGCCGGTATAGAACAAATTTTTGTATTACAGAAAAGAGCCATTAGAGCTATTTATAAACTAAAATCAAGGGAGTCCTTGCGAGTCAAATTTAAACAAATATAGACATAATAACTGTATACATATACATATAATAATAATGTATAAATATACATATAATAACTGCATATAAACAAAATTGTGATTTTTCAAATCGTCAAACAAGAAGGATGCATCAATTGGCTACCTCTTCGTACCGTCTTTCTAAAGTGCAACGTTCTTTTATGGGACTAGGTATAAAATTTTATAATAAAGTCCCAAAACAAATACGTGACTTACCAGTGGAATCTTTTAAGAAACGTGTAAAGGCTCAGCTCTTAGGCAAGGGCTACTATAGCATAAATGAATATTTAAATGACAAGGATGCTTGGAAATGACTAGCTAGGCAACCAGTTCTGCACAGGTTAGAGAATACCTATTTTTGTAATAGATATAAGTTTTAGTTTTAAAAGATGTGCTGAGGAGTTTCTTTACGGCTTTTCTTCTCCTCCATGACAAAGCACCTTTCCGAAAAGCTGGTAGATTAAAAAAAATGACGTGCATAAGAGTATCAGTGATACCTACATGAATAAAGATTATTTCATTTCATTTCAAATTAAATTAGCTAGCGAAACTCCACAGACGTGATAGGTATATAATAATATGATAGAACTAGGGATTGCAATAAGGAAAAACGGATCCGGTAATCCGGCCGGGTCCGACGTTTTTTACGTATACCGGATCTGGTGGAATTTACCGGATACGGTCACACCAATTTTTGGTAAAATAATCACCTTGTTGCTAGTATAGATGCTTTGAATGCCTGGTATAGATGTTGTAATTAATCTAGTATTACAATCTGGTATTCTCAACGTTCAATAGGGGTGATAATATAGTACAGCGTGAAATTATATTTTCGTTGAAATCACTTCTTGTTTATAATTGGTAATATTTGCCCTAAATGGATATAGGTGTAAGCTATAGGTGTATATCAATTGAAGCGCAATAACATGACAACAAAAACCCCCTTTAAACATATTAAGATGTGTAGTTGTATACATGTACACTTGTTATGTACACTTATTCTGTATGTTTTATAGTTTGTATAATTATTTATTTCCCACTTTATAATATTATATCCCTAATAAGTATCATTTAATCATATACACATAAAATTAAATAAAATAAATAATTAAGTTGTAAATTATCTTCAACTTTGGATTGACCTGCTTCTAAAATAATATTAATATACAATATTAATAAGATTGACGCCACATGTGAAACTACACGAAAAAGGGGACTACACTGTAAATCAGCAGCCGTGGTTGGTTCCTAGCCGCTCCATGGCACAGGCAGAGGGTAGTCCTTTTTCGTCAGGTGACATGGTACCCGCTAAATTTTCTATGTTTCATGTCAAGCAATAATTTAGTAAAGGGTTACATTTTGTTAGTACTTTTTCTTTCACCGTAGTTTAACCTTGTAACCCATGTACCATGTTATTTTCATGACGGAATAAATGTTTCTTTCTTTCTTTCTTATTAGCTCCTTCTTAAAGAAAATAAAGAGGAAAAAATGTAGGAATTGATATAACTATGTACTATATTTTTAGAAGACAAGTTATATTAACTATGAGTTCTACTAACAGTCTGATAACTATATAGTTATATAAGTAGTTCTACTTACAGTCTATAACGAACTAGTTGAACCGTTTTTAGGTATTTATATAGTATCGATAGCATTACTACTAATGTACCTCACTGGCGTGTTGATGCATATTGTTTAAGTTTACGATCCATATTGAAATCAAATAATTATGTACAAAACTATTACTGATACACAAATATTTACAAAAACTATTATTAAAATACAAATATTTACAAAACACGCAAAAAATTATAAAAAAAAATAATAAAGTAGAGCAACTTTCGATACACAATCTACGTCAGAGCCGGAGCAAGAGCAAGAGTGAGAGGGAACAGTTTTATTCGTCGTGGACTACACGTCTGAACGCTTCGGCCGTGCATTGGCCACTAAGGAATTTCCCTCGCATTTCTTGTTTATAAACTCTTTTTTTGTAGGTCTTTTGAGATTATTATTATTGTTAGAGTAAGGTGATTTAGGTGCACTTTTTTTTTTGTATTTGCTTTATTGAACTCGTGGCATTAAAATAATCAATTATTTACATACATACGATGCATAGTTATTATGAAACAAACCATTTGTAAAGAGATAAAAACCGAGAATTTTGAAGGAATTGTGATGACTGAATTAAGAAAATGAAAGATAATTAGAAAAAACTATTCAGCGTATTTTTAAGACAAGAATGTTGAGCTAATTATGCGCTGAACAGATTTGTAAATTAATTCTTTGTTTCCATAAAGTAAGCTCACAAACATAACTCGAAATGACGTTGGGCGCGAAAGAGCTGTATTTAACGATTGATTTACCTAACAAAATCCACCTAGATGAACTTAAAAAAAATAACTAGCTATTACTTATATTATGGTTACTTTTGTGTAATAATAATATTTTATGATATTTCATTACTTTGTATGAAAAAAAAATACAAAGTTGTACAAATAATTCGCCGCGAGTGAATTTTGCAAGACTGCAGCCTTAATATGTCTTCTTTTCAGCGATAGTGCTAGCACGAAGCAATCATTTCAGATTGCAGTGGTGTACGGAATGGAAGTCGATCTATATAGCACCTGATGCAAATTAGATGGTCGCTCTCATGTCTTCTTCACTCGCGGGAAGCGATCCCGATCGAATATTTTATTTGCCAACTCGGGACTCCATTCTAGGAGTTACGCCAGGACAATTTTTGCGCAACTGTGAGCGAGGGGCATTTCTGTAGGCTCCTGTATGAATGTTTTATAATAATCTATGTCGCATGTTCTTAGTCGATGTAATTTAACACACAGACATGACACCCAGACCGAGAACAGAAATTTAAACTCACCATTCTGACTCGCTGAGAATCGAACCTAAGACCCTTCGAACGGTGGTCCGGCATGGTAACCACCACGCTGTGTAGATCGTTGAACTTTAGGACTAATCCTTAATAACACAACTGTGTGGCAACCCTCACCAGAGAGGGCTACGACCTTTGCTCTGCAGATATTCGTAAAATAGGATTTGAAATTTAGCACCGTAACAACTGTCTCATCGCGTGAAATATGGCGGGGAAAATCTCCCGAAGGATTCGAAATATTTCTCGGGGAACAGAACAAATAAAGGAACAGAAGAAATAACCTCATCTGTGGTCTTTCCACGTGGATGTCTGTAATTGTTACTTTAGTTACCCACGGATTAGGTGGAGATACTACGTGTGTAATACCATATATTAGTGAATCAATAAATTAATGTAAAAAGAGATAGTATAAGTAGTAAACGAGTTCAAAAAAGGAGGAAGTTCTTATTTTTTTGTTTACATTTCAAGAATTTAACATCAACCCATAACTTCTGGTGTACAAGGCCATCATAACTTCTGGTGGTCTCTTCCTGAAGATGCCAATACTTTATGCGTCATTACGCATTGGTGGAGTGGAGAGGTTAGTGGCCAAATTATATGTTTGAAACATTTGCTAATTTATAAATTCACCTTTCACAATGTACCGGGTAGACCGTAGTCTACCGCCGTATCAATCGGGCTAAAAGGTTCCGAATATGTCAGTAATTCCGACATAGTACACAAACACGTAAAATCGTTATTACCTTATTGTAATCAAATTCGAAATTGCAGTCATAGTAGTCAGTAGAAATGCATGTGCTGCGTCGCTCGTCGATGTACGCGCGATTAACGGGCGTACTGCAAAATCAGAGGACGTAGAAAGAACCTGCTACTTGCTACGCCGTATTCTGAGTGCGACCTTTTCACTGCATGTTGGTAGCTGCAACTCCGAATACAATTGTAAATTATTGTATAAATAATAAATCACCAATTTTAAACATTGTTGCAATGCCCTTGTCGGAATAAATGTTTCTTTCTTTTTTCTAAAATGTCATAACATTTTATTTATTTATTTATTTTATTTATTTATTTATTTATTCAAAATTACATATCCCGTACCCCTACAGACTAGGAGCTCCTTACCAAATGTTTATACAAGGTCCGTCTAGTTATAGGGCAAGTTACGCCACTGCAGCACTGGGGTAAAACAGGATTATTCAAATAACACAAAAATTGATTATAGCATGTATATTTTCATTTAATATAAAAATTATATATATCCGCTATGTATTTACATGTAAGTAAATGGCAAACAACTTGTAAGATCCAACGTAAAGTAACAGTTAAAATTATTACACAATACAAATTGTAACAACATTCACTGCCACACTCAGAGATGCCAATTAAATTATAATAACTGATATATACAAGGATACCTTATTATTCTGAGATATAAGTCTAACGCCCCAACTCAAGAGTCACTAACAGTTAGTTAAATCGCTCTATAATACAGAATTTGTATGATTATTTCTAAGGAGAAATTAAAGTAACTGTTAGTGACTCTAAATTGGGACATTAGTTACTAAATGTAATATTCACTTATTAAACTTAATCAACATTTCTCAGTGTGACAGATTGAATCAGAACTATTTTCTCATAGTAAATATATGGGGTTTGTATGTTATGGAGGCTATACACAATCAAGTGTACTTGATCAAGCGTCAAGCGGACTTGACGCGGCATCCAGTAAACTTGATCGTGTATGGCCACGCTATAGCTATCGGCCATATAGCTATCTCATGCACACTGGATGGCGCGTCAAGTCAAACTGCTTTGACAAGTCAATCTGCAGACTTGACAAGTACACTTGATCATGTATGGCCTCCTAGATCATAATACTGTATAGTAACACTCTGTATAGGCATCTGTACTGCTTTTTGGACATGTAAAATGTAAATTGGGAAGCACTTACTGTATAAAATTATTTCCTCAGTTACCGCTTACTTATTACTTATGCATTAAGCTGAAAATTGATATAATTACTATTAATATAAAACAACTTGTTGTGTCAGCTATCATATCTATTTAGTCTTCAAAATTGCCTTAATTTTGGAACCATAGATTAAAAATTGCTAGCAATTAAATATTGAAATTGGAATTAGAAGGACCTCATCCCAAATAGGAATCAAGGCTTAAGCTAAAGAATTATTTAATTATTTTTTCATCAAAAATAGGCAAAATTAAAAACTTTCACCAGGAAATGCTTAATATTATTATAATTTTGTAGATAAGTTAAATTTATGATCCTTAATTTACAATCTGTAACTTTAAATAATAATATTTTTTTAAAGTCATAATAACAAAGATCTTAAAAGTATTCTCAAATGTTAAGATATCACAATAATATAAGATAAATATAAGACAGACTTCAATATTAAAATTATAGTAAAGTTGTTAGTACTGCTCATACAGAATGTATTCGGTCAAAATTAAGGCACTATTTACCTAGAAACTGACAAAGAAACACATGTTACAATCTGATGACAATATTATTGGCAACAATGTAGTTTAGCACAGTTTTTGTTTTCCATAGAAACATAACTTTTTAGTTACTGTTGTGTTTCCTAATTTTGCAAGTTTCTAGTCCTAGAATGTAAAATGAACCACTTTTATATACCAGTCTTTATGTATTATAATATATTCCTTTTAAATAAAAACTGCAATTATTATCCCATTTAGTAGCCGCTAAAAAATTCTTCAACAATATATCCAACAGAGTTCTATCTGTTTCAAAAGTCTTTCCTCAATTAAATGACAAGTGAATTGTTTAGTCAATAATCCTTGAATTACCAAAATTAATATTATTCTTCTATGTCATACCATGTAGTAAGCAGCGGTAACCAAGCAATTATCAATGAACATCACCATTCTTGAAATACATGTTCCCTATCACAGACTAGATACACAACATAGAAATATATTTGCATTGCTTCTAAACAATACCGGTAATCGTCGGAACACCAAAACTTTAAATAAAGTTTGATAACAATGATTTCTGTATACCAGAGGTAAACTATCCGAAAATGTAACAACACAATAAATTTTCTTTGATCACATTTGTATTAATTTAGTGTTTCACCGTCAGGTACGTCCGAATGAATTCCACTGATGTTATCGATGTACTCTTTATTCCGCTTAGAAGGTCGTACAATACTTCTACCACCTTCTACAATCTTAAATTATTATTCCGGTGGAATGACCTTCGAGACCCCCTTGTTTTATGTACTTGTATTGTCTTTGTTAAGGATCGTCTTTTCGATATTTATCTAGATTAATTTAGAACGTTCTAGTAAGCCCGCGAATGGAATTTAGCCACGTATATAAATAAAGACGCACGGTGGCCGCCGGGATTCATTGCAGTTCGGGAAGAGCTAAGCGATAAATGATCGGAGCGATATGAAGAGTCCTACGCAATTGTTAGCAATAATTTACGATTGTAGAAAATCTAAGTGGGATAAAGAGTACATCGGTAACATCAGTGGTATTCATTCGGTGTAAAAACTAAACTATTTGACTCTTACATGCGCCTTAACTGTAAATAATACTGAAAAATGCAGAAGCCAATATTCAGAAAAGAATTATATAGTTGCATTATAGTAAATATTCCCTTATAAGGCTAATTTATCAATTGTAATGCCTCTATTTGAATATTATTAATAAATGTCATTGTTGAAAAAAGTGGTGAAATTAATTAATAAATGTCATTATTGAAAAAAGTGGTGGCTAATAAAAAACTGTCTTATATTCAATGACATGTAAATAACAACCAAAAAGACAGAAATGTTTGAAAATAACTATGGGAAGTCTCAACTATGACTTCTCTTTTCCTTTGATTTGTTAATCGTACAGAACTAATAGCAGATAATTAAATATTATAATAGTATACCTCTGGTAAATAGGTTTATAATTATCACTGTGTACAAACAAATAATTTTAACAAGTTTGTAAAAAAACAATTTATATTCATTACCTTGTATAAAAACATATTATTTTTGAAATGTGTTTATATCAAACCGGTTTAAGGTATTTGTATTTGTGAAATGGTTAAATACATGACATTTTCCTTTGCCCAAGTTAATAATGTAAAAACTTAAAATCATTGATAAAATTTTTAATAACAGTCAGTTTTCACCAATTACTTAAATGGTGAACGCACATAATATATCCGTATCATACGCGCCGAACGCGCCGCATTTGTATGAAATCATATGAGAGCCCGATATATGTGCGTTCACCATTATATAACACTTTTATTATTTTTCATGCCCTAGGGGCTCTCCATACTTATCGACGCAGAATCAGCCTATTCGTACAGCGCATCATAAAATTATTTGAAAGTAGCCGATAACGCTAACGAGCCATTGCAATGGAATTTCGGCAGAGTTACGTTAGCTTCACCGGATTGCGTGTACACAAAACGTTTGTAAGTTTAAGTATCGCAGGCGCCAATGGAATCATGATGCCATCGTGTAACGTTCGACGCATGCGTTCGACTAGCAAGCAACGCTGTATGCAATTAGCAAATCGGCAGACTATAAACCTTACCCAGCCGAGTCACATCGATAAACCGTGCAACGTTGTTTTCGTTCTTACTGCCATAGGCATAAAGCTTTTTGTAATCGGTTTAACCAGCTTTGGTGACGCGCTATCAATTTAGCCGATCCCGCATCGATAAGTGTGAGTAGACCCTCGCCTTAAAAAATGTTTTGTCTGTCTGTACACACGATAAAATTCAAGTATGATAATTGAAAATAAGAACATTCTATTGAACCAATTTAAATTTCAATAAATACAGGCAGGCATAATAAATACAAGATACATTTTGAGACATAAATATAAACTTTGATAGATGTCAGATCTAAAATAAAAATCTTGAATTTCAATTGCACACACACATTCAACCCACCCATAACAATCTGCCATCACTTTTGAAATAAAATCCTTTATGTACTTAATGAAGCTTATTTGTGGAGGCTTTTCAGTGAACAAGAAATATATATTCGTTTATATAATTTCTACGAAACTTAAATGCGTATCAGTAGCGACCCTGAATCGTGATAACAAATTTTACGTTGCACTTCGTAAAACTTTCTCAAGTTATGATAAAACTAAGATGACTTGCAAATGTGTGTGTAATTTCGTACACTAGAATGGGCTACATTTATTGGAAAATTACCATATGTACATTTATAGACCGTGGACACAAAGCAACTCATATATTGCTAAAATAATTTAGCTAAAGAATATTGTTCTGAGGAGTTTTAATAATTTAATTTGATCGAGAGAGATCCTTTAACACAAATCAATAGAAAACATCAGGGATGCCAGTTGTGTTTCAGATGTCAATACAAAAGCAAAAAAGCAAAGCAACAACCCATAATTGTCCCACTGTTGGGCTCGGGGTCTCCTCTCACAATGTGAGGGGAACAGGCCATAGTCTACCACGCTGGCCAAGTGCGGATTGGTAGACTTCACACACCTTTGAGAACATTATGGAGAACTCTCAGGTGTGCAGGTATCCTCACGATGTTTTCCTTCTCCGAAGCAAGTGATAATTAACTTGTAATACGCACATAATATTTGAAAATTAGAAGTGCGTGCCAGGATTAGAACCCTGGCCCCCGCGTTCGGGAGACCAACGTTCTAACCACTAGGCTATCACTGCTTCCCAGCCCAGCTACTAATTCATCTATACATATAATATTATATAAAACACAAAAAATGTTTGTACGAATGTCCTCTATAGACTCTGAAACCATCCAATCAATATGCATCAAAATAGTTTTATTTGAATGGCAATAATCCGAAACTGGTTTGAGACTACTAAAACAATGCATTAGACACATTCGATCCATTGATAAAGCCAATCTTCCACTTTTCCCATACAACAATTTCAAGGTAATATGTAAAGATGGCGAATCAACGTCAACGTCAGCACAAAAATACTGATCTGTCATTCTCATCAGGAAACTTTTTAACGTAGTGAAAGACGCCGGGTATCTAGTAGTTTAATATATAGAAAAATACTCCTAATTAAGTAAACACATACATTGGACACAGAGCTAACAGAATTGCTTGGACTTTTGTTAACACAGCACAAACTGTTTACTACCTTTTTGTATTAGCACAGATCCCAGTATACGACACTCCGCTCACATCCACAAGTCATCTAAGATGTCGCCATTTCTAACTACGTAATTGTACACTAATTACAAAACCGCAGTTCTCCCTCCATTACAAAAAGTTCATGATATGTACAATAGATTACACTACCACTAAATAACTACAGGACAACTTAGGCTATGTTAATTTACACTGAAACCGGTTAAGGTTTGTCTTTTTACATACACAGCATAATAAAAACATGCTCTAAATTTTAGAGCATCGCCTTAGCCAATATATTATACACATTCAAATCTATTTATATTTTATTGCCATTAAAATTAAGTAGACTCCATTTTCTCTTCATCACCCAAAATCCATTCTAAATTCGAAAAACAAATTAAAAATGGCTCCAACAAAAAGCTGTTTTACAATTAAAGAAATCCAAAGATTGGCACTAAACAGAATATAGTAACTCCAATCTATGTACAGGTTAAATATGAAGTGCATTTTAAATTGAGGCAATAATTAAAAAAGAAGGAAAAAACAAAACATATCTGAAGAGTGTTGTTCCAAGGGGAATTACTAACATCAACATTGAAACTAATTACTGCAAATACAATAGAAATCACAACGAGAGCAACTTATAAATTATTCAAAAGAAAGATACAATAACAACTCACTGCGAGCGATCGTTCCGTGCGTCTGGCTAATTGATCACAATTTCACCTCACTTGTCAAATCACTTCACTTTACACTGTACATCACTCATTATTGTCTCCTCGGCCAAACAACCAGAGGATCTGGTTAACTCTTCACTCAGTCCAACTGCTGAACTTGCACAACAGAGTTCTGAGGCGGCAGAGAGATCTCATACTTAATCATATTCGAACCACGACCTGTTGATACCACCAGACCGCCGACTTCTTTTATATCACCACTGGAATGAGAGTAAACACAAATAATCAAGTCATCGAATGGAATGAAATTTAATTAATGAAGCAAACATGTTACATATTTTAATCAGAAAATCAATATTTCAGAGTGTTTGTATAGTTATCAACATCTGTAGATACAGTGCCGGTTTTAGCACTACCAGCGCCCTGAGCGAGATTTCTACGGTGCTCCTATCTGATATTGAAACCCATACAAAAATAATAAATAGATATGTAAATCCATGCCAAGTTACAGCTTACCAGCACTAAGAATCTTGACTCTATGCTGCGGACGGACGGACGGACGGACATGACGAATCTATAAGGGTTCCGTTATGACTACCTGCGGCTCCCTTTAAAGCTACTGTGTAGATATAATTTTTACCAGATATAATAACAGTATTCAACGAAATAGTCTTTGAATGACGACAACTCGCCACCTGTACACCTATAATATTTGATCAATCCCTCATGAATACCATCATAAGAGTCCACATGAGACAAAATACATACTCATGTTGAAGAAACTTCAGAAGAAATTTTTGAGATGGCTTTACTTTAAAAAGTATGGGTATTTTGTGGGCTACCCTTATGTGTACCCATCTTTGTTCATTCAGGGAATGCTGGGATATGATTCTCTTGAAGTAAGAAGGGAGGTATTCTTGATGGAATATTTTTATAACTTAATCACGGGTAAAGTTTCTAACCCTTCAGTGCTAAGTCTGATATCTCTGAACATACCAAAGTATAGCCACGTTCATCGGCATACTCTGTTCGCAGTCCGGGATTGCAGACTAATGCTGATGAGAGAGTCACCGCTTATTCGTGCATTGACTCTGCTTAATGGTGTACTAGCATGGGATCCTGCTCTAGATATATTTTTTTCAACGCCTGCTGTTTTTCGCAGAACTGTCAAACAATATGTGGAGACATTGTAAACGCATTGGATGTTTTTAAGATCTGTAATGTTTACAATAAAATTGTCTGTATAAATAAATAAATAAATAAATAAATAAGAACTAACTTTTGATAAATATGGAAGGATTCCAATCTGGAAGTATATCCTTCCTTTCAAATAAAATTGGTTTATAAACGACAGAGTTCTGAGGTAGCAAACAAAAATATAAGAATAAACCCATCCTACCTGTTAGTATGTTGATGTCTCTTGGCCGTCAAGTGAGTCGGCTTGGTGTCTCTCGGCGCTGGTATTATGTGCAGCTGGGAGCCGAGCGCACCGCGTCTCCCCACCACTATCTGATTGCCAATCACCTGCCCTGATCGGTTCGTTACCTGTGTTGCAATCAATCAATCAATACTTTATTTGCAGGATAATGTATACAAGGTATACAATATAACAGATTATATTAAGTGTTCAAAATACGTCGGGGTCACCATTTTCGATACGTCAAGGTCACCACTCTAGCAGTTAAATCATGAGTTAACTCGCACGCTCAGTGGAAAAAAGGCATAAGATGAAAATTGCAGTTTTACAGGAGAGCACAAAAACTGTTAAAATATCAGTAAGTAGTCTAAGGAATTTACATTACGATTTCTTGCACAAAACGTGGACTAGCTGGGCCTCGCGGTTTCACCCGCATTAATTTGTGGAAAAAACGAACTACTAAAATATATGATGTTATGGCCTATAGCCTTCCTCAATAAATGGACCATCAAACATAAAAATAATTTTTCAATTCGAACCACTAGTTCCTGAAATTAGTGCGTTCAACCAAAGAAACTCTTCAGCTTTATAATATTAGTATAGATACAAAAGTAGGTAAAATCAGATAATAGAAGCTACTACGCAACTCAGTTTTTTCACGAGTGCTCTCGATCGAAAATCCTGCTTACACAAGTTACACTTAAAACAGTCATCAGACTCATTACTACTCTACGCAGTATGTACGCAGTGGGTAGCCGCACGTCACTGCCATACACAGTCTGTGGCCCTACACTACACAGTACAGAGTAGCCACACTCATCCCTACTCGACACAGTATAGAGTAGCCACACTTATCACTACGGGGCTATCCATAAATTACGTCACACGTTAAGGGGGAGGGAGGGGGTCAACGACGTGTGACATTATGTGACAAGGGGATGGGAGGGGTCCTTAGCTTCATGACGTCACATTTCAAAATCTATTGTAATGATTTGAAATAACTGATTTTGGAACCGCTGTTTTAAATGTAAATTTGCAAAATATGTGACGTCACACTAGGGTGGGGGGGGGGGTCTCACAAATGTGACCAGCTGTGACAAGGACGGGGGGAGGGGTAAACAATCATGAAATTAGTGTGACGTAATTTATGGATGACCCCTACTCTACACAGAGAAGGGTTTTGAATCATGTCCTGCATACCTAATTATTTTGCCATCTGTACATATGTGTGTGTGTGTATGTGTGTGTCGACACTCACCACCTGTATATGTTGCGCGTGCTCGTCGAGCTCCAGCGCAGCGTGCTGCACCTGGTGGTGGACTTGCTGCACCTGCTGCGCGGCTTGCTGCGCTGCCTGCTGCGCCGCCTGCTGCGCCGCTTGCTGCTGCGCCGCCTGCTGCTGCGCTGCCTGGGACGCTTGGCTCTGGTGGTATTGATTGTTACTATATTAATGGCTTCATTGTAAGAAGTTGACGACCCTGTAGCCTCGTTGGTAGCGACCCTGCCTGTAGATATTTATGTGACTCGGGTACAGGGTGTTATTGTGATGTTATTGTTATTGTATCGTCCATGGCACCCGCGATACAGGTAAAAAATATTCATGCCGCCCGATAGCTTGCAGCATGGCTTAACGACTGTTATCTTACGATAACAACCGGGACCGACGGCTTTACGTGCCCTCCGAAGCACGGAAATGCTCAAGAAATTTTCGCCACTAGTGGTCACCCATCCAATTACCGACCGCACTCGCTGTTGCTTAACTTTGTCGATCACTTACGCCCCAACTCAGAGTCACTAACGGTTACTTAAATCGCTCCTTAGTACAGAATTTGTATGGTGATTCTGTACTAAGGAGCGATTTAAGTAACCGTTAGAGTTAAAAGTTGGGGCATTAGGACATAGCCGGGTTTCATAAACCCTTCTGTTTATTATTGTTAATAGACACTTTGACGTAAGAAACAACTGCGATCGCGATCGATTTGTATCTTAGTTAATGAATTATGTTTCTTTTAATAATTTAATTTAGCGATCATTTAAAACTTAACCGCAAACCCACCTGATGGTAAGTGGTTTAAAACAGACTATACAAGTTGTATACAATACATACGGATCGCGGCGGCAGGTCCATATGCTGTCTCTGATGCAGCATGAGATGGTTCTTCTGGAAGAACGCCTTTCCGCACTGGTCGCACACGTGCGTGCGCAGCGTGCAACTACCCTCGGGGTGTCTGGAAATACCACACACTTGAACGGCATGTCGACAATGTCTAGTGGAGCTGCGTCATCGATGTTTTAGACGCGGGAGGCGAAGTCTTATAAAAAAATTTACAAATATTTTTGATCACAAATTATATTACTTCTGCCTCTTAAGCGTTGAGGATAATGGAGGTAACGATATGTGAGACTCGAGTAAGTGAATGAAAAATTTAAGGGAACGGTAATTTTGGGGATCTATGGGAACTCATAAGTTCACAATATTTTTATTAATGTTAAAGCATATAAATAGCTACCAAGAAAAAATCGATTGACAAATATAGGAGAACCTGGTATTAGAATGTTTAGTGTTTGCCTATTTATATAGAGACTAGGAAATCGCCCTTGCTTCGCTTCGGGAAAAAATAGAAAAAATATATAATATAGCCTATGTCACCTGGGGATAGTGTAGCTTCCTAACAGTAAAAGAATTTTTCAAATCGGTTCGGTAGTTTCTGAGCCTATTCAATGCAAACAAACAATCAAATCTTTCCTCTTTATAATATTAATGTAGATAATAATATTACCTCCTATGATGCGCAAGCAGACCATGTTTCGCTGCAAACCCTTTCCCACAATCGACACAAAAGTGTATCTTAGGTCGGGGCGGATTTACATGATGATTCTGAAAGAACGTTTATTTATTTAAACTTTATTATACCAAAAACAATGTGGTACAAAAGGCGGACTTAATGCTAAAAGCATTCTCTGCCAGTCAACCTTTGGGCAGTGGGAGAACAACGAAGGCGAACGTTCACATTAATTAGTTAATTAAATTAATTCAATGCATTTTATTTCCTGTTCCTGTATGTATAGAATTGTTAAATCAATTAATTTAAATTAGTTTTATATAATTAATTTTTCTACTTACTGTTGCTATAACTTGCGTATGAACTACATTATTACTGGGATTGGACGTTATTATTTGGATGGGTTGATCTGAAAATAAACATAGACATGTTTAACTATAATTGTAACTTGATAAAAGATATATTATGAATCCTTCCCCATTAAGGCGTCGTCCTAATTGGCAGCGATCGTACGAGCAAACGATGCGTTCATCGTCCTGCGATGAAAATGATTATGATTATTTATTATGCTCGTGCGATGACTAATTAGGACACACTTATTTAGTGTGTGTGTTTAATTTCGTCGTGCGACTAAATCGCATCGTTTGCTCGTACGATCGCTGCCAATTAGGACGACGCCTAACTCCCTATTTAGTTGTGTAGCAGTTTGTTAATTCCACAATGTTCTCAAAATCATGTATTCATCTAGTCAGTCAGTAGTTCGCGTAACGCGACAGATGAGTCATGCTTTTTCATGCGTGCGGCCGGCATCGTTTTACTATTAAAACGTCTATACGTTATCACGTCAAAAGCTGTTGTATACTGACTGTGGTGTGTGTGCTGGGCGTGCTGCGCGGCGGCCACGAGTCCCGGCTGCAACGCGGCGGTCAGCGCGCACAGGTCCGTCACGCACGTGCGGTCGCCCGCGTGCAGCCGCACGTGCAACGATAACGCCTCCTGTCACCACAACACTTTATACTACACTCTACACTCACCAACATAAATATATCACCATGAACACGTCACCAATAATATCTACCCCAAGCATTGAAGTAGTATTACTAACGTATAGAACCGACACCGCGAACACCATCTATGTTCCAATGCATTGAAGCCACGTGGCTTCAATCTTCAATGGATTCGTTCCATTTTGAAAGGAGAACGGGTGCTCAATTTGGAAAATCGAACCTACCGGCTGGACACACATTTTGTTCGAGATGTCTGTTCTATGACATTATACTTCAATGACCCCAAGATATTATTGTATGCATTTCAATAGGGGCTATCCATAAGTTACGTCACACGTTAAGAGGGAGGGAGGGGGTCAACGTGTTACATTATGTGACAAGGGGGTGGGAGGGGATCTAAATTTTGTGACGTCACATTTCAAAATCTATTATAATGTGTTAAAACACGAACTTTAAACTATTAGGTACTTTACGAAAACCTCAAAAACATATACAGCTATATCTGTGTAAATATAATATACCAATTGTTTTGTCAACCATTCGCTCTACTAGTCTATGTAAATTTGCAAAATATGTGACGTCACACTAGGGAGGGGGGGGGGGGGGTCTCACAAATGTGACCAGCTGTGACAAGGACGGGGGGAGGGGCAAAAAATCATGAAATTCGTGTGAAGTAATTTATGGATGACCCCTAATAACTGTCTGCACGGATGCATTGAAAATATCTGATCCTTCATAGACAGCATATTAAAGTGACGACAAAATTATCTGATAAAAAAACAACATCAAATAATTATGACAACTGCCCAAAGTAATAATACGATGGTTGGTCGCAAAGCTACGTTATTATAATATTACTATCCTATCCTATCTAAGCTAATATTATAAACAGAAAAGTTTTGTTATAGTAGTCGACGGTACCCCCGCTGCTTGGGGATCCTATGGCTTACCTGGATTAAGAGTGCAACAAGAATTTAAAATGTTCATTGCCTTAAGGGCAAGGAGGTTAGCACTTTTTACTTAATATATAATGGTAGCATAAAAAACTATCACTAACCTTAGTGTTAAAACAGGATCCACATTCAGGGCACGCATATCCAGGCGCTTTCTCCGTTAGTATCTGACCATCAGCACCAATTACCTGAATAGTAATTGAAAACATTATTTCAAATACTGCCTTTACTAGTATTATTACTATTTGAAGTGTTGAGATAAAAATTATGGTCGCAAGTTAAAATGAAAAATTTAAGACGTTCTTGAATTCCAAATCCGATTTGGTCAGGTGAAATTACAACTTCATGTATATTTTTTTTGCAAGGCTAAAAGTAGATTACCTACCTGTACAATTTGTGGCTTAAAATCATCTTGTTTTATCACAGTAGTTTGTTGTTGCTGCTGCTGTTGTTGTTGCTGCTGCTGCTGTTGTTGTTGTTGCGCTTGTTGCTGCGCCTGCTGTTGCGCTTGTTGTTGCGCCTGTTGTTGTTGCTGTGCCTGCTGTTGCGCTTGCTGCTGCGCTTGTTGTTGTTGTTGCTGCTGCTGTTGTTGCTGCTGTTGCGTTTGCTGTTGAGATTGGCTTGTCGTGAGGCAATGTCGATTTATTTTACAGTGCTGTTGTAATTCTGATTTGCATTTGAACGCTTCGCCGCATTCTAAACACGCGACCACGCCTTCTCCCGTGTGGATTCTGAAATTAAGGAGATTTTGATGAAATCGAAGAAAATATTCGTTTACTATCAATATTGATGTGATTGAAGTGTAGCCAAAAACATTTAAAATAAATTTTTAGTCTCAAATCCCATACATGGACAGCACTTTCGTCTAACCTGATAAACATTTTGTTGATTTGGCAGCACTCGTTTTTTATTAAATGCTGTCAATCTAACAACAGTGTAAGTTAATGTTAAATTATAATCACCAAACACTTACCACTGAAATACAGCAAAGCCAAATAAGGAACACGCTAATGATGATCTCAGTTTATCAATTAATTCATTTCATTATATTTAACCTATATTAACACGATTATTCCTCACTTCATGTGTGCGACAAGCGTCCGTTTCTGCAGGAACTCCTTCCCGCAGACGGGGCACGCGTGGGGCACGCGGCCGTGCACCCGCCCGTGGTTCACTAACTGGAACTTGCGCGCGAACGCCACGCCGCAGTCGGGGCACTGGAACGGTGACAGCGATCCGTGGAACCGACTGTGCATCACTAGGTGGTCCTGAGGAGGAATTATAGTTTTTATGTTAGTCAATGTAGAATTTGGTGGCAGCGGTGGGATCTGCTAAAAAGCTTTTTAGAAAAAATTCCCGATAAAATAACATACAGATAGTCACTTGCTGATATATCAAATGATTAATATTAAAGTACCTCAATGCTAATAGACTATTACTATGTATGACATTAATGGACTTCTTCATCTTCTTCACCTTAAATTTGTAATCTTTGGCATACTAAAAATATAAGAAATCGAAAGTGAATCAACGACTATATGTTATGCAAAGCATCTTGCTGCAGTCAAAACACACAATCGATTCTTCTTTCATCAATCTGGATGAAACTCCAGATGAGCAGAACTGTTCACTTATGTTTTGTATTGTTTCTTCTCAAATATTGGGGGTACCAGTGATGTCATAACACCATTGTTGAAATGTGAGTATGGGCGTAAATTATCTTAACAAGGCATCTCAATGGCAGTTCCCTGTATTTTTTGATGGCAGCGGTGGGATCAGCTCACCTTTTGTGCAAAACTCTCCCCACAGTCGCCACACACGTACGGCCGCTCACCAGCGTGGTATTTTGTATGCGTCACGAGGTGCCTTTTCAGTGGAAACCCTCGCCCGCACTCGCCACACACAAACGGACGGTCTCTACTGTGTACCTGTTGAGAATTTATTATTTTAGTGAATTAAAATTAAATTTATTACTACCCTAAAATGGCTTTTAATTTTAAATAAAAAAAACAAAACACAAGAATTGCTACTGAACTGTATAAAATTATACCAAATCATAGTAAAATTGTGAACAACTGATTAATCGTAATATATTTTGATACGTCATACACATTACATCCGATAGCGTGAATAGGATATAACGTGCAAACAATTGAAACATTAAAGAACCACTGCAACATGATTATCAAAAATTGTTAACATAGGTACTGTCCACATTATGGATTAAAATTTTGGCTGGGGTTCTCGAGAGCGAGTAATTTCCTTCTTTCTTGGCTTACAACAGATCTGTGATGCTTATGCCCAATTGTCCATGGGAGACTGTGACCACTTACCATCGGGCTCGTCAGCTCATTTCTTTCTTTCTTATTTTCTAAAACAATTTGGAATTCCACATGTACCTTGCACACTTACCCTGGAATGAGTGACGAGGTGGTGTTTGAGTGTAAATGCCATCTTGCATTCGTGACACCGGTACGGCCGATCGGCCGAGTGTAGCAGCAAGTGTGTATTGAGACAATGCTTCCGCGCGAACGCTTTCCCACAGTGCGCACATACATGCGGTCTCTCACCTGAGGAAGTTATATGTAATGTTAAAGATGAGTGATGTCTCATTAACTCATTTGAACATACTTCAGTGTTTTAGTTCAAATATTAGGCATATTCCAAGAACTCCAAGGAATTCCAAGAACAAATACTTAACCACTGAATAAATTTAGATTATACTTGGTATATCTGCAGCTTATATTACAGGTCATTATCAAGGATAATTCTTTAATTCCGAAATAAATGTTACCATGGAGTTTTTGTTAAGAAGCTAGTTAACGTTTTTTTTTTATTTGTATGAAACTATGGGAAAAATACTAATGTGACATAACTAATTTATTTCTGAACAGATTACAATAAGGATTCATGTGTCGTCGATAATACAAAACAAACTAAATAGACCCACGCCCGTTCCGACCCGTCCTCTGTGTTCACGCTAAGTCTAGAGAGTCAAATCACTAACCAGTATGCACCCTGGCATGTGTCGTAAGATGGTGCTTCAACAGGAAGGACTTGCCACACTCGTCACACGTGTAAGGGCGCTCCTTCACCGTCGGCTGCACCGTCGTCATAACGCTGTTGCCGAGCAACTCCGCCTGTGAATACACCGCCTAACACACGCTTCATATATTGTGTTCTATTTACTATAGTCCATTTTTTTGGCGGAGTCCAAACTGATAAACAAAAAACAGTCATAAGGAAATCTTACTAGCTTCACGACACACACGCGCTTTGAGTGTTGTGTTGTATACCTTTAAGATATGTTTATTACACAAATAACTATTAATATCACATTGAAACTACTTTAAATTCACCATGTCAATTTAATGCTATATTATTATAATTTGGTTCAATTAATCGTATTCGTTAACAGTTAGTCGATTTTCATTCGATAGTTTCAAACCCTATTAAATCATGAATATTGTCTATGGAAAATTGGACTCGACCAAAAAAATGGACTATATGTCAGAAATGTAAAAAGATGATTAGGTAATCATCATAATTATAGCTTTGTCAACCATTCACATACTCATTATTGTTATTATTCTGTATTAATTCAAGTACAGGATAAATATCAATGAAACAGCATTTACAGTAATGCTAAGTACATAAACACATTTTTGCCATATTACAGATTCAATCCCATAAAGGCCCGCTGCAATGTAGGCTCTTTTAGTAATTGAGGAAGCTTTGAACATACTCAAGTGATTGTTGGTCAATGGCCAATAAGACCATTTAATTCCTTCTGAATGCTTCGATGTGCCCTCTAAAGCACGAAAAGACAAAACGTCATAGCAGTTGTCACTCATCCTGCTCCTTCTCCTTCATCTTTTAATTCGGTCATTCATTTCACTTGTCTTAGGATCAACAGAAGTGTATGAGCGCTAGTAATATATAATTAATAAGTTATATACTCACTTTGGGTGAATTATTCGCTGTACCGGGCTCCTGCTTAGTATGCAACAGATGATGTTGATGTACCGTCGTAGTCTGTATCGTATCAGCTTGCGAATGTTGTGTCGTCGCCTCTGCCAAGCTCTTGAGGCTGCCATTCAATATTGTATGATTCAACTGAGACGCGTCTATCACAGGTGTTGCGATTCCTTGCGCCTGTAGCGCTCTCTTCATGAGAATCTCATTGCATTCTTCCGCAGTCAGTTGTATGGGACCAATCGGGGTCATAAACGACTTCCCTGCCAACGACGTCGCTGAAACAGGTATTTCCACTACTAAGAATTAATGGTGGGTTGTAAAACGTCACAACTAAATCATTACTTTGTTAGTAAAATTAAAACTACAGTTTGAATTATGGTCAAAATTATATACTTGACGAAATATTACCAAAAATTGTATTTTGCCTGATTGAATTTTAAAATCCATGATATTTCATCATGAGAAAAAAGTTTCATCTTTAGCCCTTTTTTATGCTAACTAAACAGGTAAAATGATCATGCTTTATGACAATAAATTGTGGATATAAAATCAAATGAAATATAAATATTTGAAATACACAAAGAAAATTTTGTTTCCTAACTTTCAAGAGACTTTTTTTTGTTTTTTTATGCAAATAGCAGACAACAACAGACTATCCACCTGATGGTAAGTGACCATCGTCGCCTATGAATATCAGCATCAAAGGTATCACCAATATGCTGCTGAACAAGTAAGAGAGAGAAAGAAAGTATTCCTATTCAAAGAATCAATGATGCCCTCAGTGTATAGGTACTATTGTGTAACGTACGATTTGTACATCGCCCGTTACATGGAACCATTATTATTGTTTTGTAATAAAAATTAATTTAACTCTTCATATTACCACAGACTACTTGTTACGGGTGAATGAATCCGTTTGACATGTTTGCCATGGATTAATAACTTCTAAATTTGACGTTGCTTATTTAGTCGTGATATTGGGACTGGACCCCAACCAGATAACTTGACTTGTTCTTAATTCAATTTATTTAATTTCAATATAAATATAAATTTGATAGTGGTGTTTTTGGAAATAAAACTACTTATAAGACTCAATTGTTTATTTATTTTACGAAATTTATTTAATTATGTTTGGTAGAACATGTCATAGACATTGCCATATTTAAAATTTGTTACTCTGTGCAATTTTGCATAGACATTACGTATCTATGACACAAGCGTCCATATTCCTTTTTCTCTTTGGCTCTTGACGGCGATACAATGCGTCAAAACTATTAATTTGTTAACTTGGGGATTTTCTTTAGAAGTTTTTTCCGAGTTAGTTATTTTGGACTAATAGAACGTTCCCGCGTCCTGGTCATGATGGGGGCGATGTATATTCCTTCGTAGCATGTAAATGCACCGGCGTCGGATGACGGCCATTATGTTATGTAACTGGAAAGCGCTCTTAGCGGTAAGATTTTTCTTATCTATTGATATTCCTATTAGAAATTGATATAGTAAAGCATTTTGCAACGCATTTACATGAGAATAACGTATAGGTATTCGTTGTTCCAGCTTTTTCCCGATTACTTAAAATTTTCCCTTTCTTTTTTTTTCCAACTTACCTTCCTATAACAACTTAGTTGAACAAGGATGCTTAAATCCTTTTCTTTATTTTCCTGCGGTGTTCCACACTGGACCCGTGGTTTAATCATCACTTTAGTGATGTTTTCTTTTAGTTTCCACTAAAATTTCCATAATTTTTTTTTTTCCCTTACTTCGCTTTCCGCGAGTAAGTTTTTTCCATAATGGCTTTCTTGACTTTTTGATGTCAATCCATTATCTTATTCCTTATTGAGGGCGGAATATTCCTTCCTACCCATCTACCTTTCGAGCCTGGACTACGAACTCAAGATGAGGAGACCCTTACCTTGGAGCATATCGTAGCAGTGACGAGGCAGCCTTGCAGTCCACTGTTAGGAGGGGATTCTCATGGAGAGGACGTGCCCTATTTTTGACTAAGTACTTCTGTTATACAGGTACATGCTTGTGATATTTTTCTACCATACAATACAACTTTTACGGACAATTTAGAATGTTTATTTATAACTTCGTATACTTTTGCAATGTTTTTCTACTTATAATGATACAATGCCAAGTCTTGTTTTGAAGAAATAAAAGTCTGTTTGGTACTTAAATTATTTTATTTCTCTCCTCAGCAAAATATCATAATTAATATTTAGTTTTACATACAACACTGAAGTATAAAGCCCGCTTTGAGATTAATAGTTCAATGTTTTATCCGGCTTTGTTATCCGTACTGTGTGGCAGGTGTATGGTCTCCTTGGCGCCCGTATTCCTGGTTTAATTCTTTTCTTATTTAGGAGATCATCGGCTCAATAACATCCGAGCAAAGTTCGCCTACATTCGGGTACACTTCTTTTGGTGGGTTTGTGTTCTATTTTTTTTTTTTATGTTTATTTTTTTTAATATTGTAGCCAAACACAACACCCCTTTTCTCTCCCTTATCTATTCATTTATTAAAATTCTTTTTTTTATCGGCTACAATGGCGCCCGAACAGGGACTGATTTTTAGACCGACCTGATTTGTTCGGACTGACTTAACCTATACTTTTGTTAACCCTTTTGGTAAAATACATACTCAGTGTTGTTACTTTGTTTACATACATGATATATTGTTGAGACTTAATTTTGCTTGGCTAATTATTTGTTTTACAAGTAAAAGTTGTATGGTGTTTTGTATAATTTCCTTTCTATATTGTTTATTGAACAATTATTTTGGTGTATACCTACTTGTTTTGTTTCAACATAGAAAAGTACTTACTTGTTTTCATGAAAGTTTGTGAATGACCTAGTGTAGTTATTTGAGGAATTTGAAGTTAACTATATTTGCTATTTGAATTGGTAATATTGGAAATAAAGTTAAAGAGTAATATTGAATTTAGTAACATCATTAACATTAATTATTAACTTTGTTGTAATTTGAGAATATTGAATATCATAATAGTATTAATGAAAGTTGCTCTTTCATTTTTGAAGTTGTTGGTTATTAAAGTAAATAATTTGATGTAGTAATATTAACATACAGATATATAAAGTTAAATTGAATTAACTTGTTATTGTTATAATTTAGTTTAAAGTTTTGTTATTGTTGGTGAATAGAGTTACATATTAACATTAGTTAAGATGGAGGGTACAGCCTCTGTTTCTAAGTCTGACAAGGAATCTATAAATATGCCTACGACCAGCCATGAACAAGAACCTGCACCAAATGTGTCTTTTCCAGTGCATGTTCAGACTCAGAATCAGGATGTGTTCGGCCCGGATGATAATATGATAACGTTAGATAATGTGACAACAACACCACAATCAAGACTAGTTTTTAACAATAATTCAACTGCCTTAGATTCAACTTTACCTGTTGCGAACTATTATTTGCGAAAACATTTTGATTTTTCAAAACTTAATTTAACTTTTAACGGTAAAACATGTCCAATGGAATTTCTAACTCGACTAGAGGAATTAAAACCTGTTAAAGGATATAATGATCATCAGTGTTTCTTAGCTTTGCCAGTATTATTAACCGATATTGCATTAAAATGGTACCGGGGTAGAAAACATCTTATTGTTAATTGGTCACAATTTAAACTTGAGTTTTTAGACTATTTTACTCCCAGAGATTATAATTATAGATTAGAATATGAGATTAGGACCAAGAAGCAGCGAGTTGGTGAAACTTTGTCTGAGTTTGTCGTTGAGTTGATGGATTTATCTGCAAAACTGCAAGTTCCTTTCTCTGAAAAGATCCTACTAGACATTGTTAGACACAACATGTTGCCGGAATATTCTGTTCATCTAATTGGCCGATGTGTCATATCACTCAATGAAATTATGCATTTAGGTAAAGAAATCGAATCTTTTCATTCACTTCATCCGAATAATTGTTTATTGCCATCTAATATAAAGTCTGAAAATTTTGTAAAGTCTGAAAATTCGAAACCTAATTTTTCACTTCAGCATAAAAATAACTCTTCTAGAAATAATTCTGTTTGTTTAAAATGTAAAAAGACTGGTCATTCTTATAGGGACTGTAAGTCATTTCCAGGTGTTAAGTGCTTCACTTGTGGCCAGCCCGATGTAGTTACTAAGCAGTGTCCCAAGTGTAATCCCAAAAAGAATGTTTCCATTGTAAATAACTGCGATCCAGAAAAACGAGTAGTGCCTCACTGTGATCGGTTTTTAAATGAAAATGACAGATCCACAGCGAGATTTAGTCAAACTTCTAATTCTAATTTATCTAGTAAACTTATAGTTAACTCTAACGATATTTGTATAGAACAACAAGTAGCTTCACTTCTTGAATGTAGTTCTGATACTCGACCTTACTTATCCTTTACTGTCAAAGGCCGAGAATTTTTAGGTTTGTTGGACAGTGGTGCTCAAATTAGTGTTTTAGGTAATAATTCACACCTAATATTTCAAGATATAGGTTTTAATATTCAACAGTCTTCTTCTTTTGTTACGACTGCCGATGGAAAGCAACAGCAAGTTATTGGTATTATGGAGTTGCCCATTAAGTGCGCAAAGCGTGTTAGATTATGTAAATTTGCTATTATACCATCAATATCAAATGATATAATTCTTGGTATAGATTTTTGGCTTATATTTGATATTTTTTCTAAATTGCGTAAAGAAATTTCTTTTGTAAATTCATATGGAAAACCAGTTGAAATTGCTTCTATTAGACCTGCATCTAGCTTAACTTTTGAAGAGAGAACTCGTTTAGAAAAAATAACTAGATTATTTGAAAATATATCTTACGAAAAGAAAGGTTTAGGTAAAACAGATTTAGTTCAACATAAAATTGTAACTTTTGGTGAGCCTATTAAGCAGAGGTATTATCCTTTGAGCCCTGCTAGATTAAATTCTTTAAATTTGGAAATAGATAAAATGTTAGCAGAAGGAATTATTCAGCCTTCAAAATCTCCTTGGAGTAGTCCACTTGTTTTAGTTACAAAGAAAGATGGTAGTCTCAGAGTCTGTTTGGATTCTCGTAAATTAAATTCTGTTACAGTAAAAGATTCTTATCCACTTCCATATATATCTAGAATTTTGAGTAATCTTAGAGACGCTCGATATCTTAGTTCTATTGACCTCTCTAAGGCTTTTTATCAAATACTTTTGGAAGAAACGTCTAGAGAAAAGACAGCTTTTGTAGTACCAGGCAGGGGACTTTTTGAATTCGTTAGGATGCCATTTGGAGTCACCAATGCACCCGCCGAATTACAACGGTTATCCGATAGATTGTTTGGTCCAGAATTTGATGACAATCTGTTCTGTTTCTTGGACGATTTAATTTTAATTTCTAAAGATTTTGAGAGCCATTTGGTATTATTAGAAAAAGTTTATAACAGATTAGTAGAGTCAGGACTTACCATTAATTTATCCAAATCCGAATTTTGCAAAGATAAATTAAAATACTTAGGTTATGTTGTAGATAAGGAGGGCTTACACACTGACCCTGAGAAATTAGAATCAATTAGAAATTTTCCTACACCTAAGTCTGTTAAAAATGTAAGAAGTTTTGTTGGTATGTGTTCCTATTACAGAAGATTTATTCCAAATTTTTCACATCATGTTGCTCCTTTGACAAAATTAACTAGTGGCAAAAAGAATGTTAAATCTAAATTTTTGTGGAATGATAAAGCAGAGGAATCATTTAATTATTTAAAAAATGCTTTGATGACAGCGCCAGTTTTGCAATGTCCTAACTTTAATAAACCATTTTTCCTTCATTGCGATGCCAGTGGTTATGCTGTTGGTAGTGTCTTGATGCAAGAGGACGATTCAGGTCAACAACATCCAATTGCCTATTTTTCAAAATTATTATCAAAATGTGAACAAAATTATAGTGTTACTGAAAGAGAGCTATTAGCTATTTTATTATCTATTGAACATTTTCGACCATATATTGAGGGAACTGAGTTTACTGTAGTCACCGATCATGCCAGTTTAAAGTGGTTAATGAGCTTGACGAATCCTTCTGGTAGATTGGCCAGGTGGGCAGCCCGTTTGTCGCAGTATAAGTTTGACATTATTCATAAAAAAGGTAGCAGCCACGCTGTTCCAGATGCTTTGTCCCGAGTAGAAATAGCTGCAATAAGTTTGTGTCCCGACGATATCCACGACCCTTGGTATTCTAAAATGTATATTGATTGTCAGAAATATCCTTCTAAATTTAAAACTTTCAAAGTAGATAATGAAACCCTATATAAATATGTAAAACCTAAGAATGATCTATGTCAAAATTTAGCTTGGAAGATAGTCATACCTAGAGAACATACTTTAGAAACAATTAGAAATAATCATGATAATGTAGATTCAGCTCATTTTGGTATACATAAAACTTTAGAAAAATTAAAAACCCATTACTTTTGGCCTAAGATGTTTAAGGACGTTAAAGAATATATAAGTAAATGTGATATTTGTAAGGCTTATAAGCACTCTAATTCTGCACCATTAGGACTTATGTCAAACCCTAAGTTAGTCGACCGCCCCATGACTATGTTGTCCATGGATATAATTGGCCCATTACCAAAATCTTATTCAGGTTATAAATATATATTGTCAATTGTTGATGTTTTCACAAAATACTGTTGGATTTTTCCTCTCTTTAATGCAACCACACAGTCTATCATAAAAATATTGCAAAAAGAAATTATTTTGAAATTTGGTTGTCCAAAAATTGTAATATGTGATAATGGTACACAGTTCACTTCAAAACCATTTAAAGATTTTATTAAAACCTATAATATACCTAAAATATTTTATAACACATTATATACTCCTCAGAATAATCCAGTAGAGAGATTCAACAAAACTATAGAAACTTGTATTTCGTGTTATGTTGAGGCTGACCATCGGACTTGGTCTAGGTACTTACCCCATGTCCAAGCTGCTATTAACAGCACTATTAATTTAGTTACAGGTTATACACCAAATTTTCTTATGTTTGGAAGAGAAATTATTTTAGATGGCTCATTATATAAATTTTCTTCAATTTCTGATCCTTCAGAATTGGTTATTAGTAGTCGTTCAGACTATTCTTCTTTACTTTCAACTTTGGAAGATATTTTTAGGAAAACAGTGGAAAATTTAGTTAAAAGTTATAGGAAGAATTCTATTTATTATAATGCAAAGAGAAAAAGCATTTCTTATAATGTTGGAGATACTGTATGGAGACGTAACTTCGTGCAGTCCAATGCATCTTACTTCTTTTCATCTAAGTTAGCACCTAAATTCATTAAAAGTAAAATTATAGATAAAATTTCTGATAACGTTTATTTATTAAAAGATTTTGATAGGAGTAGTAGAGGTAGATATCATGTAAAGGATATAGTTAAAATTTAATTTTCATTTTGTTTATTTGGATACATAAAATTATACTTACCAACTTGTTTCTATTTGCTGGCAAAGGTAAAGGCAGCTATGTATGTGGAGGAATATTGCGTGATGTATGAGTGGTGCTGCACTAGGAAGGTGATGTATGCTAGGAGACCTAGGTTAGTAAATGTACTTAGAAACTATACATACCATACTCTACTTAATTTGGAAGTCTAAATTTATATAAAGAAAAGAAGTTAGTGCCCACAATGTTATAAGGACTCATATTTTGTTATTTATCCCCAATTATTTTTTTTTCCCCTCACTAATTTGTACAATTTATTAGTAACTTTTTTTATTGGTAGAGGAGGATTTATTTACCTATTTCTAGGTTTTATTTTGTTTTGTTGTACACTATTAGTTAGCTTCTACTTGGAAGTATTTTTTTTAGCTTAGTATTTATTTAGTTTTTACGTCCTACTTTAAGTACTAGAATTCCTAGGACCTGGACATGACATTTTGAGTTGTACAACTAAACCTCTTTTCCCTAAAGATTATTTTTACATCTTAAGGGTGACTTTTCGTTGTGTGTGAAACACCACACTTTCTTTTGTTGTATGTGAAACACCACACTCTCTTTTCCCTATAGATTATTTACATCTTGTGGGTGACTTTTTTTTGCTAACATTAATTAGCACTTTTTTTTTATTCACTTTCGTGGATACTTTCCTGGCATGCCATATACATTTGACATGTGCAGGGTTGCCTTGTTGGGTTTGTCATTACATAGCGAATGCTCACTGTTTTGACCGGTTGCATACCAAACATAGCATTTTTCTTTTGTTTATTTTGCGTGTATTTATATGACACAACTTTTAAATCTATTCTTATAGGATCTTGGTTTGTTAGTGTAAAGCGAGGGTGCTGTTACATTAACCAGGTGCATACTAAGTCCTATATTTTGGTTTTGTAGAGTAGGAGTTTATTTTGAAGATTGAGTAGGAGTTTGTTTTGAAATGTAGAAGGAGTTTTGTAGGATTACAGTTTGTTAATGTAAGGCGAGGGTGCTATTACGTTAACCGGTTGCATACTGAATCCTATGTTAGTTTAGTATTTTGATGTAGAGTGGGAGTTAGTTTTCTTTTGGGATTTTCAACCCAATTTGGATACTTGGATTGGTTTGTTGTTGCAAAGCGAGGGTGCTTATTGCGATAACCGGTAGCATACTAGTCCAGTATATTTTTTTTTTGATGATACTTGTTATCGACTTATTATCGACTTCTTATCGATTTGTTATCGACTTTCCATCGATTTCTCATTAACTTGTCATTAATTTATTTTTCTAATTTTTGTAACAACTTTGATACACTTGTTGTGGTACTATTTTGTAGGGTTGTCACCATACCATGTTATAGGGTTGTCAACACTTATAAAAAAAAAAAAATTTTTTTTTTTTTTGCTAGAAAAGGGGGAAATGTAACGTACGATTTGTACATCGCCCGTTACATGGAACCATTATTATTGTTTTGTAATAAAAATTAATTTAACTCTTCATATTACCACAGACTACTTGTTACGGGTGAATGAATCCGTTTGACATGTTTGCCATGGATTAATAACTTCTAAATTTGACGTTGCTTATTTAGTCGTGATATTGGGACTGGACCCCAACCAGATAACTTGACTTGTTCTTAATTCAATTTATTTAATTTCAATATAAATATAAATTTGATAGTGGTGTTTTTGGAAATAAAACTACTTATAAGACTCAATTGTTTATTTATTTTACGAAATTTATTTAATTATGTTTGGTAGAACATGTCATAGACATTGCCATATTTAAAATTTGTTACTCTGTGCAATTTTGCATAGACATTACGTATCTATGACACAAGCGTCCATATTCCTTTTTCTCTTTGGCTCTTGACGGCGATACAATGCGTCAAAACTATTAATTTGTTAACTTGGGGATTTTCTTTAGAAGTTTTTTCCGAGTTAGTTATTTTGGACTAATAGAACGTTCCCGCGTCCTGGTCATGATGGGGGCGATGTATATTCCTTCGTAGCATGTAAATGCACCGGCGTCGGATGACGGCCATTATGTTATGTAACTGGAAAGCGCTCTTAGCGGTAAGATTTTTCTTATCTATTGATATTCCTATTAGAAATTGATATAGTAAAGCATTTTGCAACGCATTTACATGAGAATAACGTATAGGTATTCGTTGTTCCAGCTTTTTCCCGATTACTTAAAATTTTCCCTTTCTTTTTTTTTCCAACTTACCTTCCTATAACAACTTAGTTGAACAAGGATGCTTAAATCCTTTTCTTTATTTTCCTGCGGTGTTCCACACTGGACCCGTGGTTTAATCATCACTTTAGTGATGTTTTCTTTTAGTTTCCACTAAAATTTCCATAATTTTTTTTTTTCCCTTACTTCGCTTTCCGCGAGTAAGTTTTTTCCATAATGGCTTTCTTGACTTTTTGATGTCAATCCATTATCTTATTCCTTATTGAGGGCGGAATATTCCTTCCTACCCATCTACCTTTCGAGCCTGGACTACGAACTCAAGATGAGGAGACCCTTACCTTGGAGCATATCGTAGCAGTGACGAGGCAGCCTTGCAGTCCACTGTTAGGAGGGGATTCTCATGGAGAGGACGTGCCCTATTTTTGACTAAGTACTTCTGTTATACAGGTACATGCTTGTGATATTTTTCTACCATACAATACAACTTTTACGGACAATTTAGAATGTTTATTTATAACTTCGTATACTTTTGCAATGTTTTTCTACTTATAATGATACAATGCCAAGTCTTGTTTTGAAGAAATAAAAGTCTGTTTGGTACTTAAATTATTTTATTTCTCTCCTCAGCAAAATATCATAATTAATATTTAGTTTTACATACAACACTGAAGTATAAAGCCCGCTTTGAGATTAATAGTTCAATGTTTTATCCGGCTTTGTTATCCGTACTGTGTGGCAGGTGTATGGTCTCCTTGGCGCCCGTATTCCTGGTTTAATTCTTTTCTTATTTAGGAGATCATCGGCTCAATAACATCCGAGCAAAGTTCGCCTACATTCGGGTACACTTCTTTTGGTGGGTTTGTGTTCTATTTTTTTTTTTTATGTTTATTTTTTTTAATATTGTAGCCAAACACAACACCCCTTTTCTCTCCCTTATCTATTCATTTATTAAAATTCTTTTTTTTATCGGCTACAATTGCTAAATGTCCATGCATAAGCTTAAAAGTTTAAAACACAGGTATAAAATATAAAATCAATTGTCCATCACATAAAAATTACACAGCATAGGTTTAATTTGTGTATTAGTAGTAATTAATTAATATGCACTTTTCAATAGTCTCACAACTGATTATCTGTACATCCATTTTCATAGCTTTTACAGAAATTTTATTTGTTCTCTAATTTAAATCTATTGTCCCAAAATAAAATTCTAATACTAATAGTTTACATGCCATAAGTGATTGCAAATAAAATAATCAATAATCAAAACTAATCAGGCCATCAACTTGTAACATTTATTTATCCTTTGAGCTGTATTCAATTCTCAAAATCTAATGCTTTGGCATTATGGATCTTATATTTAGCATTATAAATAAATTAATCAAACCCATGAACTCTTTAAAAAGTAGGAAGCGTTAAGCAGTTATTTGAAAAAACTATTGATTTATATAACTACATATATTAATACTAATAATAATTAATCTGAATCTCACTTTGTATAGTAGCTGTTTGATTCTGTTGTGAGACCCTGTTTAAAGTGTGGGCGGGTGCTTCGTTCAACACAAACATTGCTCGTCGGGCCGTCACTGGGGTCCCAGTTGTCACCACTCTGGTCACTTGTGCAGCCGAGTTTGACACTGCTACCACTGCTCCAACTTTTTCCTGCACTTGTGGGGTCTTATGGGACATTACAGTCAACGTGGTTTCTGGTGACACCTGGAAATATGATGCAACGATATAAGTAACATAAACAGTTTGTAACACATATCTAATGATAATGAAGTATATAACTAATTTTAATATGATTGATAAAAAAAACATAATTTTTTTCATCACTGCTCATAATTTTATTATGGTTGTTCAATATAACTGATTATGTATTTTTTTCTTATTGATATATCAGCATAAGTTGATATTTGTTTGTTTGTTTATTTCCAATACTCAAAGTGGCATTTTTTGCAGATTTGATCTCATTGAGACCATTCTTATTCTTACATGTTTCTCTTTTATAACCTAGCACACATTTAAAGCTATAAATTTCAATGATTTACCAATATAAAGCTTTTTATCTTAGAAATATTATAATGTTATTTATGTTTAATATTGTTTTGGTCAAAGAATAAATGTGATGCTTATCATCCATTATTATATTATTTGACATTATCAGAATTATATAGATACCAATAAGACTTTTGACTTACGAAAAGAATCATACACATTTGACCATTTCAGTCCAATTTAAGACGATAAATTTTACGTACACTTACTGTATTGCCGAGCGTATAGCTCATGCTGCTAGGAGTATCCACTTCACCCTTCGTGAGGTCTGCACTACTGGTAAAACCCCACGAATAACCAAAGCCCGAAACATTACTCGGCGTCGGCATACACATGTTTCCCGCTTGTGTATCACCACTACATCAAAAAGAAACCGACCACCAACATAAACCCTATCTCGATGTAAACACGAGTCCTCATGACAGCTTAGCCATTATGAGACGTACCTACGCTTTCACAACCACACACACACTATCAATCATAACACTAAAAACACCGTATCACCTGAACTTATTCATTATTGCGTACGACAATATCGATGCCCTTAAAGTTTGCACCAAATTGACATGAAAAATTAACAAATTGATCTAATCAACTCAACGAAAAAGGCGGCATAGGACGCTACAGTCTGCACACACACACACTAATTCTGAGATAACCGGCATGTTCCATTAACTTGTTGGCCTATATTTTAGATTTACATAGTCATTAGCTAACAACAAGCAGTACAAAATTAATGTAAGACTAATTCACAAGACGATTTCACGAAAACAATATTTTAGCGCACACACAAAAAACCGGACGCCATTTTATTGTTTATGGTAAATTATATTCATAAAAACGTACATATCACATATCATCCGAAAGCAAGAAAAAAATGCTATATAATCTGCCAATTATTGAACTGGTAATAAAAATACTGTTTTTTCTAATAAAATTCATACTTGCCAAAAAAATATTATGATCAAGGTAACTATAATAACTCATAAAATATTGTTAGTAAAAATTGTATAATATTGATTGTAAAATATTTTTCCTTTAAAAATTACAACCCAATGGTCCAATGGTGCTTAAAATGCTTAAATTACAATTCTAATACCGTTTATACACATTGAGTAAAAATGGAAGGAGAGCCATCTCTTATGAGGGAAAAGTTGAAAAGTGTCCAGCTGTTTACTGAAAGAAAATAGAGGAGGTTCCAATATGAATGCAGTTAGTGAGTGACTGAGAAATAGTGCAACTGCTGAGTTATGCCACCCGTAACGAATGGTGCTAGTGTTTGAGAAATAGCTGATATTCGAACATATTATGTAGCTGTTATAAACCACACCGCAGCGCCACCCGTAAATGGACGTCTTTTTACGGCTGTATTTTCATACACAGACATCCTGGCTCCTATACTCCATGTTCGACGGACCACTTTGACAAATAATTAGTGTTTTAGAAAAGCATAAAAGTAACGGTGTTGGGTAATCAACAATATTTCAGTGTCAACACTTGATTCACCAAGAAATTGAGCGTTGAAAAAACGTATTGTTTGGCGTGCAATCGGTGCAATGAAAAAACTTTAGTTAAGTTCATGGATATATTACTCTATCTGGATCACAGACTTCGAAGAGTATACCTGAAAACCAATGACGTCACATCGGAATGACCATTCGATCAATCACAGGCCGGATTGAGGTTATCCTCCATAATTGGAGGATACCCCCACTTATTTAGATCAATTATGTCCTATTTTGATATGGTTCTCGAAATAGTGTATTTGGTGGTAAAAAATTCATTGAGATGTCATCGATCTTCGTACCTCTCCAAAGTCTGTGATCTACCTCTTTACTCTATGCCGTCGAATTATGGATTCTATTATAGCCTGTGGCAAATTCGTTTGACATGTCATTGATGTCATGATGTCATTGACATCATGTCAAAATCACACAGAACAATATTGTCAAAATAGTCAAAACTGTCAAACAAAAGCGATATAATATTACGGGTTTCCGATGTGATGTGATTTTAGGAAACTATATAATTGCAACTTGTAAAGTTTTTTATTTATATATAGTGGGTTAATTAATTATACTGAGTCTAGAACTATTGGTGTCATTATAGAAATAATTAGTAGCCATGAATCCGATGTCAATGGATAGAGATGAACCATCATCTTTGTTGTCGATATCGAACCATTCTTTAGAGCAATTCGTATTGTTAGCGAAGGGTGCGAAAGGATTTGCTTGTGCAGAACTCATCAAGCAGGTTCTAGAAGCACCTGGCGTTCACGTATTCGGTGAGCTTTTAGAGGTGCCGAACATTCAAGAGGTTAGATTTTTCAGTTTTTATATTTCAAGTTACGTACCCATGATACATATAAAATATAAACAAATATGTTGTCTTAGTATAGTATTTTTAGAGGTACCTCAATAATGTGTATGTAGGTACATACTTTACATATAATTTTGTTGTTATCATAATACATAGTGGTAAACCAAAGGTTAAAATTAACATTTTTAAAAATGCTTTACAAAATAAAATAAATACGTTGACCTTATTTCTTTTTCATCAATGTAATAACGACAATGACATAAAAAAGTAGCAATGGCAATACAATATTATTCATTGTCTGTAATTTCTCAAAAATTGTATTATATGTAATTAAAGTCCATTTATAAACATGCTCAAGTATACTTACAATTTGATTACCTTTTCAGTTAGAGACTGGAGCTTACGCGACACACTTCAAGACCCTCAATCTATTTGCATATGGTACATACAAAGATTACCTCGAGAATAAGTCTGAATACTTGGAACTAACACCCGTGCAGTGTAAGAAACTACAACACCTCACGATAGCCACGTTGGCCACTCAGGAGAAATGTATCCCATATAGTGTATTACTGAAAGAGTTGGACATCAAAAATGTAAGGGATCTTGAGGACCTCATCATAGAAGCCATATATGCAGGTAATTAATTAAAAGTATTTGAGTGCATTTTTTGTTTAGATTAGTGTCAATCCAAAGGAGGGTTTTTGCTTAAAATTGAAGATCACTTAACTGTCAGCTAAATGTATAAATGAAGCTGATTACAAATTCTAATGTTGGCTGTGTATAGACAAATATTTAAAGTAGAATTTTACAAACACTTTAAATTTTGTAAATATTGGATACAATAATTAATGTTGATTAGAATTTTGAAAGAACAAAAAACAAGGAAAATAATATTTATTTCAGGTTATGAAAATAAATCTACAGAATTGACATCTTAATTTCACTTAACACTTACATATTAGTTTCCTTAAAACAAAAAAAAAAACTTGTTCTATTGCTTTACAAAAAAATCTCTTAACGTCCTTACAGACATAATCCATGGCAAACTAGACCAGGAATGCAAGAGAGTGGAGGTAGACGTCGCTCTAGGCCGCGACGCGAGGCTGGAGGATGCATCGGGCATCGCAGACGTTCTGGCCGACTGGTGCAATGCTTGCGAGGCCGTCCTCAACTCCGTCGACAGACATATACAGCGTGCTAACCATCACAAGCAACGGGCTATACGACATCACCAGGCTATTGAGCAGGAGGTGAGTACAAAGTTTTATGTCCCATATGTGAATTAACCTATGGTGTGTGTGGTAAGCAGTATAGCCTAGCAGTTAGAACATTGGTCTCCCGAACGCGGGGACCCGAGTTCAAATCCTGTCATGCACCTCTAATTTTCAAATATTATGTGCATATTACAAGTTAATTATCATTTGCTTCGGTGAAGGATAACACCGTGAGGAAGCCTGCACACCGGAGAGTTCTCCATAATGTTCTCATGTGTGAAGTCTACCAATCCACACTTGGCCAGCGTGGTAGACTATGGCCTATACCCCTCGTATTGTGAGAAGAAACCCGGCGCCCAGCAGTGGGACAGTTATGGGTTGTTGCTTTGCTTTGCTTTATGTGACTTAATGCGTTAAGAATGACATTGTGCAGGTGTGCCCAACAGTTTGTGCTAACAAGTGCGTGGCGATGTTATAAGAGCATGTTAAGTGATAACTCTGGTGGTTAAACAGAAATTAGTTTTGGCTTTAAATGGTTATTTATCTTTAGATCATTTATTTTTCTGTCTGTTTTATTTTTTTATTGCAAATTACGACAAATGCACTGTAACATTGTTTAGCAAATAGGACTTCTAATTCTAAAACAATATTATATTTGTGTAACTGCTGAGTGATATAATTTTATAACTTAACTATGGCAAATTTAATAATTGCAGATTGTATATATTAAGAAAACTCTGAAAACCCAAGCCGAGAGTGAGGAGGGGGGCGCAGGGGGGAGCGAATCCCACTCCGCTCCCAAGAAGAGCTCCGGTAAGGTCAAGATGTCACGTGCTAGCAAGTTCTGGCAGAAGACTGCGTAGGGACATTATTTTAAGGTCTTATTAACTTTTCCCAAGTTCAGAAACTAATTTGTTGTACATTACTGTATTACGTAGAAAGCTATCGCTGTTTTTCGTTTTGTACAGCAATGTATCATGAATTGTTTTTTGTTTAATTTTGGAAAATATAATAAGTCCTTTAGGTGTATGATAAGATAATCTTTTAAGTTATGGAACATTGATTGAAATTGGCAACGCTGCTAAGATGTGCTGAGAAAAGAGAAGCTGAAGTTTTCATTGAAGAGTAATGCCGTTAGCAGTATGTAGCGTAGAATGACGCTACTGAGAAGTTAAAAGAAAAAAGGGTGATTTGCAAATCTCTAGAGAGCGGCTGTGGTAATGGCGCCGCTATATGCATTTCGATAGTCACTAAGCTGGTCTTCTAAAAAAAATTTCATTAATATTAAGTTTTTTAATTTTGTCAACAGAGACGAAATTATTGTATGTTTTCTAATTTCGATATCGCAAATTAAATGAACCTTGCCTACCCTCCTTCAGCAATTTAAAGCCCATTGCGTTCTGATAATTTCTCTTCTGATCACACAATTTTAGTTACAGTCCATTTTCAGCTATAGACATGTTTCAGCGTAAAAGGAAAGCCGTTACTTAACTAACGGTGGAAACTTTCCACGTCTCGTCACGTAAATGACGGTATGGGACCTCTTTCTAACGGTACGTTATCCAAATAGGACGTTTTGTGACTGTTGGACCAATTGAAATTGGGTCGTTTAGCGATACTATTCACTCTCGGGCATTGGTATTGGTATATATATTACGTATTACGTATGGCACAGCAAGTATAGAAATAATCGCCAAATGTTTTCATACGATTTTATGCGTTGCAAAAATTTCAATTGATGTTTTATGCGGATGTTTTATAATAGTCCAAGAGTTGGGTGAGAGTTTGGAATAGATTCTTGATAAACCTAAAACTGAATTATAGTGATGTCTATCGGATAACTCTCGATACTAATACGATAGGTAGCAAATGAATTCGTTAGAAATATGTGCATGCTTTATGGCACTATTGCATTTAAATTCTGTGCTATCGATTTTGAGTTGTCCTTTGTATATGTATTTGATTAAAATATTTTCATGCTATAATACTCATCAAGGATTTATTCCAAATAATCCGCCAGCGCCCCGACTGCAACAATTTAAAAACATAGTTGCAGTATTATAATAATGAAAACACCAACAGCAAACAGTTTTATAAACAGTGGTATCATTCCTTTTTCACAAAGAGACAATACTTTGGATATCCAATAGTCAGGACCGAGTTTCAACAAAGCAGAGAATTTTACAGCTCAAAATTACCCCTGATTAGTGTAATGGTATAATGGTTTTTGTTAGGTAAACGTTTGACCATAATCCTTCTTCATAATCGAAGTGGCGAAGTAGTCTTGGGCATTATAGCGCGCTAATTTATTAGTCTGTTGCTATTCACTTTTGATAAAATAACATATAATTTGGATGTAACTAATGATTAACCTTAGTAATTACTGTTTATTGTGATGAATTTAAAATTTCTCTTAATTTAACTTACCGACTTCTACGTATCTAAAGTATTCACATTTATTTTTCTTGTGGCCATGCTTTCTGCCAAAGAAAATAAGATGTTGTTACATCGAAGTTCAGAGTTTGGGTTGACGATAATGACGAATAATTATTATTGTATGTTGTGTTTTAGTAATTAATTAAATAATAAACAATTAACCGTGCTTTATTATTTAATTAATTACAAAAAAAAATCTATAATTTGAAAATCACTACGTAAGACCTGATCACGTCAGTCATGATAACAGAAATAAGATTGTACGAAATAAGTACCTAACGATAAATTAATAAGCTAACTAACAACATTTATGTGTACATACATAGTATAGAAGAAGATAAGACTTGTATCTGTGCACTAAAAACATAAATAGCAACAAAAAACACGATTTTCCAAGGATTAGTCCCACATTTTTATCAAAGTATATAACGGATTTAGTCTCGATTTTTTTGTAGTTTTGGACTACATTACTTTATACGTTAATATTGTCATAAAGGAGGACTACTGTGTATAATATGTGATGTGTTTAATAAACTGTATGGTGTTATTACTGTGTTTTATTTGATTATTCACAAAAAAGTGTATTTACCATACTTTCTGAACTAAGTAGTTCAGATATCTGATGGGAAATGATCATCGCCGCCATAGACACCACAAAAAATAGCTATTTTAGGAAGTAAGGTGGTAGTTTATCAGAGAATAGAATAGCTGGAATCAATAGAAGAGAACAGCTGGTACTCGAGGACAGGTGGGGCCCCTTACACCCCTAAAATCAGTTAGGTACAATCAGGCGCGGATCCAGCCTTGAATGCACGGTTTGCCAGATGGCAAGACTGAAATACCTGGACAAAACTTCAAAAAATTCGGAACTTGTCGGGGCAAAAAATTTTTTTTAGAAACAGCCGGCAAACGAGCTGACTACAAAAAAACGGCTACAGCGCGTGCGGCTTACGCGTTCTGTTGAATCGAGTGTAAGGTCAACTCGTCGAAGACCGGCATACTTCATTAAAAATGTAATTCATTAGGCAAATTTTGCCATTTCTATAACATTTTAGGCAAATTTTATTGAATTAGGTAATCAAATATTTAGTTGACCATTAAAAAAAACTCTAAAAATTACTTTAAGGTCATCGATTAATGAAATAAAAATTAATTTTGAAAATATGGTGAAATAGACGGACTTTACTACCACGTCAGGTAAGACCGTCTTGTGGAAAAAAAACCTACAAGTAGTCGGTTTACGTGAATATAGACATTGTATACGCGTATGTATTTCAACGCCATTTAAATGTGTGCTATCGTTTTTCATATTAAACGCTCTAATCGTCATAAATCGCAAAAAAATACGTATGTCGGGTAAGTCCGGTATAGATCGAAACTCAGGGGTAAAAAACAATTAAATCAAATTAAAAAATCGTTTTTTTTTGTATATCAGTTTTATTAAAAGGAATCGCCTTCTTTAGGTCTACCATTTAAGAGATCAAAAACCAACTTACTTAATCGAAGTAGGTACTAAAATACACCTTCTTCTATATTCATATTATAATTGGTTTTTTTTCAGCGCTAGTGCTAATAAATTCGTCGAAAGTATAAAATAGAATATTATAATAGCATAAATGTATGAGTCAAAGAAAAATAATAAAATAACACGGCAATTGAAATGAAATATTGATTATCGATTTTAAGAGTAGACCTTAAGAGGTTTTAAGAGAGACTCACTACGCAGGAAGCTTAAATATACGAATCATATGTATAAGGATTAATTTTATAAAATTTGCTTAGGCGTAAAAGGTTTATTACATCTGGAAACGACGAAGACCGGCACATGCCGATCTTTCCCTCCAAGAACTAGACGGACTTCTCCACTATTGCAATTTGAGGATTGGTTTTTTTCACTAGATGTAACTTCGTAAAAAATATGTTTTATTCTATTCTAATATAATATTTAGATAATGATATTGATAATTAATTAAATTAGCTACACAAACCTTGATAAATATGATGAAAAACCACTTAAAATATTTTTTTGCCAAAGTGTTGCTAGGTCGTGTTGCAAGTTGATAGCCCGACTAAATTTTATACGTATTTTTTTCTCTTTGTGTTATAAATAGCGCCATCTATGTCAATTAATTGAAACTAAAACAGTTTAAAGTGTTTGTACGCTGGGTTGTATTTGCTGTAGTTATTCAGAATTCGTTGTATTTCGTACTGTACGGTCCTACCCTCCAGACGGTCTTCGCCGAGTTGACCTTATACTGTATTTTGTCGGGACTCTGGAATCTGGATATCATGTGAAATGTCGGGACAATACAGACGAATCCCGACCATCTGGCAACCCTAGGGTGCCCACAACCCTAATAATTGATATCGATATAAGCCGCGCCATTAAAGAATCGAATCTAAAATGGCGGAAATTATCATTCCCCTCGCACGCTAAAGACAGGAATAACGTGAAACATAGTCCAGTAATGTAGCGACATTAAACGAGTCTGTAGTTCGAATCGAACGTGGCCGATTTTTGGACCCATTACAACCCGTGCGCACAGACTATTTTGAGAAGGATCCTCGCTTGGGAGAATACAATTCGTACTGACCTTGAATTTTTTAAGGTAATACCACAGAAGAAATGAAATGAAATGAAATAAGTTTTATTCGAAGTAGGTTTGTTACAAACACTTTTCGAAAGTCACTCAACGCCATCGCTTCAACAAATCCCTACCGAAGACAATAATATAACACAATCTAATAGTACACAATAATAGTAATACTCAACATATAAGCTGACGATCCTCCTGATGGTAAATAGTGGCTATCGTCGTCCATGGACTCTAGCGACTCCAAAGATATCACTGAAGCGTAAGTATTAAAATGTGAGAGGACATATTTCATGTACCTATGTATTGTATACTTTTCATGTATGTCACCACACTACCGTTTGTGACCATATCTGCTGAATTTGTAGGTAAATTGTGGAACGAGCCTTTTTCCGAGGTTTTCTATGGAGTTCTTCGTGAAAACTGAAAGGCGTAAAAAGAGCTGTCCTTCAAGGACGGCGAAGCATTAGCCAATCGCTCAGGCCCATACCTCAATGTCCGCCGGATGAAAGCACTCCTTTTTGTTACTTACAAGATAACATTAAAAATGGTAAATGAGAATAGAATAGGTAAATAACGTACTGCACGGGTATTACCACAGTCAAACTTTAAATCGAGCGCGTAAAATCTTCATGTGTTACCAGCAATTACTTTTTTATACCAATTGGTAGAATTAGTATATGTATCTTTGGTGTTATTTAAATAATTTCTATTTTTTTTAGAATGATAACAACAAATGCTTTACTTTAAAGGCAAAGTCACTACCAACTACTGGGCTATGCCGCATGGCGTCATCAGATGGTAATAATTAGGTATATGCAGCGTTTCAAATTGGGAGTTACGAAAACAACTTCCATTTAACTCTACTCACATCTTTGTGTATTTTTGGAAAGGATAGTGGTTAGATAAATAGGTAGGTATGGCAGCCCCGGATCTAAGGGGGGGCAAACCGGGGCACTTGCCCCGGGCGGCAGTTTTATGGGGGCGCCAAATTCTTGAGACAAGAATTCGAAATATCGAACAAATGAAGCCTCTTTTCCTACAATCTCATAGGTTTTTATCGAGTAATCGAATCTTAATAAAATATTATGTTTGAAAAACAAACATTTCTATTTCCATACGCCCAGTTAGTTTTTGAACACATACCAAGTGATTTATGAACGCATTGTGGCGACAGCGCACATAATCACGCATCACGCTATCATGAATCTATCATGAATCACGCTATCGAAGTTTCCTCGAATCAGTGGCATATATTATACAAACGCTCCGACAACGTCAGTAGGGGCTCGGCCGCCTCCCAGGCATCACATCTCGCCTGACGGGAGATCTCCCTTTGCCAAACTGGTGACCCTCGACAAGAACACGTCCCTTCTGAGCACCGATAGCGGCAGCAGGCATCACTCCCCCCTCACCACACCGCTCACACCCGAAGGACTGCAGCGACCTCTCGACAGACCGCACACCAGCCACGCTGACTCCCCGGGCGCATCGCAGCGACGGACGACGCTTCCTGTCCCCGGCCAGCGACTGCCCACACGGCTACACGGACGGCTTGAGCGCGCACCGCTCGCCCTCCGCATCGGTCGTACCACCCTCACATCCCTACTCACTGCAGATAGAGGGCATCCCAGGGCACATCAACCTCATATCGCGATTCACCGTCGATAGAGGAATTCTGAAAGGCTGAATCATCGAGAAGGTGTATCGACCTCCGGTCTGAGCAGGGGGGTGATGTGGCGACAGCGCACATACGTCACACGATGACGTCATGCCGCCCTGAATCACGCTATCGAAGTTTTCTCGAATCAGTGGCATATATACAAACGCTCCGACAACGTCAGTAGGGGCTCGGCCGCCTCCCAGGCAACACATCTCGCCTGGCGGGAGATCTCCCTTTGCCAAAGCATCAATAAATTTTTGAACGCGTGCGTAGTGTCCGTGATTTTTCTGCCAGGGGAATCCCCGTCACATCTATGCCTACGAGCCGAGCCGAACAAATTCAAACAGTCGAATCGAACGTCAAGTGACAACACAAACAGTTGGTTTTTGCCAGGAACTTGCCATATTTAAGAATTTATTGCACATTTATACCAAGAACATCTGCAAGCTGTGAGCGAAGCTTTAGCAAACTGAAAATAATTAAAATTTATTCTTATTCTAAGAATTAAAACTTATCTACGTTCAACAATGAGTCAGGATAGTCTATCTGGCCTCGGGATCCTAGCCAATGAAAACAAAACTGCCTATGCGATGGACTTTGAGGAGCTAATAGATTATTTCGCAGAAAAGAAAGCACGCCATGTAAAGTTGTAGTCTTTCCTGGTTATATTATTTTTTCTGTGTTTCTGTTTTATGTCACAAATGAAAGTTATTAGTTTTTTTTATGCTTAGAGCAGGCAAACGAGCAGACGGGTCACCTGATGGTAAGTGATCACCGCCGCCCATGGACATTAGCAACACCAGGGGCGTCACCAATACGTTGCCGACCAAGAAGATGACGATAGACCCGCTTCTTGAAGGACCTATTGTCATAGCTTAGAGGGAACACCGATGCAGGTAGTTTGTTCCACAGTTTACACGTGCGAGGTAGAAAATGACGTGAGAGCTGAACTGTCGACGAATGCCATGTATCCAGGTAGTATTGGTGGAAACTGGTACGTGATGTGTGGTGACGAAAATTAACTGCAGGTATTAAGCCAAACAGTTCTTCAGAACATTCCCCATTATATAGACGGTAGAATATGCTGAGAGAGCCTACATCTCTCCTCAACTCAAGCGATTCTAATCCGTCTGTAAGCTTGGGATCGTCGTCAAGACGAATAGCTCGCCGTTGAATTTGGTTGAACGGATCCACTTGGCCAGCTGGGGCTCCAGCCCAAAGGTGGGAGCAGTACTCCATGTGTGGTCGAATTTGCGCCTTACAGAGCATCAACCTGTGCTTAGGCGTGAAGTACTGCTTAGCTCTATTGAGCACTCCTAATTTCTTTGCGGCTAGTTTGGCCTTACTAACCAAGTGGTCCCGAAACTGAACTTCATTCGACATGTCGACACCAAGGATCCCAATGCTTTTAGAGATGTTAAGAGGAATGTTCCGAGACCCGCTCCAGAGATGTCTCGACTTCACACACGAGTTTTTTCCTCTTCTCCTCAATCTGCACCCGAGAAAGATTTGCTCGCCCCGTATAACGGGCATCACCGTTACTGTCATCAGCATAGCAATGAATATCCCCGATATTCAGCATATCATTAATATGTATGATGAACAGTGTGGGTGAAAGTACAGAGCCTTGTGGGACGCCAGCATTTATGGGCTTCGTACCCGAGCAAGTTCCGTCAACGACGACCTTGATGCTCCGCTCCGATAAAAAACTGGCAATCCATTTGCACAATTTTTCGGGTACTCCGTAGGAAGGCAGCTTAGACAGTAATGCCTTATGCCTCACCCTATCGAAGGCCTTTGCAACATCCAAACTTACAGCCAATGCTTCTCCCTTGCTCTCGATTGCTTCTGCCCAGCAATGAGTAAGGTATACTAAAAGATCCCCAGCTGATCTGCCGTGGCGGAAACCGTATTGACGGTCACTAATCAGCTGGCGATCTTCTAGATACCGGAGCAGCTGATTAGTGACCGTCAATACGGTTTCCGATAGTTATTAGATAATAAAAAGTTGAAATTTATTAAAGGATTATTATTTTAACAAATGGTCACAAAAATGCTATTCATTGGCAGTTTTAACACTTTTTCTCAAACACAAAAGGGAGGGGGCGCCACTATCAAGGATTTGCCCCGGTTCGAAAAAATCGTAGATCCGGGGCTGAGGTATGGAATTAATGATACTGTAACAATCCTCAATTTACAACATCATGATCTTAACGTCTTTGGCATGTTTTTATTTCTTGCTTAATGATCTTTTAGAGATAGATTGAAATAAAAGTTCAATAAACCCTGCAATGTTCATTCAATTTCATGGGAATAGATTGGACTACGAGCTGACGAACCACTTGATGGTAAGCGGTTAACATTGCCCATGGACATCAGCAACGAGGGCAGTAATAGTATTAAAAACTAGTAGAAATATTAGTTTTTTTACTAATTTTCGGTCCGTTTGATATGTTCTATGTTTATTGCAGTACCTTCTTTACAACAAAAATATTATGTTGTTGTAGCAGATTTTAAAGTAACAAATTTTGGTAACACAGCCAAAGAAATGTCAAATGAACGAGAGAGACAAAGTCATCGAGAATTAAAGCTATTAGACTGAGACAGAAAACCGGCCGGCACGAAGCAACTTCGTCTGAATACGTGTTTTGCCTCCCCCGACCCCCGACCGTTTTGTTTTGACGCAGCAGCGCAAATAAAGTGCGCAGGCAGTGCAACGATTATCACGTTCGCAGGCCACTGAAAAGTGATGTAAATAACACATAAAAATCGGTAACATTGTAAACAAAGACTAAGTATTTACAGCATCCAAACAAACTCTCGGTTTTCGTGTCGTGAACGTTCTCAGGACCCATAGCAACCGATGAGTGAAAAACTACGACACAAGTGACGATTGACTATTCAAAATGAATCCGTGATTTTAAGAATTATTCTAGAGACTAGTTGCAATAAGGACTAAGTTTTGCAGAGTGTCGTATCTCGAGCGCCTTCGTGTATTGGATGAAAAGAAAGGCAAGTAGTCCTTTGTTGGGACCCCGATTGGTTCACCTTTCACGTAGAACGGGTTCATGGTCAACACTGTTATGTTATACAATTACGACGTTCAGTGGACTGGACGGTAGAAATCCATTTAGAGTTGACACAATCACAGAATCGCTTTCATCTCCCCAGAGACGATCATTTGATCATTCCATTCGTTTGTTTTGGCATGAGCGCAGCGCTACATTGTTGAATCGATAGCTACATGTAGTTAGTTACGTTGTCGATTGTGTGGTGGTTCGCCCAGCGAGTCTTTGTTGTCGGATCAGCTGTTCGTGAGATGTGAGACGAGGCGGGCTGCGGGGGGAGCAACTGGTCCAACTGGTCTTGCTTTGAGTACATCCGTGGACCGTCCCCTACACTATTCACAGCAAATACAGCAATCACAGCACAATCAACAAAACGTCAACGAATGTTTTATCCATATTTCTTTAGTCAGAGACTGACGCGTGCCGACCAACACGACAACTCATTCAAACTTCTATCCAATTTTCTCCTTTGTTGCCCATTGTGATGATATAACGTCTCCAGAGGTAGGTACTCGATTTAACTGATGCCACGATGCGCTATTCAACAATGTACGGCTTGTTACGCATTTAGAATGATAAGACAACACGATTTATAGGTCAATTGTTATTGGAGTTTAACCTTTTGAATCATATATGTACATAAGTCCAGGAGGGTATGAAAATTTATGGGGAGTAAAACTAAACTTTTTCCGTTACGTTATGCGTTATGCGTTAGTTTTGTAACTACCAACCAATAATCTAGATGGCGTTGATGTTCGTGCGCAACTGCCAACCAAGAATCTAGATGGCGTTGTTACTGATTTACTAATCTATATATTTTATAATCGTTCGTAATTAAAGGAGTAAACTCCAGTCGTGCGTCGGTGCTGACTGCTGACACACAATTTTTTGATGATAAATATTTATTGCCTGGACCGAACTGTTTGGTTTGGATATTCCGAGTTCGATCCCGGATGAGGCGAGCCAGTGATTTCTTAAACAGAAATGTACCTACCTGTTTAGACAGGTACATATTTATTTGGAATTAAGTTCTTTGTTATTGCTAGTCTACTTTTGTCTCTACAGAGGGAAATCAGGCATAACATTGTTATTGCATACAACGAAAATTTTATTGGCTTATCACGCGGTGAAAGTGTGGTGATAAGCTGATACCGTTATTCGAGTGAAATTGGAAGCACATATTTGGAAGGATCACCTACATAAGCTAGATAGTACGCATACCAACGTGTGAAGGTAAACAAAACGATTAATAATGCAATACACTCTTAGTTATTGATAAATGTTTGATGACGTAGTAAACATTACATCTATTACGTTTTATTTTTATTATCTAATAACGAGCTCTATATCCTGCTTAGGTCGTAAGATATCTACGAAAATATTAAATAACTAGCTGTGCCCTGACACCCGCGTTAATTTGTGGAAAAACTAACTACTAAAATATACGATGTTATAATAGCCTTCCTCGATAGATGGACTATCAAACACAAAAATAATTTATCAATTCGTACCAGTAGTTCCTGAGATTAGCGCATTCAACCAAACAAACTCTTATGTTTTATTACATTAGTATCGATAATAAGGTTGACAAATATCTATCCCGTGAATTCACTAAATCCTAACAACTTACGTAAAAAAAACAGTGCACCTCATTCTATCATTATTCAATACTACAGACTCAAACCCGAGGTCGAAGAGTCTAGACGTGTTTTTTGTTACATTTTAAGGATTCTCTCTTCGGTCAAACTCGATTCTGGGACCATTCCTTAATACGATGGATTAAAATACTTTTCTAATGTTTGGGTTCTTTATCTATATTCTTTAGCAAAAGGAGATCTCCCCCAAGTAAGGTATCTTTCGGAACTTGTACAGGTATGTGATACCTGTTGTAGAAAACTTCGATTACGTGATTCAGATCGGGCGTGCGTGACGTCTTCGTATGACGTACTGTGCAGTGCTCCACACTTCTATCAGCTTTTGAAAGTCCAATGGATTGAATATCGGAGTCTAGTCATGGTTAAAGTCTAAGTTTCCTTTAATTTAAATATTTTTCTCTTAAGTATTTTCGCTTCTATGGACAAGTATAGCTCTGGATTATCTCACCTTATCTATCTCGAATTCAAATTGGAGGTTGAGAGCTATAGGTGATCATTTGGTTCAGGCTGCGCTCTAGTGACTATGGAGCGATTTAAGTAACCGTTAGTGACTCTAAGTTGGGGCGTAATTTACATACTTGATTATATAATGGAATAGCAGCCCATTAAATTATACGGCCTGAGGTCTACAAAAGCATGAAATACTTATTGACCTCGGTTTTCATTACAAGGCTGGGTACAAGGGTAGACCTGGCACCCGCGCGGTTGTTACGACTAGGGAATGCAAATCTCGCGAGATTGGGGCTCAAGCGAGATCTCGCGAGATTATGAATAACAATACTGCGAGATCTCGCCAATTTCGAGATCTCGCGAGATTGGCAGTTTTGTGTGTTTTCTTTGCAAATAATCACTATATTTAAATAAATTAGGAAAAAAATAATAAAAATTGTAAGTATTACAAGATAAACATTTATTTTCATGAATTTTTTCAATAGACTTTTATGTACCAAACATTGTTTGACGTATCTGTCTATAATTTTTTAATAAACTTCTTAATAGTAAACTTTGACGTACGTAGCTATCAATAACAAATGAAATAAACTACCAGTCTTCTCTTCTAATATCAATCAAAAATCTTTTAGTAATAAAACAGTTATTTTACAACAAACAAAATAACGAGAAGTAAAAAAAATAAACTAATTAGCTAAGTTGAGTTGACTTATTATCGATTAAATAAAACTATATCTACTCAGTAGATCAATTAGATATTAGAGATTAATTAACAAAATATAGCAATCAAATGAAAGATTTGTTCCGCCTCCCGCGCACCGAATGAAGCCGACAAATCGCAGCTCCGTCCGTATCAGTCCGCGCTTCGAATAAGACGATTTTATGCTCGAGTGCAATCTCGTTAATCTCGCGAGATCTCGCCCTGTTTTTCGTCCGAGATCAATCTCGCTAAAAAAGGCCGAGATCTCGCGAGAACGAGATCTCGCGAGATCGAGATTGCATTCCCTAGTTACGACTCTACAATCTACAATAGCGTAAAGACTTCACGGACAAACTTACCTCTGCTACAAATTTTATCCATTTTGTGCCTCTATTATTCACCTAAAAATGTTTACTGAACATTTAAAGGTTTTGAGATGTGGATAAATGCCTTCGAGTAGCATTAGAGTTGTAAAATTTGACTTGAGCAAATCTGGTACAGTAAAATGGACGATCCTGATGAGTATTCTCCAAGTATCCTAGTCTTCTCGATGGCCAGGGAAATTTGAGCTATGCAACACCTAAGAACAGTTCTTCTTCATCGTGGAATTAATTGTTGTATTGGTAATTCTGCCTAAAACGACAAAGCTCTGTCCTTGGAACATTCCAAAATAAATCTATACATTTTCAGAGTCTAGTATGAAGGGCACTGCAAATTCGAGGCGATAATCTAAATCTACGCTAAAGATCCTTATTACCATAAAACAGAAATTTTACTAATAGTTCAGTATTTACACGTTACTATTAAGAAAAAAGCATAATGCTGCATTTCTGAAGAACATGTTTCACCTCTACAAAATTGATTTAAAATACTGATTACATCCGAGTAAAGTCATAGAGATAAGTTTAGAAGCTCCAGCTGAAGAATAAACATAGGAAGTAGGTCATGTGATGATAACAATCAGAAACCATGTCAAAACTAGGGTAAAGAAGGTAAAGAGAACCTCAGGTTTAGGCGAATTGCTGGCGCACGTGCTAAGTGGCGCGTGACGCACGCCCCTTGACACGACACCATTGTGGAAGATTTCCCCTGACCCCATGAAAGTCTTAAGATTTCTTAGCTGAAGTGGTACAACAAAGATATCTTACGGTACCCACACGCTATGAAAACATGTGACGAAATTTCCAAAACAAATTGAGTTGAATTCCCCCCTCGGTGCTTATTAGTATATTATGTCTGATAATATTGTTGGTCTGGTCTCTGTTGGTCAGGAATATCTACACCAAAGCATTTTTACTTATTCATATCATTTTCAGTTCATATTCTAATAGTCTCCCATTAACTAAAAATATCACGTTTTTGTCACTTCTGTAATTCCTTTTACTCCAATTAAGCCCACATTTGAAATTACTTTTATTATACTTTTTATTAACATATAAAATAAACCATTAGGCACAAAATTGTTGATCTTTGACTGCCGTTTACTAGTATTTGTGCCGCATAATGATATTATCTACTTGCTATTGCTACGTGAGTTATATCATCATGCTCGTTATTATGCCTTTAAGTAGTAAACTGAAAATGATAATTTTTTATTTAATTCGTCGTATTAGAAAATTTTTATTACATATTTGCATTTGTTTAACAAACTATTGCTAAAGAATTTTACATACTTAATTATATTTTTTATTATTAATAGCGGCTTCGCCCGCATTTTTCGGCATAAAAAGTACCCTATATCCTATGACAGATCACGATCTACCTGTGTGCAAAATTTCCTGAAAATCTGTTCAGTAGTTTTGGCGTGAAAGAGTAACAAACATTTATACAAACTTTCACATTTATAACATTAGTAGGATTATTGTATCGATTACTTCCATCTAGATTCTTTTCTCTTTTGAATTTTGATAAAATGAAAGAATATTGTAAGTTATCAAAACATACAACTGCGGGTATATTTGTTCATATCAGTCACATCACATCAATGTTTTTCCGCCGATCAGACACGAGGGACGAGTCACGACTCATTGATCAGTGTCTAGTCTCTAGATGTTGACGCGACCGAAACACCTGTTATAAACTCGAATCCTATCACGAAACCATCAATCACCAAACGAATATCATCAATGGTTAATTAACTATTGTCTACGAACAAGTTGGTTATTCGGAAAGTGGGTAATATTCGAACTTAAATTAATGTCTTACCGGAATCTTAACATTTGTTTAATGTTAAAAAATGTGCCAAGGCCAACCAAACTTCTGAAACATTTGGGCAACGCCGAACTTATTTTGGCGAAAGACATATTTTCTCTGGCGGAATGTATAATCTTGTTTGTAGCAGGGACGTGACTCAGAGGGCAAATTCCTGTCTTTTTATTATGTGGATGTAACAGCCGGGACACTCGGTCTAGTCAGTTAGTATTCTATAGAAACAAATAAATGGAAAAAGTAAGTGTCTTCACGTTAAGTTAATAAAGTAGACAAGCCACGAAATACATAATGCAACATCTCTACTATTAACGAAAGACCCTAACAGTATTTTTACGTCTGATTCAAAAGAAGATCACACTCACGTAGACATCATGGAGTCGGTAGCTAGTTACACACTAGTTTCATAGCCATCTATAGTGGGTTATTGAAACCACTTCAAACTGTCATATTCATGGATGTACCAACAGCTGCCATTGTCAACTATTCCTGAGGATCTGGGCAAGATGTCTTAAACATCTTGTTTAAATTGAGACATTTTAATGAAGTTCTGAAAACTGACTAACTTTAAACAATCACTTAACGACATATCTATGTGTACCAACATTTCTTCTGTGTTTAGTGACCCAGATTCTATTGACGACAGTACTTTTCTATTTTATGCATCAGTATGCAGTAATGCAAGACGCTTCTAGCAATCTTATGTTTTGTTTGTCACGATGGTGTATTCGTAAATTACTGGTTTTATCTTAGTCTTCCAGAATAGCAAAGCACCTTCAACCAACTACAAGTATTTCAGACTTTAAATTATTTGATAGTGGTTTTGAAATGTTTGTAGATTTGTTTGTATTTTCACAATAATAACAAAACCAAACAAACGAAAAGGTGTGGAAGAAGAAATCTGCAAAACTTAAAATATGTCCTCTTACAATCAGCAATTTTGAGATTGATTAGTACTCGTATTTCCCTTTTGTAACTGGTATAGATTAACCGTGTTTGATCCAGTTCCCCGGTTTGCTTTTCAAACAGTTTCCTCTATAAGCCTTCAGTCAGTTCGGTCTGCAAGGTGTGCCTCTACACTACGCCATGTGTATGGCTTCCGCGATAATGCGATAGACTTCAATGACGTTGCCAACGATTGTACGTTGTCAATGCGTTCCTTCGACCGTAATACGGGATTAACATGCATTCTGTAACCTACTTAGTGAATACAGTAATACTCTGTTTGCAAGTGCACTTATGTCGTGGGCACAATGCCCTTTATCGTCAAAGATTCTAAGTGGAAGCTGCGTCAGTGAACTTGAAATGGCTCGTGCAAGAGTGATTTCTTTGTTTGGTTAAACTTTTTGTATCACCGACACTTCATTATTAATGTCCCTGGATGGTAATCTAACGGCTAACCTTCGGACATACGCAGTACTGGGGTCATCACCAAGGAATTGATAACCTAAATGGATAGCTTAAGATGATGGACTACCTTATAATTCTTATTTACATAAAATAAAATAAAAATCTAACAAAATCAAACTTCCCTTTTAAACTCGTTTTTAGTTTCCATCATTTGATGCAGAATGTTAATTAGAGTAATATGATGCATATAACCGACTTGTTTGTTCAGTTGTTATGTCAACCAATCCAATTTTTTATATCAATTTTCTAAATCAATTGAGGTTACGAAATGTGAAAAAAATATACTTAGGTACATGTTTCTAGAAAGTTGGTTTATCTTTCTATCGCACTGAAAACTACTTTAATGTGTTTTAGATTATTCGATTTTGCAATGTTAAACTAATATTGCCTGAAGAAGGTAGGCTGTTGTAAATGTCATATTTGCGTGGTACAATAGTGAACATCAGCACTTGAATCTAGTGTTATTTTTATCAAAATAGAAGGAAATGATCTATTGTTTGTATTGCCATCTTTGGCTTTTTGTCGTCAAATAACTAGAGTGAAGTTTGCCGCATCAAATGGACTAATAACAGGGCTGTGTACAGCACTATGCGTCCGCTCAGCTAAGTAATCCTTAAGTGATGACTGTCATACAGGAGACTCGACATATCGAACGCACTGAGAAATTGCGTTCTTTGCACAGCGTCGCTTCCTTACTTAGGCAAGTTTCCTGTCTGTATACTTAATACGGGTGTTATACTTGAGAGCAACACAGATCCAGTAATAGACTGAAGGGCAGTTTCTGAAGACTTATAAGTTACAACTTACTATACAGTATTTGTTCCATCTTGAACAATAAAGAAGATTGTGATAGACAGTACGATACCAATATGAATTTTACAAGCGATTCATACCGACTGAACCAATTAGATTACGAAGTCAAACGGTACCTTCAGCAGCAATAAGTTTCATGAACGTTTGGATGCGAGATCAAATCCCATAGTCTGTAACGGAACGACTATAGATGGGCATTCCACCCACCCGGGTTTAAACCCGGTGGGTAAAAACCCAGGTGTTTTGGGTGTTTTGGGTTTAAACCCGATAAACGCCCAAATTTTTGGGTTTTTACGCTTTTAAAAAAAAAGTCGAATAATAAAAAAATGCAAACTGGTACAGTGGGCCACAGTTCCAGCTAACCATTCCCGTTTTTAGGGTTCCGTACGAAAAATCGAAAAACAGAACCCTTATACGATCAATCGTGTGTTCCGCCATTTACAGCCAATTTACTCTGAAACTAATGGACCAAATGAGTTGAAATTTGTCACTCGTATGCTTTTTTGTGATCCAAGGACGAAGGTCAACAAATCAACAGAAACAACAGTCAGTAAACAACAGAATTTTGAAAAAATTTTTTTTTAACTAAATCAAAATTAAACAAAAACTGTTTTGCTAACCGTATTGTGTGGTATATCAAATGAAAGGGCTTGTTGTAAGGATCTTAAATATATATTTGTTATAGTTCTAGAATGGATAGTTTTAAAATTATCGAAGAAAGAATGAAAATAAAAGCCAAAAATTGACAATTCCACCCCTTATCTCCGAAACTAGTGACGCTAGAATTTTGAAAAAATACAGAGAATAGTTCTCTTCTATGTATATAGTGTAGGTACAGACAGCAGAGCACAAAAATAAAAATTTTGAAAAACCCCCCCGTATTAAGCTACTGCAGCGCCCTCTGGTGGCCTTCCGCTATAAAACATATCTATGAACCCGCTCTTTAGTGATACCTTTTGAATGCAAAAAACTGCAATGAAATCGGCCCAGTAGTTTTCATAAAAAATGGTAACATACATACATACAAAGTAACAACCTCTAACCCCTGAATGCATATACCGCCTTCGTTTCGTTCCGTCCGTCGTGGGTAAAAATTAAAGTGAAAATAATAGTTTAAAAAAAAACTAAAAAACACGCTTTTATAGAAAAAGGTTTTTTCTTTCTTTCTTTCTATTGAATTGTCATTGGTCCTCGATAAGTCTACGAAGTTTGAAAGAAATCTGACCGTTTAAAGTGGGTCAAAATCAAGTCCAAAGAGAAGTTACAAACAAACAAACAGACAAACAAACAAACATACAGGTGAAGCTAATATAAAGCGTGTAAAAAAGGGATAGATACCATAATAATAAAATAAGGCACAATGTATGCAGTGTGAGTATTGGTAGAAATTACATTTTAAAAATTAAATATTAAAATAATAAAAATAAATTAAAATATTGTTATACGAGTATGTATCTTAAAATAAATCTTGCATGCCCTTTGATTTACTAAAAACTAATGATCAACAACGCAAAGAAGTTTACGACTTCCTCACAACCTACTTATTTACTTAACCATTTTATTGAATTTTAACAAAATTTCGGCGCGCTAGTAACATATCTACCTCTTTTTTTTACTTATAAATAATATCATTGCTTAATACATGTAAACGGAACATTTGACAGTTTTTATTACGCCTTATTCTTAGCGTCAATGAATAGGCGAATAGAACGAACGTGGCGGTCTCACTTCAAATCCACAAAAAGATAATAACATCGTTCGATACTAGATGGCGCAAGTCTCGTCTAAAGATAATAACACCATTCGATACTAGATGGCGCTAGTCTCGTCTGAAGAAAGTTCGTGGGGTGAATTAATACCCTAATAGGATTTCACACAAGATAAATTTTCGCCCTTTTTCAAAAAAACTTAATACTTCTAAATTTTGTTTCTAAGCTGGTGCTAGTAGGTATATAAATTTTCATGTTTTTAACTTCAAATTTACAAAGTTGCGTAATAAGTTGCGTAGCCTAAATTAACCCTTTGTTGAATGAATTTCCAAAAAAAATTATTAAAGTTAACTTTTGTTCATAACTATAAGCTTACATAAAAATTTTCATATTTATAACTCTAAAACTGACAAAGTTGGTCTGTATGAAAGCGACTTCCAATCTCAATTTTTACCCCTTAGGGGATAAATTTCCAAAAATCCGATAGCCTATGACACTCACAAATAATGTGGCTTTCTATTGGTAAATATACTTTTTAAATATTACATAAGTATTTTCAGAAATTAAGTAAAAACCCAATTTTTTGGGTGTTTATGGGTGTTTACGGGTGTTTATTGGGTTTTTACCAAAGCACCGGGTTTAAACCCGGTGCTTTGCCCATCACTAGGAACGACGTCTCCGAGGAAGATAATATATCCATTACGACTCTTGGGTGAATTTTCAGATTGATTCTACATAAATCCAGTATACGATAACAAGTGATGAGGAAAATAAAATTTTAATATTGCGAAATAAAAGGCATGAAGCATACCATCCGATAGTCCAGTTGAAAATTGAGCACGGCTAAACCAAAATAAGGACCAATAAAATGAGCGCGAATGAATATAATAAGAAAATAGTGAAAAATTCAGTACAGTGAAATTGCTTCTGAATGCCACTGAACTTAGTAGATGCTACAGTACTGTAGAACTGTAGTATTATTATTGAAAGTCAGTAAACTCTGTGAAAACGATTCCAGCGGTTTATTCCTTTGATCCCGAGAACCCGCAATAATACGAGACAATCCAACTTACACCCGTATTCAAGAATAATACTTGTATGTAAAGAAGCAATACGAAGTAAGGCATTTCTCAGTGCGTTCGTTATGGCAAGCCTTCTGTTTCACTGTACACTAACTTATTACTTGGCTATGCTAAAGCTATTGATAGATTGATTGGCACAGACAAAAGACAAAGATAGCAGTACAAAAAATCGATCCTTTCTTTCTATTTTGATAGCAGTCAAATCAACACTATGCGTTCTGTTATACCCAGAATCTGCAAGGCCCTTTATGCTGACTAGACCCCCCTTTCCGTTCTGCCCGTTTTGCAAGCTAGCATCTAACTCCATTTATAAGCACCGAGTTGGGCCCGGCGCGCTAGTCTATTCCGCGACCCCATACTGAACACACGGCTGCCAAAGGATAATAATTCTCTCTGTTTCTTTGTCCTTTAAGGAAATAAATAATTTTCTTTTTTAAAAAGTGATTTTCAAATTCCCGCGTAACAAATTGGTGGCAGCGGTGGGATTTGGACATTCCGAATGCCTTTTCGGTAACGCAGACCGTGTGTTTTCCGCGATTTTCCGAATTTTCTATCTCAAAATTTTCAAGTTCCGAGTTAAACGCTGTTTCAAGTTCTATACCAATACAGTCGCGAAATTAATAGACTCCGTGGAAAACCTAGTGAAAACAAGTGAAAAACAGTGAAAACAAGTGAAAACTGTGAAAACTGTGAAGTGAAGTCAGTGAAAAAACTTACTTACCATACTTACCAAGTCCTGCTATTCCCTTCGAAGTCGCTCCGAGCTCCATGTCGTGATAAAACTTACCTGCTACACCAACTCATCACCGAGATCTTCACT